>VZSG01000094.1:1572902-1613938 GCA_013398315.1 Nothoprocta pentlandii | reverse complement strand
ATAAAGACATGCCAACCTTACAGACCATGCAACCTCAAGGTGTAGGAAACTTAAAAAAATATATTCATATATATTTATATATATATTTATATATATCAATGCCCATAAAAGATGTGGGCCCAAAAAGTTTACAAAAGGAAGAATGGAATGAATACATGACGGCGACTAATAAAAAAGGAATGTTTTGTATCGAAAGTAAAGGGAAAAAAAAAAAGGAAAAAACAAGGGAGAAAGAAAGATTAATCACGTACTGCAAACACTGGGACTCACTTCTCTAGCCGACGGTTTCCGGATGTTTTCCCTTTCCAAGCCAGGAGGGAATAATCCCTGCCACCGTGCGCCCGGCTGCTCCCGGCGCGGCGGCCCCGCAGCAGCGTCGGCTCAAGGAAGAAGCTCCCGGCTCCAAAAAGTGGGGAGAAAAAATTATAACCGTAAAGAATAGCAGAATAAACCCAGGGATCCTCTGAACGAGGGGGCCCCTTTGCTCGCCGTGCGCCCCAGCTCCCCGGCACGCAGCCCTGGCACCCGTGCGGGCATGCGGGAGCCCACCCGCCCCGGCGGGGATGGCAGCAGGCGAGCGTCCAGGCCAAGGGAAAGGCTGGCCTATCTAAACGCCCAGGGAAACTGGGCCCCAAAGCAACGCGCTGGGCAGCCGCCGCGCGCCCCGACTCGAAGGGGAGCCCAGGTCGCTCGGGTGATTCCTTGGGAAGGGAAAAAAGCGTCTTCCGCAGCCGCGCCGAGAAAGGGCGACTGCCAAGGAAAGCCTGCACTGAAAGCCACGGAGATGCGGCTGCCGCCCACGTCCTGCACAAGGCTAAGGGACTAGTCCTAGCTTAAGGTCACCAGAGTCCGGATTAAGGAAGGAGACCCACGGGGAAGGTGCGAGAGCCCCCAGGATGGCTCCGATGGCCAAAGCCAGGGGCAAGCTGAAAAAGAGCCCGGCTTTGCAGAGACGGCAGTCCGTCTTAGTGACCACGGTGTCCCCGCAGCGGCACGAGGCCCAGCTCCCTGCGCTCGCTCGCACGGACGGGACGCTGCAAGCTCTTCCCACCAGGAAGCTCCGAACTGAGCAGAAAGAGACCCGGAAAACAAGCTATGGAGAAAAATAAAATAGAAGACTAATAAAAAAGGCCCTGTAGGTGGTCAGACCAACAGCATAAAACTAAAAACATACCCCTTGGATGTGGAGACGAGGGACATGTGCTACCCTACCTCGGGGTTCGAGGAGGTTCAAGAGGTTGCACGTGTCTATTCGGACGCCTGTGAGCGACCCGGGGCGTCGCTGCTTCTCCTCCGGGCTGTTTGCCAAAGGCGACACGGGGGAGAGGGAGAACAAAAAAACCCCAAAACCACCAAGGCTGGAGCCAAAACTCGCTCACTCTCTGAAAACTAATTTCGGAACAAGCTCTTCAAATGGCTAAAGTTGCAAATCCAGCAGTCACGGTCACTCGGAAAGGAGAGAGAGCAAGAGAGAGCGCGCGGGCGCAGGAATCCTCGCCGCAACCCACCGGGAGGATGAAAGAGGCTCCCGCCGCGGGGAGGCTGCTACGTGGAAGGTAAGAAAATGCCTTAGTTTCCTTAACAGAGCTACGAGACTGCAACGGAGGAAATATACGCTCGTGGGAATCACGATACAAAAGAGCCCATTGCGTTTCCCTCCTCTCCGCGAACGGCGCGCGTCCCAGAAACAGACTCCGACGGGCTGCCACAGGGCCTTACGCCTGCAGAAAGCTGCTCGCTGCACAAAAAGGTCTTGTTTTGCTTTGTTTTTTAAAAGAAGAAAAGAAGAGAAAGAAAAAGGAAAATAATGTATAAGCAAGAAAAATCAGGGAGGAAAAAGGTTTAGACATTGTTGCCGTTCATTAAAAAAAAAAAAGAAAAAAAACCAACCAAAAAAAAAAAAAAAAAAAAAAAAAAAAAAAAAAAAAAAAAAAAAAAAAAAAAAAAAACCCCCAAAAAAAAAAAAACCCAACTGCCAAATGGAAAATAAATGTCAGATCCACACAAACAAGGCTTTGGGAGGGTTCTGTGAAACATTGATATAAAAATTAACAGCAAATCCATAATCTTCGCTATAAAAACCTCATTTTCTTTTGTTGTTAGAAAAGGATCACAACTAAAAACCTTAACTTAAAATACAAATGTTTAGGGTAGTTGCCCGGTGGCTACGTGTTGGCGTTCTGAAAGCTTTCCAAAACTGTAGTTTGAAAGTACTCAAGTTTCAAACTGGATCCTTTTCCAAAAGCACCTTTACATTCCAATTCACAAATCTTTCCCTAGGGAGCTTTCAATGGCTACTATTATAGTATGCATTTATTATATATATTTTTCTATAAATGCATTATAAATATTTTATCAATAATTCATAAGAATCAAGTTTCTACGCTTGGAATACATTTGGAATATACATTATACACAATATATATATTTATACCTAACAATTTAAGCAATATCTCATGCTAGTTGCTTTTTATAAAAAGCATTCCAGTCTTAAACCTGCAGTTGTGTCTAATACATGCTTCAACAACCAAATCGAGAAGATCAATTGCTAGATAATGTAGAAGAGAAAACGTTTGAAAATTTGCTGGAAAAAAATGGTTAAATTTCAAAGACCCAACAGTATTTGCCACTTTCTTGGCAACTACCTTAAGTTTTTTTTTTCTTTTTTTTTTGTTGTTTTTGTTTTTTTGAAACAGCAATGAAAGAAAACAAAAGAAATCCAAACTTGTAGACAGTTTTTGGAGACGCTCTATTCAGCTGATGCCTGCTTCCCACAATCATGCCAGCACAAGCCAAAAGTCTTCCTTCCTGATGGCAGTTCTTGGCTTTCCCAAACAGAGGAAAAATATTCACGAACTGCTGTGTTTCTTTTTCTTTTTCCTTTTTTTTTTTTGTATGTTTTTTATTATTATTATTATTTTACTTAAGGCATTGTTCCTCAAACTTCAGAAAATCCAGCTGCACCAAATCCATCAATTAAAAAAAAAGGCACAAACTCATCTTCAGATGGCTTTGGAGATAGTAAAGCCGACTCCATCTGGGCTACCATTTCCTCTTGTGTTTCCCTCCCCCCTCGCTTTCCCTTTCCTTTAGATATAAGACTAACCACTTTCCCTGTCCTTCCCCATTAAAAATACACCATCTCACATTGTTCTGGTTTCAACAAGAATGTCTTTGACTCACAGGCAGGCAAAAGCCATTTAAAAAATCCAAGAAAAACGAAACTACAAGATGGGTTGAGTGGTTCAAGCGGAGATTGCTGAATTGTGGGTAATCAACTTGTAAGCACCAGTTTTAAATTAAGGTTTGTTTGTTTTATTTTCGTATGTGTTGTTGAATCTTTGATTTCTACTCTTTTGGCAACTTGGCCAAAGACTTCATGGGCGCCGTTCCCCCTTCCAGCTCTAAGCGAGGATCAGAAGAAGTGCCCGGCGTGTCGGTCCTTTACTGCTCTTCACCAGCATTTCAGCAAGTATATACTGTAGACGCATATAGATATGGAGAGACTTTTCGGTTGCTTTGTTTTACACCTGGTTGTCCTTCTGTATTCTGGAAAAAACCATGACAGGACGCAGGAGTAACAAGAGAAAGCTTCTTGGCAGAGCTTCAAGACAAAGACGAACAAACAGGAGAACTCCAGCTCAAAGGTGAATGCTACAGAGGAGGTTCCTCTTCCATGGGTTCATCATCAGGTCTGGACAGGATTTCAACAGGCAGGCAAGACAGGATGGGGGAGAGAGAAAAGAGGGCTGAGTATGACCGAGTAGGACAATTTCTGATGCTCTGTGCACATCCTTTTGCACCTTCTGTTCCCATCACCTTCCCACCCAGGGCCATTTTGCTCTGTCATCTTGCCTCAAAATAGAACTTGCCCCCAAGGAGGGTTTCTGGCAGCACTGTTTTCACTTGCACAAGATTCAATTTCTGTTTGCAGTGAAATCTGTTTCTTCTCGTGACCCTTGCCATGCTGCAACTAAGTGTACACAGGAGGTGCACAGCACCGTTGGTCTCCTTCCTTCCACAAGGTCTTCAAAGAACCCATTGAAGGGTGGGAGATGCAAGGAATGCACTTGCACTTATTAAAAGAAGATTAACCCTGAAAATTGCTCCTTGTAGCTCCTCCTGGGTGGGCACATTCCCCGTTCCTACCACCCACTCTTTCTGGGCCATGGTGACAAAAAGGAAGCAGAGCAGCTCACCTCTTCTCGGCTGGCTTCACGCCTACCGACAAGGATGCCATGGCTGTCACGGTCTCCGCTTCTTCGTTCTCACACTTCTGAGCCTCAACCAAGGAGTACCCCACCGTGGAGGCGTAACGCTGGAGTGAATGCCAATACTTGCCTGCAGCGGAGGAGAAAGGAGGCAGTTAGAGCACCTGCTCCGTAACAGGTCAAATCCCACACTCCTGCTTTCCCAGGCCTGGCAGAAGGCTGAGAACTGCTGGAGAAAGGCTCACCGTGCCTCTTCCAAGTCCTATGGAAAATGCAACCTTGATCTGCATTCACAATTCCTTCAACAACTTCCTCAAGGTCTCAAGCCCGTGGAGAAAAACTGTACATGGAAGCAGGTTCCTGATAATGTGTGTTAATGGAGCCCTGGTTGCAGGGAGAGGACAGAAAAGCACCCAGGGCTGGGAATTTCTTCTAACCAAGATATTTCTTGGCAATAAAAGGTAAAATCCTTGCCCCATGATAGTATTAAAAATACAGGGGATAGGTCTCCAAAGCTAGAAGCCCACCAGAATCACTGAGATCCAACAGCTCTCCCCCGGGCTGAGAGACATTGTGTACCAGTTTAGGTATGAAGAAGCATAATTTCAGTCCCAAAGGTATTGAAAGCATTGCTAAAGAATGAAATCTAGAAAATTTAAGATTTTCAGTCAAGGCTGACATATTGTCTTATAATCAAAGATGTTATTCCCTTTCAGTTAGGAAAGAAAGGCTGAAACTGTAATGCTGACAGCATAGATACATCAAGAGTGATGGAGGTTATGGTTCCTAGCTGTACAGCATATGCCTGCTTTGAAGAAGGCTCCCCTTGATAGGGTGTTCAGAACATAAAGGTAATTCCATTTTCACTTCAAAAGCTTCAGAAATTTTAGACCCAACGAAAAATATGCGAGAGAGAAGGATGCAGCCCCTGTTTGGGCTGGACATCTGCATTAAGTTACAGCCGGCTAGTCTTGCTACGCTTTCATGGGCAAATCACCTACAGCTAAGGAAGTATAAGCCACATTTATTTAGTTTGTCTTCAATTTACTGCTGATGGACACCCTTTTTGAGGAAAGGAAGTGTGGCTGGACAAGAAAGTGAAGGAGCCATAGCACAATCAGAGGCTCCTGAGAAGAGCACAGAGATGGCTGCAGAGTTAAGAGACTCTGCAGAGTTAAGAGACTTGCCTTTGATTCCTAGGCAGGACCATGCCGAATTTGCTGGCACCCAGGAAGCCACACCAAAGCTTGAAAGAAGATCATGGTGTGATCCCCACATTCCCCGGAAACCTTCAACCATCAAGATTTTACATCTCCCCTCCCCAGGGAAACAAACCTACAATACTAGCAGCTTTATGCAATACGCCGTTCATCTCTCACTCCTATCTGTTCTTAATTAAGAAAGGCAACCAAACCCAACTAAATTTATGTTAACTTTAATAGCTTTTGAAGGACATCCACATGCTCATTACAGTTTTAGGAAACATTACTCTGCACTAGCTTTAATATTAATTCCTCCATCAAGATCAGGACACCTTGCTGTGTGACTGCAATCCTCTTGACTTGCTTCACCTCCAACCACACAGAAAACCCTCTGTGTTCCAACCTGCATTCAAGCTAAGCAGCTTTTCTCTAAAAAGCTTTTCTTTTAAATGACTGATCTCTGTGCATCACTTGATGCACTGCTGCATGCAAGACTACCCTGCACAAACCCAGTTCACTGCTCAGTGACCGCCTGCAAACTGGACAGGGGTAGCGCTGTGACCTGATTGCACACACGTGATGACCAAGAGGATGCAGAAGCCACGCAGCCAGCTGCACGAATGTGGATATACTCACTGTGTATCTCGATGACTTTCTCCATGGAATGGACTGCGTTAGCATTTGCTCTCTGCTGGAAAACCTTCTCTGGAAGAGGGTCAAGCTGGAGAGAGAGAAGAATGCAACGGAAATGTCATCACAAATTAGAAAAGAGGCATTAAGCATGATTTAACAAATGACACTGCTGTGTTAGGCCTCCACGCTTCTGATTCCTTTTACCTGACTCCAGCTCAGTATCCAACACACCCAAGTTTCCTAAGTGTTCCTCTACGGCTCAGGGCAGGACCCCGAGTCCTCACTGCAGACCCTCTCACTCCAGTTTTCTCGGCCCTGACACTCCTCTACACACGTAGGACATCACAGGGACACGGATCACTTGTAGAACCACCGCGGGTGTGAATTTACACTAGCAGCTGTCAGTGATATCGGCAACAGGGGCATCAGGAAGCATCGCAGCCAGCCTTTGGCAGAACGCCTGCAGGAGGTACTGTGCACTATGTTGCAGCACTGACACACACACATTTCATGATGGAAATTGAGTATTAAACTAAAATCATGTAAAAATAAAAAGAACTTAAAAATATAACTTATTATAACCTGTTTTTTATTATTAAAAGCTTTATATTTTTCTTCTCAGTTTGCAGCTGGGAGGCTACAACACCACAAGGTCACCTTAGTATCAGCATGGACAAATGCACTCACTGTGACCAACTGAGAACACACCTTCCCATGCATCACACTGAGCTTGCGAGGGGCAGCATCCCTGCTGAAGAGGCTCTGTAGCAACAGGGCTGAGCAGGACATGAGGGATGCAGCCAATAGCACAAGCACCATCTTCCATCATAAGGCCCCAGGCAGTATTTTTGGTTTAAATTGTAATTATTTCTCTTTAAAAAATAGACATAAGAAGGGAAAATGCCTTTTTCTATTGGGTTATTTCTCTCATCCTAAGACAACTGTTCTCTGAAAAGCTAAAATGTCCCCTTTGCCCTGTATGAAGTTATTTAAGCCTTGTATTTTTGCAGCTATAATGCCTGCTTTGATTCCCACTGGGAAAGAAACTTGGGCTCAAATAAAAACATCACACAGTTCTTATTAGTTGGAGAAGACCTTAAGATACATTCATCTCACTCCTGCCTGCCTTTGAAAAACAGAGCAAGGATTTTAATATTGCACAGTCGTGGCTCTGACACACGGAGACTGGAATAAGAGCCGCATCACGCCAGGAGACCAGCACTGCTCCTTGGGAAGGGAGGTTAAATCTGCACTGCATCGCCCAAGGAAGGCGCTCGGTTTATTTGTTCTTAGCAAACGACATTCAGGAGAGCAAGGATTTCTTCGGGGACAGCAGAGACATCTGCTTGGTAGGTAATGGTGCCCAGCACACCCATTTTCCTCGGGTCATCTACACAGCCAACTGTTTGGATTTAATTCACATGAGCACAAGGGGCCTCGCAACCAACTAAATCCTCAAGGGAAAACTTTCAACAGAGCTGGTGCTCTCCAAGCCCATTCCCCTGGAAGTGCGACCTCTTCGCAAGGCTGGGCATCCAAAACCAGAAACATCTACAGCCTCTGGATGTGTCTGGACAAGGCTCATATAGGGATCCTCCCCAGCAATGGAAGCAGCCACAGTTTAATAGTTAATAAATCTACTGCAAAGCTTTGCAACTTCTGCTGAAAGCCGGTTCAGTTGCTCCAGCCAAGAGATTCGCTGACTTGAGCACATGGCAGCTATTAGATAGGTAGTTCACAGGGATGAGAAACTGCTCCATTCCAGGTTTAATAATTATGGGTTGCTTTTTTTATTTTTTTAACTCTGTGCTCTACAAATAATTCTTGCAGAGACTGGTTTCTGTATGACATTAGGCGAAGGCCAACCCATTCCTGGATAAGCCTTTAAATGAGGACTCTATTAATGCCTTGGGGTTTACAGAGACATAAAGCACACGCAGCATCAGACAGCTTAGCTGTGTGTTATTTCACAGATGAATCGCTCCAACCGTGGGCTACTCCTCCTGAAATAAAAGGCACAGACAACAGACTTACCCATTGCTCCACTAGGAAGCGAAGGAAATACCTCCAGGCCTGAGGCAAAGGTTTTAAGCAACTGTTTATTATCAACAACTTCTTTTGTGCAGGATGTCCAGAGTTTGATACCGGACACACCTTGGCTACTTCTGCATCAAAAATGTGCATGAGAGAGTATTTTCAGCAATTGCATGTGATGCTGCTCAGCTCCAAGACCACATCTCCCAGGACATGCCTCCTTTCTCCCACCACACAGCAGCTCCTGCAACACGAGCACTGCAGCTCCTGCTCCAGGCAGCCTGCTGGCATGGCCACTTGAGTAATAAAATAGCAGCAGTGTCCTACTGGGCTGTATTATCTGCTCTAAACCATCATTAGGGGGCTCTTCTCTGCCTCACGCCTGCCTTTGATATTTTCCTTTTTTTTTTGTGGCCAGAGTCACGTTAGCATTAAATGAGTAAATATGTAATTAAAGAAACATACGTATTTCCAAACGACCTCTCACGCCGCTAGCTCGTTTGACATGGAAGCAATCTGCTGCAAAGCCACAGCTCTGTTTTAATTTCCTGGACGGCTGGGAACCACCCCGGCTCTCGCCTTTGGAACTGCGCGCACGAGGCTTTTCCAAAGCCAGGGTTTTGATCTCCGCTGGTGAACGCAGACACTTGGGGGACTGGCATCGTTCCCCTCATTTCCTACCTTCGCTGTGTGCCTCGGTCAGGGCTCTTCCGCCAGCAGCTCTCCCCGTGGCTGCCGGCAGCTGGCTGCCCATGTGCGCGCACGCGAAACTGCCTCGCACGCTGTAGATCAAACTGCATCAAAGGGCCGCCAGGACAAAGCCACAGCAGCTCGCTCCAACTTCCTTGCGTTAAAAAGGTTTTATGAAAGACCTTGATAAAGCTAGTGCTTCCTGCTTTTTGATGTGCGGCTGAGGGAACGTTATCGTGGTATCTCTGCAGGCTTACAGTCCACTTAGGAAAAGTGAGAACAGGTCCATCTTGAAATACTTTGAAGATCCTTATAGCTGTCCCAGTTCAGTGACAAAGGAAAAGAGAGAATGGCAAAAGCCCCTTATGATGTTTTTCCACCTTTAAAGATCAGCATTTGCTGTGCTAAATGAAAATACTCAGCCAGAGGACATCACCCAAGTTATCGTGAGTACTAACATCTCCCAAAGCCACACAGCCCAAACACGTTCGTGGCTCAGAGCGAGTGCTTATTTATTGCATACAGATTCTCAACACCACATTTTAGTCACCTGACTGGGCTGTTAGCAGCACATTAATGCAGAGGAATGGCATCTTTCACATGTTATTTCCTCAGCCTCTCCTCTGGTGTGAACTCTGCTGCTAGACTGGTGGCATCCAAGGTTTGCATGGAGTGAAGAGATCACTTTACTGACAACACTGTCTTCTTCTTAAGAGAAGTAGGTGCTGAAATAAAAACTTTTATTGCTTGGAGGCTGATGCAGCCATTGATTCTCCAGTTTTCAGGAGTCCCACGGACTGAGCACAAGTTGGACCAGTTGTGCATGTTGAGAGCCTTATCAGAACTGCTTGGCTACACACAAGGAACTAATACTCCCTGGACGCTTGGAAGATGGGATGCTGGATGACTGAAACAGATGCTTTTGATGAATCCCAGCTGTTTTACGACCGACCTATTGGACTGATTAGCAAGGTTTTCTCAGGCGTTGCTGTCCTTTGTGCAGTGTGAGGATATTGTAAGAAAGAGCACTTCTGCAAAAGGCTGGAAATAGCAGCAAATCTCCCTACAGATGCAATCTCTACTCCTGCTTCTTAGACTGGAGAAAGGTTGGTGGCGACAGTCTGCTCATGGCTCAGGAACATCCCTCAAAGTCAGCCCTCACTGGTGGCAGACCTAGACCTCGACCAAAATGTAACTCAGCTTCTTTATGGAGCCTTGCACCTTTGGATGTTGACAACAGGGATTCCCTCTTCTCCTGCATCCGGACTTATTCGCCAAAGGGCAGTGGTGAGACAATCTGGTCATGACCTGCAAGGCAGGTGAGAGCTTTAGAAGGAACCTCCTTTCTTCACCAAGTCACTCTCAGACAGATCCTTGCTATGAAAGAGACCCTTGCCTTCTGAGGTCTGCTCTGTCACACATTGCAAGGTCATCTTGGCAGCCTCCTCGTGTCCTTTTGCTCATGTCATGTAGCTCTTTGGAGCCTACATCACCGCCCAACTTTGCTGTTGTGATTTGTATCATAAATCTTCAACAACTGTTTGGATGAGCTCCTTGGAGTTGCTGCTACATCAGGATACTGTCAGCTGACCACAACCAGGAATAGCAACTGTGACTCCAGCCTGACCAATGTGTGCTCTGTTTTACAGGATGCAGTTTTTCTTCATGGAAAATCAGCACAACGCACTTCTATTGTCTGCCGAGTCAATCTAAGACTCTGCCCTTGGACTGCAGAAAGACTCCAAATGGAGGACAGGTGTCCAAAAAGGAGTAATAAACAAGAAAAAGAAGGGAGGATGGACTCCAACGAACCTGTAACTCAAAAGCACCAGCCTACAAAATGCTCGCTGAGAACTTTTTAAATACCAATCGCTTGGGAAGGAACATAACCCTCAGTCGCTCATTTGTTACCCAGTTGCAGCAGATGATAATAGTCAGGGCTGCATCAAAGATGATGGGAAAGAGGAATTTGAGTAATTCCTTCCTTTATCCCACTGACGTTAAGAACAGAGGGAAAAACTAAAGCATCTACGTCTGAAGAAAAACACTCAGACCTCCCCTAGACACCACAAACCAGATTTCCTTTGCACATTTCTCTGGCTTGCCCTTATCTTGCGATCGAACACTACGGCCCTTCTCATCAACTTCAGTAACACAACTGGGCTTTTTCAATGCAGAAAAGTGCAGAAGTTACAGAACATGATGTAAAGAAACATGCACAAATGACAAAAATTGAAAAAAAAAGTCAAGCAAGCCACAGGATGGGGCAGGTACGCTGTACTGCTAGAGCTGCAGAGAGAAGGCAGGGCTCAGGCAGTGCCTTCAGAAATGAGTTAAGCTCCTCTGCTACTGCCCAAGGCTTGCACCAAGCCCGCTATTAGGATGGTGAGTGAAACCAAATTGAGTTCTTATTTCAGTCCTTACAACGTGCAATGCAAAGGCTGGTAAAAAAAAAAAAAATGAGTAAATGGCCCGTTTTGGAGTTATTCACCCCAAGCCACGCCACCCTAGATGCAGTGCCACCCAAATCCACGCCACCCCAGGGGCAGTGAGAATCCAGGCGGACGCGGGATGATGGCCGGGATGAGGCCACCCGCGGCGCCCGTCCCGCTCCGTACCTCGTTTCCCAGCAGGGCCGAAACGCAGGCCTCGGAGGCGTCGCAGATGGCGGTCAGGTCGTGGCCTCCCTCGAGGGCCAGCACAAGGCGGCCTCCGGCCAGGCCCATGAGCTGCTTCGTCAGGTAGCCGAAGCCTGCAAGCGGGGACAGGAAACGTGGGAAGAGAGAGGCCAACGGTGGTCACCAGGCTCGGGCTCCGGGCGCGGGATCAAAGCGGCGCGGGGAGGAATTACATCACATTAAAGAAACCACAAGGGATCCGAAAGGACGGGGCACGTAATGGAAGCCAGGTTGGATGTTTTTTCATACATTTGCTTCAGGATCCCCGCTCTCCGCTCGCCCTTTGGACGGGCTCAAATAGTCCTCGCTCCATCCAGCACCCCATCCGAGGCACCGGCATCCTCCCTGTCACCCCTCATTGCTTGGAATTAAATACAGCAGCAAATATCAGTCTTAGAGGAAGGGAAGGGGATGGCGGGAGGCTGCTTTTTGTCATTATTTCTGAGATGTGGGAAGCAAAGAAGTCATGCAGGAGGCATGGCAGGGGGAAGGGTGGAAATCCAGGGAGGGGAAGAGGTTAAGGGGAAATAAGTAAAATTGTTGCCGGTGCTTTTAGTTGTGATAGCAGCATTGCAGTGCCCCAGAGATATTTGACATCTAGTTCTTAACAGACGGTTCTTGCTGTACATAATACGCTGTAAAAATTCCTGGGGCACCCGGGGACTTTGATCATATGACACGCAATACATTTCTACCCTTTAAACAAAACAGAACCAAGCTGCGGGGATTTAAAAAACATGTCCTAAAAACCAACCCACCCCCTCAAAAAAGGAGGAGAAAAAAAAAAGAAATCCAAACTGAGAGACTGCAGTGCACTTGCAACCCTCTTCCAAATTCCCTGGCTTTTTGTTTTGCACAGAGTCCCCCAAGCGCCTTTGCAAATTGGTAAATTAGCAGCCAGATAAAAGATTTGTGACTGCACCTCGTAACACACCAGCCAACCTCTCCTTCCGTGTGAGCAGCAAAGCACGGGAGACTCAAGAGGCAGGTAAACCAGCCATTCTCATTACAGGGTGTTTCTGCATGTCTTACATAGCACGTCTCTTGTAAATCTATCCCACTTCCATTCTTTCATAACGTTTATATGTTCAGCTACCTCGTGAGGTTCTGAAGTCCACCTTGCAGAGTGTTTCCTGATGGAAACAAACTCTTCTGCTTTTGCAAGGAAAAGCTCTGTCTTCTCAATTGCCCAGAACAGAACATTGCCACCTAAAGCCCTCGTAACCAAGGTGGGCGGGCGAACTTGCAGCCCATCCTCTGTGCAGGGCAAAATGTCAAGGATCCAAAGCAAAAAACATGTTCTTGGGAGCCCATAAAAGGTGGTGAACAAAACATACAGCAGCAGATATCTGCTGGGGTTTTCCGTTTACATCTGGCATTTCCTCTTTCTTCAGTTTTTGCATTCAAGTGTGATTCTTTTGTCTTATTTAGGAGCTACCTTCCACAAACACCCAACTACAAAAGGCTTCTTCATAACTTACTTTCTCCAAAGCAGAAACACACAATGCTCCAAGACAAAGGCTTTGGTCAAGCCAAAGTGCAATGCTCACGTGCATGGAAATGCACAGAAAAACTCTAAAATTAAAGAGGTGATGACAGGTTCTAAAGAAATAAAAAGTGGAAAAACTCTATAAAAGTGCTTAGGACAGCAATGCAGGAACCTTGCTATTGTAAAGCCACAACTTACATTTTGCTGATAGATTGTATCCTCCAAGAGGTGTAGGATGGCCCTCCACTGCGTCAAAGCCAGACGACACCAGCACAACATCTGGGGCAAATTCATTGGCAATGGGCATCACGACCGTTCTGCAACAAAAAAATTAAGAACGGCAGATCCATTACTTAGGCTCTTGAATGAATAAAGGAAGATTTAAACCTGGAGCAAACCTAAACCTTTAAACCTTGAGCGAACTCTTTTAAAAACTCGTGTTTTTCTTCTTCCACTGGTGCAAACCCTTTTTCTCTTTCCTTAGATGATGAGCTATCCTGCTATTTTTTTGATGAGGTCCGTTATTTCCATTATTCACAGCCTGATGTTTGAACAAGGGTAACAACCTGCCACACATTGTAGTTTCTGGTTGAGGTAACATCTTACTTCACAGATATGGTCAGCCAGAGCAGAGAAAGAGCAGGAGGAGAAAGGTGCAGACTGCAAAGCCACCTGCAAGACCAGTCTGTTAAGGACTTCAAGGTCCATAAAAGGACCTTATCATCCAGCTGCAGGTCTTTCTAAATATCTGTAAGGCACTTATTTTTTTTTCCATGCTGCACTTAACCACAATTAATGGCTGAGGAGGTTGCAGTGAGCACGGGCACAGCCCGGAGCATGGCAGTACAAAGCTTAGTCTCCATTTACTTGCCACTCAGTAAATACCTGCTTACACCAAAGGAACTTTAATATGCAAACAATCCACCCAAATATACCTTACAGAATGCTATTCCCTGTCCCTCTTGCTTCCCACGTCCTCCGAAAAACAGACTGAATTCCTTAGCGCTGGCAAACTAATGCCTGTTAAAGTTGGCATTTCAATGAAATTAAGAGGTCAGTCCTTGTGATTTCTTGACAAAAGGCATTTTCACATCATTCTATCTTTTCAAAAATCTGCACAGGGTTGCAGAGCATCCCGTTTCAAGAAGGCAGCTACGCAAAAATGAGAAGTGCAGCAGCAAGCAAGCAACTGCTGCTTCATTTAGTGCAGAGTGGAACTGAAATTCCAGCAATGAAAAGCCTCAAAGAGGCAGAGTTTCTTAATAGACATGACACAGACGCACACAGTTCCTCCTGATTAAGCAAGGCTGTGGCAAGCCTTTTGGGAGGGATACCTTCTTTTACATGCACTTTATGCCAGACATTCAGAGATCTGAGAACTGCTTGGAGTCCTTACAATGAGACAGGAACAACTGCAGACAACAGCAGAACAGCTAAGAGATATCTTAAGTTCAAAGTCTCCAACTTCAGACCCTTTATACAAAGCAGTATTTCCCAAATTAAGCAGTGGTTCTCTTAAAAACGCAGACTGTTTTTAGACGCATCTCTCTGCTGCTGCAAGATCAGGGAAATCTCAACCATGTCATCTCCTTTCTGCAAAAGGATATTCTCTTTTTCCTTATCCAAGGAGCAGCTACGGGGAAGGATAAGTTTCTAAGGCATGAACTGAAGCAGCATCTAACCCATCAAACAGCCTCTATGGGTACAGCTGAACACCCTTCCTATGCTCCAGCCTAAGCAGATGTGGATGGCAAGGCACAGCAGCTCGACACCAAAGAGTAACTGGGTCAACACTGGGCAGCCCAGGCAAAGCCTTACAACTTCATTTTCACTGGCAACAGGCCACAGCCATCTAACAGCTTCCTTCCTTCTTCCTGCTGACTACTTTGCAGGACATACAGCCGTGTAAACAAGTGCAGAAGGCACAATCTTATTTTCTTCTTTAAAATCTATTTAGTAAAACCCACAGGCATTTTAAGTAGAAACCACCTCATTCACGGAGGATTTAAGCAGCAGTTTTGAAGCAAGTGCACGTGGCAATGGGCTTTTTTTTCTCCCCCCTGTACTTTGAAGTACTGCTGAGCTATTTAATTTCTAACCAGAGCATAACTGCTAAAATCATCAGATTTTTTCCAGACGAGGTTATGGCACTGCGGGAGCTGCTTAGTACCCCAGCTGCCGGGCGGCATCACCCTAATCCACGTCGCAGAGCAAACCAAAATCAGCACCCTGGAGTTGCATGCACTGGCTGCCAGCGTTGAACGACCAATGCAAGCACCAGTCAATCTAAATATATATACATACATATATATTTGCCAGAGAAGCTCATCTGGCTAATGCCTAAATGCTAAAGCACCCACAGTATATGGTGGCTGTTTGTTAAAAAGTGATCAATCACCACTTAGCAGTAGTTGGAAGAGGTTGGAGCATCTTCTGAGTTATCTCCAGTACAGAACGTGACTGTATAGCTACTCCTGCACGTGTCTTCATGTCCAATTATCTGCAGTGCTCATTAGCCAGCACAAGTTCTGGAACGGTGATCTGATCCCCCTCCAAATTTAAGAAACGTGAGGTGCAGGTTTCCTGGGTCTCCTGTCCAAGTGCCAAACACAAGACGGGCAGCCTCTCTATCCCCACAAAATCCTGTACAGAGGCTTCTCCCACTTCACATTTGAAGTCTGGAAGACCCAAGAGTCAGATGAAATTCAGAGGAATCACAGAAAATCACGTCGTGTTTGACCCAATAAGCCAAGGATGCTTTCTAGCACACTGACTACTAGAAATTATTAACAAGTCAAAGGCAGACTCAAACTCCTTATTTCCTTAAAATAAATCACACTCAATTTACTCAAAATACATCTAGGTTGAACTGACACATTATTTAATACAGACACCTATAAACAGTAGAAACTACAGACTATATTGTTTGATCATTTGGGGGAAAATAAACATATATATATATTTTCCAGAAGAATTCATATCTTTTAGTCTACTACTAGCCAAACTGACAACTAAAATGATTAATAAATGCCAGTCTGATTAAAGTTAAACATCTTTTTTTTCCACTGTTGAATGCTCAGTTGAAGTATAAAAGACAGATTTTTTTTAAGTTCTTTTCCCCTTTTTTCCCACATGCTATAAAAACACTACCCACTGCTCCAAAGGCTAATCAGGCTCCTGAGGACTCTGCCCTCTGCTTCCCAAAAGAGTCGCCTCCACGGTCATTTCCCAAGTCAAACCGGATTAGGAACCTGGGTACAAACGAGCATCGGAGAGCGTGAAATCCAAGCTCGAGAGATGACGACTCCGGGCGGAACACGGTCGGCTGCCCCCCGCCCTCTTCCCTAATTCTGAAACGTTTTATGGATGGACGGGAAATAACAACCCTCCCCCCAACTCCCAATTCAGCTTCCAAACTCGTTTTCCGCCCTCTGCAATCTGCTAGAGAAATCCAGGAGGAGCAGGAGGAGGAAGGCGCTTTCAAACGAGAGTCCTGGCTTCCCTTCAATTTTAAAATTTTTAAATATTGTTGGATAAGGTAGGAAAAAAGTCGGATGAAAGTACACAATCCCTAGAATCACTAGGTATAATTACACAAAGTAAACTTGGAGGAAACGCCACATGCATAAGGCAATTTAATTTCACTCTGCTGTTGCTGTTCTCCTGCAATAAGAAACTTACTGCCCTGCTCACCATCTTCAGGCCAGGTTCACGTTTGGTACTTCTGACCAACGTTTGAAACCATCACGAGGGTTTACAGAAGCAAGCATAATTTCTTCTTGTGCAAGAAGCCAGGAAACAACAGGCTCTGGCCCAAAGCTAAGTTTTACAACCGCGTGTTTCTATAACTACAGCACAACAGCAAGGGACACCAAGAACAGCCTCCGGATTTGGGGACCTCCTGAACGATACGCCAGGCGTCGGAGTTGAGCACGTCTCCGTGCAAGAAGGGTCTGATAAATTACAGCATCCTGCTGCCCAGGGCAGGAGCAGCTGCGGCTGCGAGAGCACGGAGGAACCACCATCCCAGCCACATCCCCAATCCGCGCTCTCACACCAGGCACCTACTCAGGCCCGGGGTGACTCCACCTGCTCCCACCAAAGGTGACAACAGCAGCAGCATCCTGACTTCCAAGCAGACCCAAACTGCCTTTCTGCAGACCGGGGTTTTGGTTCTTCAGTGACTGTCAGTGGCAGAGCACAAGGAACAACAGCTCTGCTTAACCCTCTAAAACACTCTGTTTTTAACCCTTGGCCTCACTGCTGAAACAGTTCAGCTATCTGTAAATATTAAGAAGCCACGATATGTTCCCCAACACATCATTTCAGCATAAACATGGCCAGGCTGATAATCTTAGAAGAAATTCTCCGTAGAAGATCTTGCTGTTCGTTCCTTGGAAAGGGTAAAACATCTCTGTTTGAAAAAAGGTTTTCAATACGGGGAAGATAAATTTCACTTGGACTCCTCTATCCACTCATCAACAGACTAATTTATGAGGCCAATTATCCCAGTTGTTATTTCATTAGAGCACAGGCTTTTATCAAAGCCATATAGCAGCTCATCCTGAGAGAAAGCAAAAAAATGAAAAGCACGCTGCAGATTTTTCTTGCAGTGTCCTATGTATTTTCCATGGAAAGATGGTTTTCTTTCCTAAACACAGACAAGCATACTAAGAGTTAAGGCTAAAAAAAAAAAAAAGAAAGAAAGAAAAAAAAGTATATCAGTATCTTTGCCTAGCTCAAAGGATTTCCACTGATTCCTCTGCAGACTTCAAAGCCTCACAGTTTGGCATTTGGACTGGTTTGAATTAAAGCTCCGTTCTCCACTGTGAGTTTCCAAGTTCATGGTGAAAATGCCTCCTGCTTCTGGAGTTCATTATGGCCAATTTTCTTATCTTTGCTTCATCTTAGGTTTGATCCCCGGCAAATGCAACGTGGCATTCGACGGGGTGGAATAACAAGGTGCTGCCTTGAAGGCATGCATTGTCTCATGGGGCTAGCACAAGAAAAGAGGGGAAAAAAGAGGATATATGAGCCCTTCCCTTCACTTTCTAACTCTCGGGGGACTATAAATTGCGAACTTCAAAGCGTTACTTTACATTAAAATCAATAAAAAGATTCAGGCAAAATGTTTCCCAGTGAATCTGGTTAAGATTTAAGAAGGTCGCTCGATAACGTATTATCACGAGCAAAACCTGGCGCGAGATTAGAAAAGCGCCCAATTTAACCTGCTGACTGGAGGTGTGCACACTGGGGAGAGCACGGGAGCTGCTACCCGCGACGACGAGTCACAGGCAACTTGCTTCTCACAACCCTGCCCAAGGAGAGCTGTGACCTTCCCCATAGGAGCTCCAAGTCCCTGGGCAAAGAGACACCAACTGCCCTATTCCATAGCACAAGATGAACTTGTTCTTACTGCACGTGCATGCTCTTCTCAACAGTTTTCCAGGAGCCTAGAAACTAAATTAATATTTAATGGCAGCTCTATCACACCATTACAAGCTGTGGGCTCCTTCTAAGTGAAGAGATCAGTCTTGTTGACTGCTGGGATAAACAGACTTCCACTTTGGACTAGAGCACTTGTTTTCTTGTAGCAGGGATAAAACATCGAGATGAATGGCAGTTATTTGATGATATGTTATTCTAAATTGTCTATGCCGTTTGAAGGCTTTGGGATGTACATGGAAAATGCAAAGCTCTTTTTGCTCAGTACAACATAACAGTAAAAAGTCAGCAATATGTGAATGGGAGAAGATAACACTCCCATCCTTGACTTAACACATGCAATGTGACTCCATGAAGTCAAAACTCCACCTGGGTACTTCCCGAATTGGCATCCACCAGAGACGTACTATATCTCGCCTGAAAACTGGGAGAATGATGCAAAGTTTGTGGAGGGTAGAAGACGACAAAAACAAGCAAAACCATCACTAACAAGCCCCTCTCGTGTATCAAGCAGATGAGTGAATTTTATATTTTTTCTCCTTGGATATAATAATAGAAAGGAAAGTGCAGTCTTGTACAGCCCACTATTGCATTGCTTGAAATTTCTCCTCTAACCCCCAAAGATTTGTATTTGTTTTAGTTTTACATTATATTGCTTCCATAGTATCTTTTAATATCATCTTTTTTCCATTGCTTGAAGGTCTTGGAGGGAAATGCTCTCTCCAGGTTTCCAGTAAACCCCAAAGCCACCAGTCACCAATTGAGTAACTCCCCTGCTGCTCAGCAGGGCATCAGATCCATGTGCTACACCAAGGCACCTGCTGCTGGCCAAGAACTCTCTTTGCTGCAAAAAAAAATGCAGCATTGTGGCGAGACGATGGCCTCAAGTATTTTCTTTCAGGCTCATTTCTGACAGTTTCAAGCTGTTTTTTTTTTTTTTTTTTTTTTTTTTTTTTTTTTTTTTTTTTTTTTTTTTTTTTTTTTTTCCCTCTTTTAAAGCTGCCAAAGAAGAGCAGAAATCATGCTCACATGGAAAAAAAAAAAGAGCAGTGTTTTAAATTTGATGAGTTTAAAATTTAAATATGGGTTAAATATGCCTGGGTGAGATGGAGAGGAGTCATGGGCAATGCAAACTCACGAGCACTTACATGTCCAATATCCCTCTGTGCATCATTCAGGTCTTACGCCTTAGGCTGGCCACACTCAAACTTTGGCTCATAGCAACTTGTTGAGCTTTTCTGGGTCACCTTCCTACCACAGTCTAGGGTTTATACATCGAAATATTCACCACAAGACAGAAAGTTTCTTAGCCAACTGTAGAAAAGCTTATTCATATCAGTAGACTTTAAAGTTACACATCAATTGCTGCTGAACAGTGAGTCTAAGTCAATCACAGATTCTTCTAATATCACAAGTCCTTTTCTTACAGCCAGAAATACTCTGCTTATCTAATCCAACTTTCAAAGTACGGTACTCTCAAAATAACTGTGGCTCGAAGAAAATCTTCTTTCTTAAATTAGTGAGAAACTCAATATTAAGAGAGATTGCACAAGGGAAAAAAAAAAAAGAAATTCAGATGCAGCAAAAAAGATGTCACGGGAAGTCTTCAACATTACCTGAAAGCAGTTAAGTATTCTGTATCTCCCATGGGTGGATCAAGGCCACCAGTAAAGGCCATGTTAACATTGAAGCCAACTCCTGCTCCTGTGCCAACCTGGAAAAGGCAAAGGGTACTTTTAATTTGCACCTAGGGAAACTGCTCATTCTGGCGATGCATCTTTCCTGGCTTTCTACTCATCCAGGCAAAGTTGATCTTTGATTTACCAACTTGGTGGAGCACTTTTTCCTCCTAGAGCACTGCTGTTCCCAAAATGAGACCAAACTTAGAGCCCCTCTCTTCTCCTATATGCTCTGAACTTGATGGGACAGTCCACGTTTGCTACTTGTTAGAGAAAACAAACAAAAACCCCAAACCCACCATTAGTGTGTGGATCCTGTCCTTCCTCTGCACAAGAGTGTTTCACGTGCTACCTCCCTGAATTAATCTCTTTCCTACTTTATTAAATTTTAGTATTAATAAGCGCATTTTATATGTATTCTACTTCCTGCTGGGGGAAACAAATCCCAGGATTTTCATCAGGGTGAGCACCCCCTCTGCTGGGGAAAAAAAAAATTATTCACAGAAATCAGATTTTTGCTGGCCAAGCGGGCACGTGTGCGGTGAAGGTGCCCCCATCCCCACCTGCACACACTGGGCATCGAGAGCAAACCATGCCCATTCTTTCTTGGATTCAGGCAGGAACAGCACACACCCTCTAAAAACTACTACAAATGCTAAACAGGATAAAACAATCTACAATTCCCTGCAACATGAGATTTTTTTTAACCCATTAGTAGTTTCAAGGGTGGGCAGAAATGGGTCTCAGAGAGGTCTAAGAGCTCATGTCCTCTGTATACTCCAAAGCAGAGATGAAGCCCACTGCAAAGTGCTGCCGTTCACCACCCCCACAGTAGTGCAGAAACAGGGTAATGAAGGAGTATCCCATTACATTTAGGTTTCTGTAGAAAGCTAAATGGAAACGTCAATATTTGCTGAGTGGGAAACACTGGAAATTCTAGGGATTTACAGATTTAATCTGGAGCATCTCAGAGCAAATAAAATTCAGCATTTCACCTCTTCCCTCTGATCAACCACACGTGAAGGACAATAACGGAGTATCTATTTGAAAGGAACCACTTCTAATTCAAATTTAAGTCAAAATATGCTGAAATGAAAATTCCATCTATCAAGGAAGATTTTATGGATTTTATATGATTCCAGGGCTGATCAATTCTACAGTACATACTCGCAGCATCCTACATTTTAATTCCTCAGGCCATTAGCTTGACACAACTCATTCCCCTGCTCCCATGAAGGAGGAACAATAAATATCATGAAAGCAGCCTGAAGGAAAAGTCCCCGTGTGTGCTGAGCTCATGGCAAATGTTTTCTGCCACTACAGCACATAAAATAGTACTTTTTAATGAGGCTGGCTCACACCATGGATGGAAACGAGCTGCTTTAGGTCCCTGAGTAAGCACCTATTGCAAATCTCTCTATTATCTCTACTTAGGGCAAATTGGAGGGGTGGCTTAAGACGGTGCTCACTTCCCATGCTGATTATGTTTTCTTAGCAAAGTATATTTTCAGAAGACAGCACTAAGCTCACTCTGGAAGGACAAGGTCTTGGCTACAGCCTAGAAAGAAAGGACGAGACCAAAGTAGAAGCGTCTGTGTGATGGGCCAAGAAGAAAAAAATGCTTCCACTGTAACGTGCACAGCCTTCCTTTCTGCAGCAGGCTCCGAGGAAACTACCCGTAATTGTTGGGATCTGTCCCACGGCATGAATGACTCTAGCTAAATATCCACTATCCAGACTGCTAAACGTGAACACAGCGCTCGCCGTGAGCGGCATCTGGCAATATTGCTCTTATCCCTACAAGGGTGGAGGTGCTGAGCTCCAAGGCGGTGCCAGGAAACCCAAGGGCTACGGTACAGAGCTGGGGGCACAGCCATGGACAACCTGTTCCCCTCTCATCTCCCAAAACGCTTAATTCCTGCTTTGGGGAAGGCCTGAGAAGCACATCAAGTCCTGTCCTGCAGGGAAGGAGACGCCGTCTGGGACTGCTGGCAAAGGAGTCCCTCGGAACAGGTTGTCCCATCAGGGAGAGTCTAACTGCGTGAATTCATTTTTGGATCGTTTGCCAAGGGATTTTCCTCTCCTGCTGGCTTGCGTTGGCTGTTGTAAGACTTGGACAGGAAGAGGGACACCCAAAACCGGGTCAACGGACCCAAGGCTTTTTAGGCCACTTCCATCGCAACCATCAGTGGTTCCTACCAGACAGGGCAACATACTGCGAAGGTAGATGCTACTTGGATCCATGTTCTTACCTCATCGGGAGCACCACTGCCTGGGAAGAAGTTCCCATCATCATAGCGATGTAGTGAAATATAAAGAACATTAGGGTCATTGTAGAAAGCTTGCTGAGTACCATTTCCGTGGTGTACATCCTTCAGGGACAGAGATGGTATCATATGAGGAAGGTTAGTACGTTAGCAACAACGCAGAGTTAAGCCATCAGGTTGGGATGGGGAGGGGTTTGCTTTGTTGTGTTGTGCTTTCTGGGCTGCTCTGGTCTCACTGAAGATGTTATTGCAAAGGAGAATAATCTACATTGCACAGCTGGCTTCATCTTATACTTTCCATATAACAAAACAGGATAAATAGGTGCAAACACAATCTCAAGCATGTGCCAAAACTGAAGACAAAATTAATGTTCTTGTTGAGAACTGGATTCCTACACAACCTCGCAGGACAAGAGGAAGGAAGGGCTATGTCAGTTACCCCAGTTTTGGTGTTTTTAAACAGTCTGTAGGGTGAACACTGAAGCCAGGGCCAACAAATTTCTTAGGATGGGTCCATCTGGGTCAAAAAGCACAAACTCACAGTGCCACATTGGCACTTACTGCACAAACAAATCATGGGCAAGGGGTATTCAAAACGCCTCTTCCTTCCAACATGAGAAACAGTCAGGGGAGGCTGCACTGGCCGGGCATCGGGACCACCCAGAGAGATGGCCAAGCCATGTCAGAGCCCTTGGCCCTTCCAATCACCTGTTATCACTTCTTGAAAGTAGAGCTGGGATTGGTAACAGAGATTAAGCCCCATAAGCACGAGGGGAAAAAAGCAGCACAAGTGGCAATATTATCCATCCTTGCAACTGCGTTGCAGTCCTGTTATGGAAGGCCTTGTTCAGGACTGCACAAAACTGGGGGCAGAAGTAAGGGTGCAATTAAAATCCTAATTTTGTTCTGAAAGCTATGTGCTCCCTAAGAAATCTTTTATTAAAAAAAAAAAAATAAAGTCAAAGGCTTTTTGGTCTGCAGACAATATGCTTTTTCATCGATTTACACGGCGTGGGCTGCCTTTGCAAGAAAATTCTAAAAAAAACACCCACCAGAAGAACAACTTCCAACCACTTTCTTCATGGGTAAGAATCAACGTTTACTCACCCAGTCCACTATAAGAATTTTGCTAACATTCAGTCTTTGCTGGAGCAACTTGGCTGCAATCGCCACAGAGTTAAAGTAGCAGAAACCCCTGGAGGTGACGAGAGGGAGGAGAAAGGGAGGGAGAAAAAATAAAAGAGGTGTTAATTATAGGTTTGCCTTGGTCCCAACACATCTATCATCTGAGACATAACACAGTAGGAAGAAATTCCCACTGCTTTCACTCCCCTTTCCTCCCTAAAAGATGCATGTGTGCTCAATTAGGAACGCAAAACAGCCACATGGAGCAGGTGCCTTGAGATCTCTCTGGAAACAGGGAACACTTCAGGCTTTCCAAAGCCCTCTTTGCAGCCCAACGCTGCTCCACACAAACTGCCCAAAGGACACTTACCAACTTGCTATACTAAAACCCTATAATGTGCCTGACTCCAGCTTATGTTTTGTGAAGTCTTCACATTCCTACATTTTATCAGTCCATGTTTTAACTCTAGGACATAAAATTATATCTGATATGCTAAAAGTATATCCTTGCTTTCCTCACATGAGGAGGAACATCCATAATTTAACATAAGACAACTTAAAAGAATAAGTAAAAGCACGAGTGCTTTTGTAAAGCCTAATTGTAATGCAGTTCTAAGACATATATCTACCCCAAACCACAAAGCAGGATCTTTCCTTCTTCTAGAGGATTACTAGGAACTTTAAACCTAATACTGATTGCTATGCAGTTAAGTAAGAAATAGCAACAACACTACATGCAATAATAAACTGTTTATAATTTATAGCTGCAGATGACATTATAGACAGACACTGAAGCAAGTTAACCCAAGTACTTATGCATACTTACATGGGTGTGCTTTCTTCTGCATGGTGACCAGGGGGTCGAACAACAGCAAATCCATTCTACACACAAAAAGAGGAGGAGGAAGAAATGAGACAGAAAGGAACATTCACCTCACAGAGATGCAAGCAGGTTTGCAGACAGAATTGCTAATTCTATTTTTAGGGGGATTTTTTCTTCCCCTGGTTATTTATTTATTTATTTTTTTTTTCTTCTCACAAGACCACAGCAGTTCATGATGCTGTCTTCTTTAAGGAAGGGAAAAAATATCTACATGAATTTTATGGAAACTAGTTACTATAGTATTTCCTTCCATTCAGGAAAAAAAGCTTTCTGAATGAGATCACTTAACCAGCAAATTAGCTGGCCCAGCTGAAGCCAACAGCAAGACCCTCAGATATCCCTGGAATAATGATTTCACCTGCTGCTCTGGTTTCTTTCTTCTTTTTAATCAGCACGTAAGAACACGCACCAGGAGGCTGCTGTTCACTTGCTGATACCCTCAAAGCTTTTTATGACTAGAGCCAGATGGTGCCATTAAAATACAGCTAACTGGACCTCCTGCACAACCCAGCCAGGAGCCACGTTCTGCAGATTCCTGCGCGGAGCCCGTATCAAAGCTAAGTGTTATCATCACACCAACCTTCAGTTCTCCGGTGGCTACTTTGAAAACAAGCTCAATGACACAGCCCACGGCCAGGCGAGCAGCACCAGATGAGTGAACTTCGTTCCAAATTGTGTCGCTGTCGACCTAATTGAGGCACAAAGAAACCACTTTCAGGCGCATCAAGGCTAACCACAGGAACGGAGGCTCCCGTTTTGCAGGGAGGTCATTCAAACATGTAAAATGCACATGTTCACACGACTGATCTCTCATGTGAACGTGCATCAGCACAGCCGTGCCAACAGGTAGTTGCAACTGCTGCAATAGTGGCTCTAATGTCACTATTAGTGACTCTCATGTCACTATTCGGGATCTGTCCATGAAATGGACACTAAAATGGCACTAAGGAGACAATTTTCAATAGCTCTGCAGTGCTGAAGGCTCAAAGCCATTAACAGAGGCACAATTTCAGCATCTAAACCCTGCAAATTTTCAGGTGTCTCCTACCAATATTCTTCTGAGAGGACAGTATTTCCCTGCAAATGCTGGAGTGAATGGATCCAGGGTGAAATAAAGACTTTAAAAAAATTAAAACATTAAAACATTGTTATTAATAAGGAGGATACAATGAAGAATGATGTTTAACATTGGACATTTAAAAAATGCCTGCCCAACGTACTCCTGCCAGATTTATGTTGACAGTGACTTCCCTAGAGAATCGTAAGATAAATTCTGTCTCATTAAAGCTAACAACAGACCTTCAACAGCTAGGTGCTAACTACAGACATTTACTTAAATGCCAAATATTTGACAGGCCTAGGATCAATTCCCCTTAGAAAATGTGCCACTAGACAAAAGGAAAGAAAGGAAAGGCATTCCTGAGACAGTCTTTGCTTCGTTATTATATGAGATCATGTTCTAATTTAAACAAAAAGTGAGAAGTGTTGGCTTTTACCACATTAATCTCAACAACTGTACAAAAGCAAGATTAGTTTGCAGACACATGATGAAATGCCTGCTCAATTTTAACTACAATTCTGTTGCAGGGTGCAAAAGAAGGCAGGAGGACAGGGGGTTTCCGAGGGGACTGTGTAGAGGCTGACTTGCTGCTGGGAAAGAGCTGCCTTGGGTCTCCTTTAAGGAAAGCATCCCCATCTGTGTCCATGCTGGCATGAAAGGGGAGCTCCTTTGCTCCTCCTCAGTCACGGCCTTTGCAGAAATCCAGGCTACTCAGACTGCCCCACGTGAGGAGAGCTTGGCTGACCAAGAACCGCCAACGGGGAAGTGCAGGATTTGCCCGGTGTGAAGGATCAGCAGCTGGTTTTCCACGGAGTTCTCCACACTGAGCATATTTATGGAAACCATGGGAAAGGGGCTACGCAAGGAACAGAGAGTCTCGCCTGGCATCCCGTTTCCCTGCCGACCTCAAGGGAGATACAAGCAGCTCAAGAGGAGATGGATCCACCTTCTTCACGGATGTATAAAGGCCAGAAATTCACATGTCAAGTATAAGCACATCTTTATCCAGTGTACGTAGGTCCAAAGGGAACCCCTAAGGCATCCTTAGACTTTTGTTTCTGCTAGCTTTTCCCACAAGGCATGCAAAAATCACCGAGCATCTTAGCCAAACACTGTTAAGCTGAGGTCCTTTGATGCCTGAAAAAGCCAGGCTCACATTGGCAGCATTTCAAGAAGAACAGGGAGGGTAAGACAGAGTGGTTTTGAAGAGTTATTTTTTCTGCAGAAAGAAATTAAGTTCCTAGAAAAAATATTCCACCTGTAGTTTGAGGGCCAGTTCCAAAGACTGCCATGCCCTTTGCATTCAGCTGCCCAACAAGAGGAGGATTTGGTCAATACATGTCTCTTCCCATCCACAAGTTCTCCACAGCTCCACCCTGGCCACAAACATCTCCAAGATAAGGATTTAACACCCAGCCACCTTCCCCAGAACGGATGTCTGGAGACCACTGGGCCCAGGTCCAAGGCAGCACTTCATCATCTGCTTCTCTGTAAGTGTTTGAACAGTCCCACTGAAGTCATCACTGCTTCGCAGCACAGGGGCGTAGGCTTTGCCATGCTGGAAAATGTTATTAATGTGGCCCTGAGCTGGACTGCTCTCTGACTCCAACGCTGCTGCTGTTTGGTGCACAGGCTGCTGTTGACCCCTCCATCATTCTTGAATTCTGAGCTTCATTACAGAAGAGACATTATTTGGCTCTCCCTGCCGTGATTTCTTTGATGTAGCTGCCATCACGGGAGTTGTTGCTGGGACAGCACACCAGCCTTCCCATCTGGAAGGACTTTGCAGAGAGAGAGGCAGCATATTTCTTGCCTTTTGTTGATCTGACAGCGTATAATTCTCTTTTTGCTCTCTTGAAGTGGGCGATACAACCGTGCCTGAGTCATTCAGTCTTCTGTATCCGCTGGGTTGGGAGCAGTTTTCCTGGTCAGCACACTTGTCTTCTTGAGAACGATTCTAGTGACTTGTTCTTTCCAATAAAGGAGCTGCTGTTTCAGCTACACGAGCTCTCAGGACAGCTGAGGAGCTCCAGAAGCAGGGAGATGGAATCCAAAGCTTGTGACCTGCTGCACGGTCCTACCCTCCGTAGCACAGATGAGGGAATGCAGGAAAGGAGGGGTCAAGCAGGTTGACATGGGCTCTTTTCCAGGAAGAATACCTAGGATGTTTTAGGGTGAGGCTTGAAAGAGTTTTTCTTTATAAATTTGAAGTCTTTCTTAATATATATGATGAGGTTCCTATACAGTACCTCATACTGTGCTATATAATGCAGAACTATTTCAAATTGGAGCGATGAGAATCTTATAAAAGGTTGCATTATCCTCATCTTTTCTTTAGCTGAAAAGCTGTGCACTTAAAAATAAGGACTGGTAGCAACCTGTTCCACAGCAGCTCCAGACTCATATCAAGCCAAGGAGAACACAGGAATTCTGCTTTCCTCTCTTCATTGGCTTAAGAGTTAGCAGCACAAGCCACCCCTGCAGCCTGGGGTCTTTCTCTACCAAAGTGTGCCTCCTGGTGCTCTAAAACACTGATTAACCACAGTTTGCTCTCCTAAGACGTTCCAATTAGTTTCTTCTTATTTGCACTCAATGGCAGTCCATTTTGCTGTTTCTACTCCATGTTGTGTGCTGCTCACCTGCACAGGTAAGCACACACACACACACACACACATATATATACATTTATCTTTACATACTCTACTCCAGATATTACAACGGGAGGAATAAAAACCCAACTTATTCTGCAAAAGAAAAACATTACTACCAAGATCTGCTGAATGTGCACATGACACATGAAAGAAAACAGAAAAAAGTCTGAAAATATTCAATATCATAATATTTGGTCTTTGAACTGTTTGGAGTATTAAGATGCAAGTGTGCTTGGACTGTTTTGCAGATCCTCACAGCTCAAAGTCTCTTCTCTAAAATCTACTTCTAATTATCCTGTATTATGTAATGCCCTGGTGCATGTAAGATATTAAGAGCATGTATTATAGAGAAGGTAGTGTCTCTAAGCAAAAATATTGCAGAGTGCACTTGCAGATGTTGCTAGAGTAAAGATCAGCAGGAATAAATTACTGTTGTTTAAATCAGAGCTCACATCTGCTGATATAAGTGCTTCTGTGCTTTTTTTTTTTTTTTCCCACTAAGATCAGAATGTTTGCAGATGGGAAAAGGTTTGCTAGGGCTGGTTACTACCATGTAAAGGGTCCTCTTATAAAACAAATGAATAAGGGGAAACTCGCAAGCTTCCGAGCCCTGCAGAGCCAATTTACCCTTATCCCATTGATTTTGCGATACCGTGATCTGGTTTTTAAAGAGCAAGGTTGAAAGGTTTCATGCAACAAACTGATTTGCATTTAACTCTTTCCTGTTTCTTTTACTTCCTCTTTTACCTTCTTTGTCATGTTCTCTCGTGAGAACTCGTGAAAATTCAGGTGAAAAATTCCATCGAATTTTTGAATTCGTGAAAATTCCATCGAGAGCAATAAAGCCAAACAAGGTGTCTGACTGGGACCACAAGAGCCAGTGATTAAACCACAAACCTAACAGGCCAGCGAGGAGGAGAAGCAACGCTCTGTAACGTCACCGGGGACGGCCAGGTGAAAGACGTGATGTGAGAAAGTTACAGAGAAGAAAAAAGGAGAAAAATCGTAGCTGTAGCCACATTTATTTGGACAGGAGAAAAGTCATTCCCACCTCCTAGGAATAACTACAGATTTCCAAGCAGACAA
Source organism: Nothoprocta pentlandii (assembly GCA_013398315.1). NCBI lineage: Eukaryota > Metazoa > Chordata > Aves > Tinamiformes > Tinamidae > Nothoprocta > Nothoprocta pentlandii. The sequence continues at coordinate 1,584,805 of VZSG01000094.1, read as the reverse complement.
ACTTATCCTCAAGATACTGCTTATCATTTTCTTCTGCCTCTACTGCTCAGAGCTGCCAAGGACAATCTGTTTCAGAAACCCAGCATGCTGAGGTCTACAGCCTCCCCTGAATTTCTTCACTAAAAATCTACCACTGCATAGCAAACTTTGTTGACATCTCTTGCAATTCCAAAGACAGTAGAAAATAGGCTTGAAAGATGACTGCATATTCCAAAGGAGATGGTCCACACTTAACCCATCCATATGAAACACAAGTACAAAACCCTCCCTGCTCAGTCTGCTGTGACCAACTGTTCTCCACCATATACTCGTTCTCCCTACAAATACACAGTTGCTGTGTATATAGTCCTAAGAAATGCACCCCAAACCTAATGACAAAATAAGAACAAAACAAGACAAGACCAAAAAACTTCTGACTATCATTCTGTTGATTACTAGCCAACAGCTGCTTTTAAAACCACATGGAAATATCCCTGGACTTTGTAAACTGTAGAAAAGTTAGCAAACGCTTCATTTAATATTTTAAGGCTACATGGAGACAAGCAATCATAAAGGTAACTGCAAACACTATCTTCAGAATATTACCAGCATATCAATAATAGCAGCACGGCGTGATTCCTGCCTTGATTTCGGATTTAATGCAAGACTTCTGGGACTGCGTTAGGCTCAGGCACTGTCTCTACTTGTTACCATTCAGTCTTCATTTGCAAATGATAATTTTTGCTTTGAATGGCATGCCTGACTGCAGGGCAGAGTAAATCCAAACCTTTTAAGCTCTAGCCAAAAATTTGCCATGAATTAGGAGACTGCAGCATATTTACAATACAAAATAAAATATCTCTACGAGTGCTCAGTGGTGGCCGTATGAATAAATGGTGATTATTCTTTTTTTTTTTTTTTTTTTTTTTTTTTTTTTTTTTTTTTTTTTTTTTTTTTTTGACGGGATAATTTTCAAAGCAGTGATTTTGCAAAGACTCAGGAAGAAAACAATTTTGTTTCATTTCCATAACAGAATCCAGACCTCTAAATTCAACCTCACGAGCTACAATTATGCATAAGAACGACCACTGTGAGTTTTCAAACACAATGCCTTTTATTGTCTCTTTTCATTCTTTTCCCTTCCTGTTCACTGAGATTTTCTGTAGTGTCACCCTCCACACAAACTTGAGAGCAGAAAGTCTGACTTGAAAGGAAAACCGTCATCAAGCTTTCAAGCTTCGAAATAAATCCTGAACTTTCAACATATTTTTTTTTCTTCAATCTTCTGAGAACAAGCAAATGAGAAAAGTCTCCCTTTTTTTAATGGGGAATCTGAACAGATGAAAGCTCATGCTCAGCTTCCACATGAAGCATAGACAGATATTTTAGTCACCTCTTTCAGAATGCTCATGCCTCGAGCCTCAAAAATGAAAGATCCCAAACACTAAAAACAGCAACTCCCTTGTACTGCGTTACTCATGAGCCATTTTATTCTAGGACAATCATATAGCCCAGCCACAACTACGGTACCTTACTATTCACAGCAACTTCCCAAATATTATCCTGCAAGATCACTATTTTATTAATACCTTTTCCACCTGCACTCTTAGGCAGGCGGCTCTGAAGTACAAACCCTGAAGATGAAACACCTACGCAGGGCGGGCAACATGAAAAGCCCACCTTGCTCCCTGCATAGCTGCACTGCATTTCTTGTCTTCAGTGGCTGCATTAAAAAGCAGTAATCTCCGAGCCATTAAAGACCCCTGCCTGGGAAATGAGTTTTTGCATCCCAAAAGCCAGAGACAAAACACGTCCCTGGATGCGGCGCACGTTTCAGGACTCCAAACGGGCTCAAATCTTTCATGGTGCTTTTGAAGAAAGGCACGTGAGGCCGGCGCGGCAACCCCGCACCCCAGACAGGCTGTGTTTATGGGTAACATCTGGTGGCAATTACCCGCTTGATGGAATGCAAAGCAACAATTTCTGTTAGCCACGGGACTCGGAGAACAAACAGGACATTATTTACACATTAAAGCAAGTACTCACCCCGACACCGCCACAAGGAAGCCTGACAAACATTGACGTTAGAGAACCTGCAGAAGGAAAAATATATATATGTTTAAAAAAATCCAGTAAGTCCTCAAAAATTCAAAGTTTCCCAGGTTTGCATCCAATTTTATGGCAATACTGAATTTTCTCTCAGCTGTTATGGGCTTCGGTTTCATTACAATGCCACCAAAGCCACAAATAACCCAATTATACTTCAGTGAATACACAACACATATATGCACTTGTTCAAAGCTTTTTGCAGAACAAAAGTCCTCTATAAAGCCCATTTTTTAAATGGGGTATGTGCTGTTCTGCATTTCAGGCAACTGCCCTGGCTAAATGATTGAGATGCTACCTGTAACTGCTAAGCATGTCTCCTGGGATGAGTATTTTAACCACTTTCAACTGAAGGAGGATTGGAAATCATAAAACAAAACAAAGCCCTAATTATAAGTCTCCTACACATTCACTCCAGGATTCTGGAGCACATTAGCTTCATAAAAAGGAAAACATTAAGAAATAAACCTGAGGCAACCAAACAGGGAAGTGTTTTGACTGGAAGAGCAAAACCAGCATTAAGAATTTGAGAAACGTGGAGGAAAAGGTCTCGTTTAGTAACTGGGAAGAACAGCAACATCACTTTCTCTGCCCTTATGCCAGCAATATAATTATGTAGGCAAAAATGTGCAGGATTGCAAATTGGTGCCAGGTACCTCACCCACACACACGTTGTCCTTTCACCTCAAAGCACAGCTAATGCCTCGGTATTATCAAGCTGAGCACACTTTGATTGGATCCACAGGAAAGTTCTCAGATCACTGTGTCTTGCACCTCCTGCCACATCTTTCACCCACAACCCACCTCTTATTTCAGTATTTATCATTCCAATGACAATTTGTGTTTGCTAGCTGCAAATTAAAAGCAGCTTCATTTGCCGAGGTTTGAATTTTGTTCAAGAAGTCCGAATGCTTTATGCTTCCAAGGAAGGGATGGATCCTGTTTTTCACCCGGAGATTTTAACAACATTTCAAGGAGAAAGGTTGTGCAACATGTGCTGAAAACTGCCACCTTCAAACTCATCTGATAAAACCTCCAGAAAGCAAATCTTTGTGATGCTCAGGCTCCTCTGGGAAAGATAACTTCAATACTGATGGCAGACTTCTACAGCTCAAGTGGCTTCTCCCACTTCTGTGGGGAACAGGCATCCCTTGCATAAAGCCTTAGACTCAAAAAGAAGGCTTTATGGGACCAGAGGGAATATATAAGATATTCTTCAGAAGAATATGTATTTCAGAAGTGTGAATATTCAGCTGGGCCACAGTATCTGAGCCAATCGACACCTGCTTATGGCACCGAGATACCCGAGCTATTTACTTCCTTCCCGCTTCCTCTTTGAGACCTTCCAGATGAAGGGACATCCCTGTTACCAGTTACAGTGAAGTGGCTTAAAGTGAAATAACCCTTGTTTTCATCTCACGGCTTGACAATTCCTTTTAGGCTGAAATTTCTCATGTTTTTCTTGCTCCTAGCAGTCTGCTGGCATATTTAAAAGCAGCCTGCAAAGCTGTTTTAAGCATTTAAGAGCTTTTTAAACCCTCAAAATGAGCGGATGGCTCACTCCCCCATCCACACAAATAACCAAGCTGAGGTTTCTTCAGGGAGGTTTTCCCAGCAGTTAAGAGCTGCTGGAGAACAAAGCTTACAGGAGATCCCAGGGACTCCACCTCTTGCCTGTGGCTGTAGCCTTGGAAAGCTGGAAAACAAATGCTTAAAAAATTAGTTGCTAGACTGCATTTTGTGCCATCATTGGAGCCCCAGGTATATTCTCAGCCTAGATCTAGTCTAGACATCTGGAAATATATTAATCTCCAAACCAATTTGTCAGTAATATTGCTCAACAATTTCACCTTCTTTGCAAATTACACCTAAAGAGGCAACTTTCTGTAACTGAATACCCTCATATATTAGAATTATTTCTCTTTACTAGAAGAATAAACTTAATTCCTACAGCTATTTTAAAATCAATATTTCATGGGTATGTGAGGACATAAGAAAAGTAGAGAGCTCATGAAGGTAGAGCAAGAGCTTCTCTTTGCTCAGATTCTCTGTACGAAACAGCAGGAATGGTTCAGTGAAACTGGGCAACCTCAAACCCAATACTCATCAAATAAAACTTTTGTTTCCCCAGATATATTGCTGTAGCCACTGATACCAAGGGAATATGGGAATGGGATGGCATTGCAAGAAGGTCTGACATCTGAACGCATAGGAAACGTTCCGCACCATCACAGATGACTGCTGTCTGGCCTAACCTGGTAAAGCCACGGAATGAGAAACGCTAGAGGACAGCCCAGATCACACGATGGGCAACATGATCCACAGAGGGTACTCGAGACAAATTCCTGATCCTCGGCGCTATTCATTAGTCCCAGAAACGTGCAACCAAATCAATCAGGTGGAGGTGGCGCACCTGCAAACGAGCTGGAGACTCCTCTGCACTGCCAGACATGCCTCACGCAAGGCAGAGCTTTACACTACCAAGGACATGATGTCACCAGTTATTTAAAGTGCACATATTAATTGCGAGATCACTCAGCCAAAGGTGTCTACCTCTCATTTCTCTACGTTTTAAAGAGGTGGTAACTTCACCATAAATACAGTGCTAATTACATGTTTAAACAACTGGCTAATAGCTTTCCTCTTTGGGGATCTAATGTACATACTGACTGTGTTGCAAATTCTTTCCAGCTCTTTTGCTGTGACTACTGCAACATGCAAACCATCAAGTTAATCCTCTTTTTATATCATGTAAAGTGAAGCTAATCCCAACATAAACTTTCTCAACTTCTAGATTCCAGAATCTGTCTTGTTCCTGACATCCACATGAGAACTTCCATGAACTGCCCCTCCAACCAATCACCTACTGCTGCTAAAAGGCAAAACATGAAGGGAGAAGAAAGTGTTGCCATGCATAAATTTCAGGTAAGCTGCTAAAATTCACGGGACTTGATTGCTATGGGGGCAGTTGGTTTTCTGAACAATTTTCCTCTAGGCTATTTGCAAGGAAAAGCTTAAGGCAGATGCAGACCTGTTTTAGGCAGATCCAGGCCCCAAGCTCACATTGAAATTCAATAAATGTAGGGTTGCCCAACAGGTCTGTGCATCTTACTTGATGATTACCTACACAGACCTGGCAGCTATTTGTTGATGTCTAGGAAGTCGGTTAGTGCTACAGCTCTGTGTCTTTAGGAGGGTAATTCCAAGTCCTAATGAGGAGAGATAATCATCTAACTTGGAGAGCAGAACATCTAAAGATAAAAATAAGTATCAAGCTATCTCTTCTCATCAGAGAGGGTCTTTCCAGGTTCTAAAGTCACTAAGGAAAAGCCATTTTAGATACCCAACATTCAGGGATTCCCCTTAAGAACAGGGCATGTCTCGAACTACTTTCAGGCTGGCATTTAAAGCAGGTGGGATGGGTCTTCTTGAGAACTAAGTTGAGTGCAGAGGGAGCCCACCTTTCTGAGAGGTGCCCCCAAGCACTTGCCAATGCGGGTGCTGTGGTGGCAGTGTGAATGCCTGAGGTCTGGAAGGTGACCCCTTCCCACAGGAAACTGTACCTAGAAGCTTCTTGCTGTCCAGTTTCTGCCTGTTCAGAGGGTTTGTGCCGTACAGCAGCGTGTGGGCTTCCGAGTGGACCGTCTGCAGCTCTTCTAGGGTCGCTTTTCTTCCACGGATGCACTGAAAGAGGAAAAGAAAGTGGCAATGAAATCACTAATTGCCACGCACAACCATCTTCTCCCTGAAGCCAGAAGGAAATCCCACTCTAGGCGTATGCAATAAAGCTCTGCTTAACCCACATTACAGAGCTTTTCTTTTTCCCATAGCAAATCATAAAGACAGTGAGGAAAAAAAAAAGCATTCTCTTGTGAAAAATTCATCTTCATGTGGAGAGATTTTGCTTTAATCCCTTATTCAAAATATTAGCTTAACATATAAAGTCATCCTTGGACCTCTGGATGTTTATTTTAAACATATTTACTTCTAAGTGTTCTCTACGTTATACAGAGACTACTTGACTATTTAGGATTTTAGTTGTAAACCATTAGAAAGAGCCTCAATGATTCACGGATGAAAACACAGCCATCCAAACCCACATGCGTTTCCTCATGGCGATTATTAAGCTAACCTCAAAAATCCTCCCGAAAACACAGCTCTCCCAAACCAAACCTTCTAGCAATGGAGGGTCCTTTGAAAGCTTTCTGCTCTCCGACTGATCTTGGAAACCCTACATCCTTAAACCCTTTGCTTTCGTTACCTTGTGATGCAGGTTGGGTTGGGCAATGGGAAATACTGCAGCAAACTACATTGCAACGTCTGCCCCCTGCTCTTGCTGCCAGCTGAAGCTGAGAAGGGCAACACGCTCAAGTCCAAGTCCTGGCTCTGCTGGACAGCAATGCTTCTAAGGAAGTGAGGGGGAACCCAGCTTCACCTCAAATTTTGGAAGTTAGAGACCTTTTCCTGTTTTTCTCCACCTTATTTGGGGGGCTTAACTTGCACACAACAGAGCCAACACATCAGCACACACCTCTGCAATGTGCTTAAAGGTGCACGGGAAGCCTCTTCATTGAAATCACCCAAGCTGGAAAGTGGTGGAAAACCCGAGCTCTGCCAGAGTGCTCAGGCACCCACCGCTCGTAATTTTGCATTTCTATCCTCCAGCCCTGCTTTTCTTTTCTACATGCTCTGCTCCACCAGCGAACATTTCTTGAGGTTAAGGAGGAGGCAAAAATGTACCAGCCCATTAGAGATGCAATCATCGCAAAAATGCTAGACCCAGAAGGGATGGAAATACTTTGGCAAATTCCCCCTGAAGGTTTCTCCTGTCTTCCTTTTTCATTCCCAGTCAGTCTGCCCCTGTTACCTCTTTTTACATACAGAAACAGCATTTTGTATTTCTTGGCATCACAAGAACGGGCAAAGGGAAGGGTGGGAGGAGGCCAGGTCCTCCACCACCATAAACAACCTCAGCTCTGCTGGCCTCAGAAGAGCTGCTCCTGTTTAAGGCAGGTGCCCTACAAACACAGCCAAGCTCTGTGCTCACTAAGGAAGACTACTCTACATGCTGCCCTTGATTAAAGGGAAGTTACAGATGTTCAAAGAAATGTCAGAAGAAGGTTGAAGAATGATGTTTTAATAGGAGGATATGAACCTTAAAGAGACCAGCAGCCAGAGCTTCTCTCAACCATGGTCCTGGCCCGAGGCACAAAAAGCCACAAGAATTGCTTGTTTTCATGAGAAGCGGCCACCAAAGCTCCTTGCAGAGCAGCATCCGGGCACCTCCCGGCCGGGCCAGGGAGCGGTTCTGCCCTCGGAGCAGCCGGAGCGGGACGGGCCGGCCCTGCCACCGGGTCCCATCTCCTCCCTGCGCAGCTGCAGCTAACCCTGGGGCTGGGAGCATTGCTCCTTCCAGTGATTGCGGCCGTCTGTTTGGGGAGAAAGAGGGTTTTTCAGATTGCCTCAATTAGGCTAATTGTTGCTTTTAAGTTCGGGGCATATCCTGGAGTAATTGCCATGTTTTATACCGCTAACTTAATTAAACAAGCCGTGCTCTAAACCACAAGCTGTCGTTGCATTTGGACAACCGCTTTCACTCACAAGGGCTGTCAAACTTGTGCAAGTCTGTCAAACTTTTACCCATCTCACTGCAAATCCAGTATATATTTTTGCTGTAGCTGGATATCAAATGCTCTTTGGACAACTTCTGCAAATACGTATCTGCTTCACTGCTGAAAAATAGGGTAACTGGCAGCTAGCAATGTGGAGGGTTTTTTGCATGCATGTACAATAAAATATTTATCTGGTAGCCCATTTTTGGATGGGGGTATGTGTACAACAGAAGCAAGGAGTGAAAATTTCCAGCCTCAGAACTGTCTGTACTTGCACTGAAAGCAGAAGTGTATTTCAGTGCAGCACACAACACTTGCATTCCTGCTGCCCAGCAGCAAAAAGAGAGGATCTGCTCTTCCTGCACAATCCAGCGGATGGTTGTGTTTCCCACTCAGCATATAAATATATTAGATACTGTGCAGGGCACTGTTTTTATCAGTGTCCAGTCAATACTTACAGATGGCAAAATAGAACTACACACACAGACCTCAGCAATTGGACTCTTAAAGAAGCAAAGTGAAATACAAGGTTAAGGAAACATCCAAGTTTAAACTGTCCTTTTGCAAATATGAGTGGTAATTAACTCCATAACGACACCCCATTTTCATACCAGACCACCCTGTGCTTACTTAAGCAGTGTTTAATGCTTGAGGCACAGGACAATACATATGAAATGATGAAGATAAAAGAGATTGTGCCCCAACACATTGGTCAGCATGCCAAAATGCTCCAAAATTAACCTGGGATAAAGCAGAACCTCAGCAAAAAATAAAATACACATACTAGCAAGAGTTCTGATTCCTGTGTTGCAGGTGTTGCTGCAGACTTGCTGCAGTCATAGTAGAGCTACTACTAACTCCTCAAACATCTGCCTCTGGAGAAGCGGGGCAAGGTTGTATCCAGCAAGGCCAGGAGAAAAGTTACGATAAAAAAAAATAGCACAGATCTGGACACAAGAGGGAAAAGCAGCAACGAAGAACATAAAAAATGACTGGGCAGTCAGGAGAGCACCTAGCTATCCCAAAATGACAGGATGCCTATTGAGAGGGATTCCTACTGCAACAAAACAGCCATTGCAAAGAGACAATGAAGAACTTCACACACTGGAGAAGACCATCTCTGCCCGAAGCGCAGCAGATGCAGGAGGCCACTGGCATCCTGCCCTTACGGCTTCTCCTGGAGCTACGACAGTGACGGGGATTGGGTTTCATCACCATGATCCCAGGATCCAATTTAACGGGTCTTTGCAGCCACAAACAGGTTTAAAACTCTTCCTCGCGCTCTTCCGTGATAAATAAGCCAATACCAGGAGAAGGTTAGCTAATGGCAATGCTGCCACCACGTGGAAAGATTTTCTTATTGCTCAGAAAATATTTCTAGGTAGGCTCTGGTGCAGTGCACACGTACTGTACAATTCAGTCTCCTTAGGTGACCCGAGAATCAAGGAACAAATACTACCCATTTATCATTAACGCTATTGTTGTTTATTATTAACTGTATTAACCTTATTATTAATGACTCATCGTCTGCTTATTTTGGTACCTAAGCTTTTCTTTTGCTTTGCTCTTAGAACATACACATCCAACAAAATTAACGTAATCTGTTTTCATGAAAAAGTGCTTAGTGACACCCTCCAACCCTCATTCTTTCTATAATAGCCTCATTTTAGCTGACTTCTACTTAAAAAAAAATTGATTAAAAAAATTTGCTGTTATCAAACAACAGAAATACAAACATGTTGGTCAGTATCTTCTCCTGTTGTGACTGAAGAGAAAAGCTATAAAAGTCAAAAAGTGGAGCACAGCAGAGAAGTCAAAGGCTGGCACGTCCTGGTAGCTACAGAGCAGTGCAAAGGCAGGGCTGGAAGACACATTCGCTTCCAAACTCAAATCCAGGCTTGGAAAACACGCTTCCAACAAGCTGGCAGGAGAACGGCCCACGCACAGCTGCTTTTGCTTCCCCTCCCCTGCGAAACCCTTCCGTGTGCTCCCCGTTACCTCGCACTTCCCGCGGAGTCCTGTCTCCTGGAGCCGGGACCAAATGCTCTGGATTCGCCCCGCGTGTTCCGGGTGGCTGTTGGTGTTTCCACAGGTGCACTGATGTTTCAGCATCAAGGTGTCGTACACGAGGCCTGCAGCAGACAGTACAGAATGGCTCACATGGAATTGCAACCATTTTACCACATACATAAGAGAGAAATATCAAAAAAAAATCTATCCATATATTTTTATCTATAGCACTCTCTATTCAACAGAGCATCTGCAGACAAAGGCTAAGTGCATTTTCCCAGGAGCCACAGACCTAGAAAAATCCTGAAATCCTGCAAGCCATAGACACAGCTTCTTTGAAACACAACCAAACCTGTGATGGTTCCTCCTGCTAGGAATCCTCAAGAAAACATGGAAAAAAAATTAGTCACCAGCATCACTGGAGCTATGAGAGTGACAGGAGGAGAGGACAAATGAAATCCCAAGTAAGAGACATGTTGAGCGTAAAGAAGTGATCTGAAAAGCGACAGAGAGTTACAATTTTCCACTTTTATAAATGCTGCTAAAGTGATTCTTGGGCTTTGCATTAAAAAACAAAAGGAATAGGTCACTAGAAGGCACTCTGTTTCATAAAATAGTCCATGCTGAAGCCTTCACACCAGCGTTATTTTACAACATACTAATTAAGACTATTAGAACAGGCTTGGGAATAATTATTCAGCACCATCCGTGGGTACTGAGTAGTGTTGCTTTACTTTGACGAGAGCAGGCAGCTACATCCTCCATCAGTACCAAGTATTTACAGCACGATGACAGGGTAGAAGACTTCAGGTCCTGCTCCTTTTTGGAGACAGAATTAGGATTTTTGTAGCCAATAACCCCCTGTACACAACCAGCTGTTTCTCTGCAGCTATGCAGTCTTAGTGACAAAATACTTAAGCAAAAGAAATGAGGTAAACCACTTAAATTTAGTCTTCCCTTCAGCCAAAAGCTCCTGGGAATTGTATAAATGGGGAGGCAGTACAAGCGGAAAAAAAAAGGTTTCTTGTGAGAAATGTCAGCCTGAGAACACAAAGTTGCCCATCAAAGGTCCTGAAGAGAAGCCAACGCTCTGGAATTAGGAGAGGATGTCCCTGAGAAGATATGTGGACACGGAGCCTGGAGCTGGGCTCTGTGCTGCTGCACCCACACCGGCTGCTCCGACTTGAGCTGGAATCGCACCTTTTTGCCCGCGTTTTGGCACGTTCTCTCACCCCAGAATTTGGCTTTTCCCCCCATGGCAAACGCTTGCGCTGACACCTCCAGCTGCTCAGCCTTAGGGGAGGTAGCTGGCAGCTCCTCGCTTTGCTGTAGGTGAGTGTAAAGGAGAAGAAAAAACCCACACTGAGTTCTCGGAAGAGAACAGAGCCCCGGTTAATGGACTGGGTTAGCCAAGGTTCAGTTAAATAAGACTGCATTATAAAGCTCCGTAAAGGTCTCCCAGGTTTGGTTCCCAGCACGCTTTATGAGAAGCGGATGGGCAGAACCAAGCATTATAAACGCCATCTGAGAAGCAGCCGTCCAGTGGTAAAAGAAACTGTCCGTGGAAACTCCCCTAGAATCTCCACGGCTGCTCTTTTAAGTTCAAGCACTCTTAAATCAGTGCAAATCTGCCTTTTTCTTTGCTTGTGTCTGTTTTCATGAACCTCTCGATTTAAAACAACATCTCGTAGGTTAGAAGCTAACAAGAATCAACTAAAGATAAATGCAAAATTAGAAAAAAAGGGGGGGGGTCTGGATTGATCTGATATTCCTCAATTGCTCCTTGGTCTTCCTGCAGCGCACCAGATTTGTCAGGTATTTTCCAGGTTTTCTGGAGATGTTTCAGATCAGAACTAGGCAGTCAAGGTAATTTAGCTAGTATCGGATGAGATCTGCTAAGACCGTTGTATTTTAAGGGCAGAAGCAGGAAATAGAGCTAAATCCTCAGCCACCCACACCAGCACCTCTACATCACACCCACAAGTGCTGGAAACCTACATTTATGTTGAAAATTATGTGCAAATTGATAACAAAGCCTCATCCCAAGACTGTTCAAGTTAGGTAGAAAGATACCAAATGAGTCCAGAAGAGCCAGAAAATGCAGAACCCAGAAACACTTTCCCTAAAATAAATAAATAATTATATATACATACATATTTTTATATATATACACATAACACATATATATAAAAATAT
>VZSG01000094.1:1517188-1572867 GCA_013398315.1 Nothoprocta pentlandii | reverse complement strand
GTGCATGCTTAGAGCACTTCTCCTGGCCACCTCCCTGGAGGGACCTGGGGAGTTAAGGATAAAGGTTTTGAGAAAAGGTGGTCGTAGGCTGCCTACACGTCCCTATCGGTTAAGTTAATGGGAACTTAAGACAGAGGGGATTAAGTAATCTGGTTGAGTGATTCGGTGATAGCAGCAGTAGTTCAATGTTTTTCAACACTATAATCATGTATCAAGTTTTTTTTTGTTTTTTTTTTTTTTTTTAAATTAGACCTTGAGAAAGAAGGGAATTGCTCCAAGGTCCTTCCTGTGGTTGGGGACACTCAAAAAAAAGACACACACAAAGCAAAGCTTTAACAATTTAAGCTTAAAATACTCAACTACATTGGCCATTACGAGTTAAATTAAGTGGTGCTGGAAGCAATACTCCTTAAGACACAAGAACAATCATTTTTAAAGGTCAGCACTAAAGCCTAACCGACTCGCTTTTCTTGGCAGAACAAACATATGATTTGAGGCTCAGATAATTATATTGCTCTGCGCGGGAGAGAATAAATGCCTTCATCGTAAATGAAAAATACTTTAATGCAGAACATCAGAATAATTTGTGGAGCCATTTTTTACGGGAGATCAGACTAGATAATTGGAGCTCTGCAAATTAACGGCCTAACCTGAGGAGTCCTATTCAAATGTGTGGAACAGGGTGTGCAGCAGGATTCATTAAAGCCAAGAGGGCTGCTTTGCTGGCGAGGGCAGGTTCAAGGACTGCCTTTCTTTTCATATGCTAGTACAAAGGAAAAATTAAGTGTCGTGGTGCAGGACATAAAACCAATAGCCTCGAAGATGTCAGGAAGGGCCCTGCTCCGAGCTTGCAGGCGCAGTAACGCACGTTGTGTTTGATAGGGCCTTGTGCTGTTCTCTTCTTATACCTTCCAAGCTGCAGTTCAAGTCCATGGTCACTGCCGTACGAGGATAAATCACACATAAAACACCAGGATTTCAAGCCAACTGGTCCCAATCCCACTGGGAGAAACCATTAGGATATGCTGTAGAATATTCTGAATGTAAAAATGAAGGAGAATCCCTTGTGTGTTGGACAAGAACTCATCTCGTGACTGCCCTGTTTGTAGCTAGAGACATCTTGGTTTGCTTCATTAAGACCACCAAACAGGGTACCCTCTCACAAACAGATGACAGCAATTCAAGTCTTAATTTCTATGAAATTCAGAATATATAATTATGATAGAATTGGTCTGAAAAGCAGTTGCCTCTCAGGCAACTTTTGAGATTTTCCTTGAGAAAAAGAAGCCTAATACACTTGGGCACTGCTGGCTTTGAAAAACAGGCAAGACTTTAATTTCCTGCCCTTCAAAGAATGGTTCAATCCTAGTGATTAGGGCCAAAAGTATCCACCTCCAAATATGCTATCTGTGATGTGTAGGAGACAACTTCAAGAAGAAAGAACCCATCTGAGCCATGCACACATGCTCAACATCTGAAACGTCTGGCTTTCCTTTCTATGCTTGTTTGCACCTTTTTTTTTTTTTTTTTTTCTCCAAGCTACCATAAAGAAATAGTGGTGACTATTGACTAAACTACTCCTTCCTTCCTGTTGGCAGCATCTAGCAACTAGCTGTGCCTGAGAAACTTTGTGGTAAACACAGAGATTTCATGGCCTGAGCATGAGGAGGGATCGAAATGGACCATTTGCTTCAGCATAAAGAAAAGCAAGGGGGGGAAAAAAAAACATCCTTCCTGAAAACTTTCCTGCGTCCAGCTTCCATGAATCTGGCGAGATTTCCATCAATCTTTCATGCTCTGCATCTTTACTAGTGCTATCTCATGACAAAAACAAACCCTTGCCTCCTTGATGGCATCTTATTGTCTTGTTCCTTCTCCACTCACACGGCATAAATGTGAAGGACCACACAATGGAAAAAAAAATCAATGAAAAATCAAGTCTCTGAGACTTAACGTGGGTAAATGTTATAAAAAGAATGTTTAACAGGTTTAACAGGTGAAAGACTCTATACATTCTTCATACCCCTGAAATGGATTAAATAAATGTCTGGTACTGTATACAAGCAACATGATATTCTGCTTTTTTACATTAAGCCACTTTTTTTTTTTTTACCCTAATGCCAAGGAAAATAAATTGTATTTTTTTTAGCAACTTTTCAAAGAAGAGCACTCTTCAAAATCTTACTACTACATTCTTATATAATTTTTAATGAAATTCAGCAGCACATTTAATTAAAACATATATCCTCTGGTAGGAAATGCTATTGTATGTTCAAAGCCTTGCACATGATTGACAAGACAACTTAAATACCAGAGGAAGAGAAGGGAAAAGAGAAAAGGAATGAATAATCTCTTAAAGTAGGGCCAGGCTTCCTTCCTTGTTTTCAAAGCATCAAGATTTGGGGCTAAGTGTATCATACGCTCAAATTTCATTTGGTTTGATTGAAAGCCAGGGGCCTGCTTGTCTTTGTATCCTTGGCAAAAGCCAAGCTCTGGAATAATCTTGTTCCTTCTGATGCTGCAACCGGTGTATTAAAAGTTCAGCTCACCAAAAGATCAGGATTTAACTATTAGCAACAAATATAGACTTGAAGGGCTGACTTTTAAAAATCAGGCAGTGCTCGTGCTTCTAGAAAGCTGACTGCACACACTTCCCACTGCGGACCTAACAGCTGAAGAAGAAAGTCATATGTAACATATCATTCTTAATATACCATCAGAGTCTGTAAACAAACCCAACCCACCGTGCTGATTTTAATGACGCAAAAAACATGGGGTTAAAGTAAGATTAAATGGATAAATCAAAGAGAAAAAAAATCATGAGTCTCCCTTATTTAGGGCAACTTTTTTTCTTTTCCTTCTCCTCTCCCCAGCGTGCATACCATATGGCAAAATGTTCATTCATAAAATAGAGCTTGACATTTGGAAAAGAGGACTAGAAAAGCATTGAAGACTAAAATAAGCCTAACGCCCCAACATAGCACTTGAAGAATTGCATGCAATTAACTTTTATCTGTTGCTAAAGCTACTGGAGAGACAGAAAGGATTTGGAGAAGAAAAATGTTGGTCAGAAGCCCTCGTTGATTTGGAAAGAACAATTATTCCTTGCCTTTAATTTCTGTGTAGAGATTAACACTCTCCTTCCATCTGTGCATTGCACTACAAGAGTGCAGAGTGCACTATGAGCATAATCATAATTTTAAGACAAATTGTGTGGGGACTAGACAAAATGTGAAAACTATAGCGAACAGACACCACAGGTCTTGGTGGCATTAGGTGTCCCAGGACCATGTGGCATGGTGACTTTTCTCAATAGCATTGGCTTCTGTTCTCCTTGTATCTAGATCAGCCTCATCACAGCATATAACTCAACTTTTTTTCTGGAGGAACATATTTAAGCACAAAACTACATTTCTGGATGTAGGCTAAAGGGGCCTACCCCTCTGGGGAAAAAAAAAAAAGAAGGAAAACAGCAGATAAAAAGATGAAATCTTATCCTGGAGCCTACAAATATAACTGAGCCTACGAATATAACTGAGATTCAGCACCTACAGATTCGGCACCTACAAAACAGAAACGGATGATTTTGTATGGACACAGGACTAGAGCAGAGCTGCTAATTTGTACAATTTTGTACCTCCCTACTGCCACTTCTGTAAAATCACTGCCTGCTGTCTACAAGCAAAAAGGAAAAAGGATAATGTGAGGCAAAGCAGTCACCAAAGTCTCACCCATTAGGTGTCCTGCGGCCTAAATCGTTACCTGTTGTGAACCGTGGCTTAGTGGGAGGCTCCTGCACGGACATTGGGAAGGTAGCCGAGGCAGGCGAGGACTGTGCACGGGACAGAGGCCGATGACCTCCGAACGAGACTGGCATGCCAGCTGCCTCCAGCGACGCCTGGTAATTCCTCAGCTGGTGAATGCGCTGCTGCTCCAACAGCAGGGCTTGCTGTGGGGAAGAGAAGGGGGAGCTGCTGAAAGCCTGTGCGGTGCCTCCGTGAAAGTGTTTATTAAGGATTTTTAAACATTACATTAGCAGGCTTTGCCTCATTTACCTGCCAAACAAGCACAAACACATGTTATGCAGCACAGATGTGCACACTGCTGGACTGAAAGCAGGCACATGGCACGACAGCATGGAGCCTCAGCCTTGTGTCTCCAACCTCAACCTTAATCAACCTTGCTGTATCACTAGAAGCACTGTCATCTTGCCTCTGCTTTGGTGACTTAGACCTACCCCTGTCACTGCACTGGCAATGTGGTACACTGGGTCCAGCTGAACTCCATCCCAGGAAGGACCACATTCCACCTATAGCCTAACATGGTTCCATCTACTTACTCTTGGAAACAAAGCAATTGCAAAGAAAATACTTTTTTTCAAGATTGCTTAGGTAGGACTGCATATCCAGGACTTGGGGGGAATTTAGAGGTATGGCTAATGATGGAATGGGCCCAACATTAGCCAAATATTAAATTCTGCTTCATTTTTTTTTCTTATAAGGCAATAACGTCTTATAAGGATGACAATGGATCCCAATAATGGTACTTATGTTGAATCCCTTCACTCAATATGCTGCTGAACAACCTAACTTCAATGCTGGAGCATACAACACCCTTCTAGCTACTACCACGGTATCACTGTAGTCATGGATATAACCTTAATCTTTCATAATTGTGACGGGCGAGCAGAGAGGGGGGCCTTCCTTGACGTTTGGAGAGCTCACCTGACGGAAAAGCAGCTCTTGTTCGGCCTGCCTCTGCCCGGGCTCCAGCTCCTGCTGTGGCTCTGCTTCCTCCTCGTCGCTCTCAATGGGCTCCTGCTTCACTTGCACCATGTTGGCCAGGCCCGGGGCCTCCTTCTGGCTTGCGGCTCTGTCGCTGTAGGGTTCCTCGGGAAGCGCTTGGTGCTCCCGTAATTCTTCTTCTGTCTCCTCAGGGTGGCTTTCGTGCTGGCGAGCGGGCTCGTTGGGCTTCGATATGATCTGAAAGCAGCCAAGAGGTTAACTGGTAGAGTATAACCCCTCTGATTTGAAACAGACTGTGCTTCCCTCAAAGACGCAGCTTCACGAGAGCAAAAACTGTGATTACAGCTTATAAACTACGAAAACAACAGTGCAAGAGGAAGATCAGGTCAACTCTGGCAATTAGTGCTATCACAGAAATCCTGTGTCCCAAGTAATGATGCACTTGATTAAAGAAATCAGAATCTCTTAGGTCTATGCAGCAATGGAGGCTACTCCATTAGCAAATCCACACGGGAGAAGCACAAGACCCATTTGGCAATTAAAATCCAGAAAAAGTAAATGCTAGACCAACCTTCTAAGAGGTTTTTGCTTTCTTGTTTGCCAAGTTTCTTTTTGAAATCCTCCATAAATTCTATCTTAAAATATGAGGCGCCATTATACAAATACCTTTGAAGTCTGTAATCTTTTAACAGATTAGTTCAGAGGAAATTTAGGACACTGAATTTCAGTACAGAAACAAACTGCGAGAAGTAAAAGAGTCAATCTAACCAGACTTTCTTAACTAGAGGTAGGAAATTTCTGTGGAAATTAACTTTTCTGAAAGCACCTGCTAAAATAAAGGATACAATATATTTTTTGCTGTAATTCACACAGGATTAAACTTTTGAAAGCTCAGCAGCAAGATAAAATTCACAGTTCTTAAGCCTCAGCCGACTAGTGATTTTTACACGGAGAAAAAAAAAAAAAAATCTGTGAACTGTTTTTACATCCAGCACAGGTAAATAAATCAATTCTCCTCTCCTTAAGAGAACAAATGGTACCCATTTCATAGGCTTATAAACAAAATGGTTGAACTTTGAAAGTTACCAGAGTAGACCTTTAATATGGATTAGGTCATTGGTATGAAAAGCAGTACTGATTTTAAATCTAATAAAGCTAAATCAAAACACATTTATTGAACATACGCAGAAGGAGTGACTATTCACAAGTTGTGTGCTAAAGAACAGTGACTTAAAACTGAAGCCAACATTTTTCCCCCTAAACTTCAGAAGAAAGCTGCTGTGATATAACTGAGGTAAACCTGTATAAAACAGGGTGAGGCATAGGACAGTCATATAAAGGATTAAACGCATGGCAGGCAAGGCACCAAGGACAGCAAATGATCCCTTGTACTGGAGCAGAGCATCTCTGCAAGAGGCTCAAAGCTTCTTTTGATGTTCAAGCATTGTGAGAACCAGAAAGGATGGCCACATCTCTTCAGCACTTTAGAGATTACCGAGTTGTGGATTTCTTGACTTCTAAGAGGGGCAGTATACAAAGAAGGGCAATACCTAGCCTAGAAGTTCAAGATAAAACCCTGTGGGGTTCACAGGACCATCCTCATACAGCTCACACCTCTTTGTAACAGTCAACAATTTTGCCCATTAATACTTAGCAAAATTTCTCAGTGACCTTTGTGAGTCTTCCCATTTCACTACCTAAAATACACATTGGATATCCAAGCTGCATTAACCTGAAGCACTTTCAGGCTTCCTGAGTAAAATCTGTTCTAAAGAGAATTAAATTACCATGAACCAACTTCTGCTATTGTTTTTTCCTGCTTAGATTGCAAGTCTTGAGCTTTGAACTTGATATCTATTGAACTTGTGAACTATGCAAGATGAGTAATTGCTGGGAAAATAACACAATGTCATTGTCAAATTTAATGGAAATAAGAAGCAATACATTCCCTGTAAGATTTAAATTACTCCAACTTCATAAAAATGTAAGGAATGAAATGGAAAACATGTGTAAAATGCTACAGTGAAGGTGGAAAGATCAAGCAGCCAAAAAGACACATCAACCATTTAGGTTGCTCTCCTACTGTAAATGGAGTCTCCTGGCAAGTCATTTGTCTTAGCTGCTACAGTCTCTTCTCCTTCAAGCAACATTTTGCAAAACAGGTACTCTGTTATGAACATACTCCCTATACAACGTAAGGATTTGCATCCTAGATCCATTAGTGCTCCCTGAAGAGCTTCCATTCCTGGAATTCTATGAGTATGTGCTTGTGTTAAAATCAAGACAAGAGTTTAAGAGAAAAATAAAGATAATGTTAAGTGCAAGGGACTAAATATGAAGTTAAAATGACATTTAAAATGTTTACAAATAGATCTGAAATCATAAAGTTATTCAGTGTGCCATAAATAACTTCTCAAACAGCTTTAGACTGCTGGGGAGACAGCTCTGGTGACAAAAAGGAGATAAAAAGAAGATAAAGGCTTAACTTAAAAACATCCGAGACACCTGGACAAGAAAATTCCAATGTTGAGTCAAGGAAGTGGCTGGGGATGGAGAGGTACAGGAGGAAGGTACTGTGGAAATAGGTACGTTGTCTGGGTCGCTCCAGGGGAGGAGAGCCACGAGCTGGGAGACAGGAGGCTGACTGCATCCATCCGGGAGCGGTAACGCGGAGCAGCGCTGGAGGAGGAGGAGGAGGAGGACGCACTGCTGAGGGCTTGCACCAACCACTCAGCAATGCAGGCCCATCTGCGCTGCCTTCTGGTTAACCAGGACAGTTGCAGCCAGGTGAGGGACCCCTTGCAGAGCTGGGAATATTTAATGTTTAACCTGCATACACCGAAGAGAAGCACGAGATGAGAGGGAATGGTGGCGAGGGGCAGAGCTGGGCAAAAGCCACACAGCAAGTTGGCATTCGTTCTGCGGGGGATCCAGATGGGAAAAATCTCCCCTATTGTTTTTCAAGATGTGATTATACAGTGGGGGAAAAAAATAACTCTCTGAAGCAGACAACCTGCCGGAAGGCCAAGGGAAAGCCTCTCCCAAGTAAGCAGGCTGACTGACTCGATTACATCGAGTGCACTTCACAAGTCGCCAGATCTCCCGCAATAAATATCTTGTTGGCCAAATGGCTCCGTATCATTTACCCCATCAGTGGGGATGAAGAAATGTGCCCATAGAAAGCCCCAGCTTCTGTCCTGCTGAGCTGCATGTCACATCCCACCGAGGGAGAGACATGCCAGGAATACCAAACAAGCCTCCCAGAAGATGTTTTCAACACTTATTGTACCCAGCATTAGGCTTGGGCTCTGCAAGACACCTAGGTCCCTGGTATTTTTGCAGGAGCTGAAAGAATGTTGTTACTATTTCAAGCAAAGAAAAGACAAAGCGAAGGGTGAAAGAAGAAAGGAAGATGTTCTGACTAATAAATGAGCAAAGGTTATTTCAAAATAGGCTTCCCTTAAACTGTTCAAAGGGTAATAGCTCTTTCTAAGTGCTAGGCAATGCAATCTAAGCCACTGTATTTTTTCAATATTGCATATTCAACATTATATATTAAAAGCTACTTCTGGAGTCATGTAAGGCTAAGTAGTTAATGCATTCCAGAAGCGGGGGAAAATCAGGAAATAGCATGGTTCAATTCTAGCTGTTAATAAAAGGTATCCACCCAACACCACGGCACCACAGACAAGTCAAGGCATACATTTGTTGCCACTGGAGAAGAAATACCACTCTTCCCAAAGATTGCTGAGAAGGGGGTTTACCCAGAATGACCATAATTTGACCACAGAAGTTGTGCTGTTCATCTGCCTAAGAGCACAATTCAGGGCTAAAAGGAAGATCAACTGTTCTGCTCCGGCTGCTGTGCATTGTACATTCAGTGGACTGAAGCCAAAACACTCATCTTCACTACAGAAAGCTAAAAAGCCAAGTATTCTGGCTCAGGATTTACAGAAATCCGCTTGCATATTTCTGTTTATAAAGGTAATTGCTACTTCCAGACCTATCCCATTGAAAAGCTTGTCTTTTAACTCAGAGATGACTGAAGTCTTCTAAGAGATCACTGCCATGGGAAGTTATTTTATCTGCTCCCCAAAGGTTACCAGAATACTTTCAGGACAGAAATACCCTTCTGAATGCTAACCCACTGCACCACAGAGAACTATGAGCAAATCCTGCTTCATCTCTTGCACATAAAAGACAACGATTTGCATCTTAAAAGAGACGGAAGTCTGCACAAAAAACGTAATTGCTGAAGATGAGACGGTGCTGGGATTGCTGCATATATCATACAGTAGAAAAAAAGTCCCATTTCATTCCCTGCCATGTGCCTCCCCGCTCCCAGCCCCATTAAATCCCCTGCAACTATGTTAAAAGAACATTCTCCAGGTTCTGAATCTTAAATGCTGGAAAAGGTAGGAAATATAAACATTCACCTGTGACATTTCAGATCTGTTTTCTTGCGCAAAGATGAAGCTTTTTCCTGCAGAACTGCAAGCCTGGTTGGTATTTGTCCTTTTAGGACACATACCTCACTTAGACCAAGTTTGCACAGCGCTCAATTAACAAGCATTTATTTGCTACTTCATCCGGTCTTAGCTAGCATATCAAACTCTGGCTTAGGAGAAAGAGCTGCTGACACGTACATGTGTTCAGGTAGTATGTTCATCACTGGAGCACACAAGTGCTTTGCAAATATTAACACATCTCTATTCACAACACATCCACTCCATCAAAAAAGGGGTTGAGGGAGAGATGATGCTCAAAGCATGTGCCATACTTGGAGCTCCACTTAGGTATGTTGGGTTTTGTGTATTTTGGACATAGATGAATAGCTTTGCAGTTTCCTACCTTCCTCTCCTATCACCATTTTTACTTTTTCTCTTTCCTCAAAGCAAATGAAAACAGAGTCCATAAAGACAGAGCCCAGGGTCCATGTTTGCTGGGCTGGGACTCTCCTCCTTCCATAGGGACTAACCCATTGCGCCGCCCTCTCCTTCCCTCCCAAGCCATCCTCTCATTCCTCACATTTTTTCCTGTTTGACAAAACCTCTGCTCCAAAGCCTCAGGCACCAGGGCTCTACTGCAAAATTCCCGAGATTGTTATTCTTATTATTTATAATCACAAGCAAAACCACATATTTTCCTTAGCCACCTTTTTGGAAGCAGCCAGACTTGTTTGGGCTACGCTCTTCTCAAAAATTTAATCTGATGTAGACACCTAACATGGAAAGTTTAAGGCCATACACTTAAAAGTTAGAAAGAAAAATACAAGTCATTGAAAATAGCCTCATACTGTTTAGGGGAAATATTAACCTTAAGAACAGACAGTGCTTTCAGCTTTGCTAATAAGTAAAAGGCAGCAATCTATTATATTATTTTTAGTTGTGCCTTTACTCTCCTACACACAAGGGTCTTAAAATATCCACACGCCTGGGAAAAGACTTTTTTTCCATGTCAGCAACTGGATGCTCTCCCACGGGATAAACAGGCCACACACATATAGAGCTAGTTACTAAATTATTTCAAAACCTGTTGCTTAAAGAAATCAAATGCATGGAAATGGTCTTCGTGCACTTTGTTTAATTATGCTCCCCGTGCAACTTCTCCTATGCATGCGTGATAGGTAAGAATTGCAGCAAAGCTGAATTTCCATCTCTGGAGGAGGAAAAGGAAGAAGATAGAGGAAAAAATGTTTTTAAAAAAATCAATTGGCTCAAGTCATGCACAGACCTCTTGGGAGGTCTAAAGGAAAGCAGGAGTGGGTGTAGCAGGGACGTCAGAGCGAAGCCTTTGGCTGCTCGTGAGGGCTGGCAAGGGAGAGCCTTGCAAGGCCGGCGCAAGCAGCCGCTCGACTGCAGCCTCCTTGCGAGCCAAGGCGCCGCACAGAGCGCCTCGAGCCCCGTCCTAAGGTCTGTTATGCGGAGCTAAGCTCAATTCCTATGGCAACAGCGGCGTGCGCGGCGCGGGGCAGCCGGGCGCTGGCACACGCGGTACCTAGTGGCAGGTATCCAGAAGTACATGATTGACGTCAGCGACTTGTGTAATCGTCCTGCCCCAGCTCCCTTCTATAAACTGAGGGCTTTTCTGGGGGGAGGTGAGGGTTGCTTTCTTGAAATCGCCTCTCTCTCCTTACTGGAAAGTTGTGGGTTTTTTAATTACCGGTTTTTGTTTTTCTAATGGGCCACCACACAACCAAGCGAGCCCAGCTCCCTGTACTTCCCTTTCCTCAGATGACAGGGACGGTGAAAATTCTTGCAGAAATTTCCACGAAAAACGAAACCACAGTAATCTGCAAAGGGCGCCTGCTACCTCACTTATCCTTCAGTTCAGACAGAGATCACAAAGGGTCAGGAAAATATCAGACTGATTATGACTGATTTCTCCTTCCCCAACAAGCCTTTTTATACGGCAAGACCTTAGCTGCCAAAGGACTGGGACAAAAATCTCAGCTCGCGCAAATTGTCCTAGCTCAGTTTATATGACTTGTGATCAGATCTCTTGCACTTAAAAAGTGAGTTTTCCTTTCTGATGGATTAAACAAACAAAAAAAGCAACGGGATACATTCTGTCCTTTTGAATCCATACCCAGGCAATCACCTCAAAGCAGTTTTTGCTTTCAGTTCAGGCATAATATTGGGATAGTTAGAGAAGTGATTTTGGCTGCATAGCAATTGCAAAACCTGTGCAATGATGAATGGCACGTTTCAATATTCACCTCAAGTTCTCCAAGTGATCTACAGAGAGCCAGATAATAAAGTGCTTGCTTTCTTCAAAGCAATTTCTGCATCACATTAATTAATCTTCAAAACAACCCATGCAGGATACACAGCAATACTGTTCCCATTTTCAGGAGCTGAAGTACGTAAGAAACTATAATGCTTTACACAGGGCCACAGTTAAAGAGAAGCTGGACTGAATATGAGAAGAGCCGTTCTCTTTTCAATGGCAATCCCAGTGAAAAACACTTTAGTAAGTCTAACCATCTTCACTTTTAATTATTTTCTACTGTTGCCAACTCTGAAATTTCTCCCTTGGATTCATACTACTGCTCTTTCTCCCTTCAGAGCTGCATATATGCACTATACATATATTCCCCAAATACCTTGATGATATGTTCTTTGCTACGTAGCAAGCGAAGATGCTGATGTGGATGGTGGCAATGACAACTTTGAAATGCATTCCTGGAAGGCTCCAAGTTTGAACTGCAGTGGCTTTCAGCTACCTCGACAGAGCTACTGGAACTCACCTTGGTGATGCACATCCACATCCTCACTGCTGTTTCACTCAAAATCATGACAAATGGAGGTTTAAAGACAAAGGCCAGTGGATAACAGAGATAAAGGCCATACATATCACAGCACAAGAAAAACAGCGTTGGCTACAGACGATGGCACGCGAGCAAGAAATGCCTTGGAAGCACCATGCCTACCTTGTTGATGTGCAGTTGCTGCTGCTGGAACTGCTGTTTGTGTTTCTCCAAAAACTGTTGGTGCTGCTGCTGGATCACTAACTGCTGGAGGGCCTGGGCGTTCTGGGGCAGGGGGGCCGACTGCGTGCGCCCCAGCGGGCGGTGCTGCCGGAGTTTGTGTATGGAAGGGGAGACCCGTTCTGCGCCAACCAGAGACTGTGCGTGGAGGGGCAGGCCTGAAAGATACCAGTCTGAAGATAATACGTAGGAAAAAACAGCAGAGAAGAAAAAAAAGGAAGAAAGGAAGGGAAAAAACGGCTGTTGAGTAACAGTGATGGTGACAATGAGATATACTGCTATAATCAGCCACCTCGCCACTTATTGCTGAAGTACCCTTAAAAGAGAATAAAAAACAATTAATTACTGTTGGATGGAATAATATTTTGCTCTCTTTTGTGTTCTTTGCTTGCTTTTTTTGCTCAGAGATCCCAGGGAATGCCTCATTTCTAAAAATCAGCCGTACCCCTTACAGGCCCTTGCATCTCCCAGCAAATGACAAGAATTAGCATCCTACTGGTTGTCCCTAGGGGTTTCTCAAGCCTTACAGCTTGCCTTGGTCCAGGAGTAATCTCAAGCTCTGTCTTGGGAAAGCACCAGCCCAAACTGTCACCCAGAGCATTCAGCTATTAAAACCATACAGTGGACCTACTAGAAATGCCGAAAGAAGATGTATGACGATGAAGCTGCTTCTCCCTCTAAATCATACAGAGGAGCACGGTTGCTACGAGCTGCACTACACCTGCTCTGTTGAAACGACTAGGAACGAAACCTTCCACCTTAGACCAGTTGTGCCTTGGAAAAAGGCTCTCTTTTTGACCATTTTAAGAAAGAGAGAGAGCAATAAGGCTTCACTATGTATTTAGAAAGAAGGAGAATTAAGGGACAAGATGACAAAAAGATAAAATTGTTTCCATCACCATTGTGCATATTCATGCTGGTCGAGTACTGAACACATAAGGGCTATTTTGGGAGGACACATGTTGGTCTCTTGGCCTAGACAAAAATGTTTTCTTGGATGAGTGTCCTGTGAAACACCTCTCTGATCCCCAGTAAGGGCACTTGTTTAGGCTGTTCTTAGCTGTTCTCATGGTAAGTCATGAGTAAGTCTTCTTCTGCTCTCTGGAAGACATACACAAAATCAAGCCCCGGAGTTGTGCAGCTGAGAACAAACCTGCACCATGGCCAATTAATGCCTTGAGAAAGTCACCAATGCTGTGAACTGCTGTGTGTCTAACAGGGATAAGGGTGTGCAGGCATTTAGCAAAAATACATCCTTTCGTTTTACTTCATTGCATAAATGAAAGGAAAGGGTGCTCAAGTGGTTAGTAACATTCTGATACGAGGCATTTTCAGGGTTGGAAAAGGTGTTTCTTCACTCTTTCTTCTCACACCTTTAAGCATCTGTCCCAGGACACTGTCCTGTGCCCACTGATTTCTCAGAACTGCCCTGTTTGGTGGCATCAGATTCATTCTGAAGCCTCTCTTCTTGTGAGAAGATTGTCTGTGTCTCTCCCACCTTCCACTTTTCTTACAGTTAATCAAAAGGACATCTTTTCTCTTTCTTATCCAGGACATGCATGTTCACATGAAGGGTATTATCCAGAGTACCCCAAGAGCAGCAGATCTAAGGCAGTCTGCTCTAGTGGATCACACAGTCACGATGCTTTGATTTTATCATCACTTTCTACTCAAGGTAAGGTGGTCATTGAACTCCACTGAGTTCTGCATCCAGCAACCAGCCTAACAAAGCTTGTTCCGAACTCATAAAAGCAGCAAATCTCAGTCCAGCAAAGACTCGTGGTTTCCCTTAGCCCTCATTCCCGACCTTCTGCACAGCAAGGTGCACTCCAAAGCTGAAGGCCACCTACAGAATATTTATCAACTCCCCTCGGCTTCCAAAAAGCTGGAAATAGCAACTGTGATCCGGCAGCTAGTCTATTTAGGGCTTTTGAGCCCTAAAGAAAGAATAAAAAGAATCAACACTTCTTAAATGTCTTCAGAATATGCTTTGTCCTAATCTTCACTCTAATAATACATACTGCAGAGAGAAGTGCATTCTAGCAGATATTATTGCTTTGATTCAATGCTATTTATAGAAATAGGCTTTCCCATAGGTACTTAGTTCTGAGCGTGTAACACAGGGAGCAATTCAAAGTAATTAACATGCTGAAATTGTAACATATACAAACAAACACAATCTGTTTGAATGCAATGGGGTTTGCTGTGTGTTTTTTTTGTCATTTATTATAATGATGAGAAAAGCCAGTATTTTAATCTGTGCTTTTGTAAATGTGCGTTTTGATTTATAGACGAAATAGAAAGCATTAGTGATAAATGGGGATGGGGATCAGTGAAATAAAAACCATTTTTATTGCCACTTTAATCTAAACTGATTATAATTTCAGCTCTAAAGATATTTATATATATATATGTATTTATATATAAGTATTTATATATATGTATGTATTTTAAAAAAATTCACTGACAAACCCAGGCTTTCCTTGGGGAAGGAAATGATCTTTATGCTATTTACTTCTGTTTCACCAAGATGACAAAGCAACTGCTCCTTCCACAGGAAGGCGTGGGCAATCTCCGATTTCGCAAATGTCACAGCGATCCATGAATCAGTGAACACAGGCTACCAGGTTATCTGTTATAGTTCTACACATAAACAACATACACAGCATACAAATGACAAATGCCCTTTGTGAGACCGAGTTGACAGAAATGAAGTTATGGATGTCATATCCTCTTTCCCCCCGAGCTGGGCTTGTGCACGGTGGATTTTGGACATTACCTACGGAGCCCTCACCTGTGACCAGGGGAGTTTGTGCAGTCGGCTGTTCCAGTAAGACCATGTGCTGCAGGAGCGGGTTGTGCGCGGTGCCTCCGTCCCGCTCCAGCGTTGTAGTGCTCAAGTAGGGAGTGAGGTGGGTGCCGGGGAACAGGGAGATGCGCTGCTGCAAGGCAGGGAGCGCGAGCCGCTCGGCGTCCTGCTGGGCCGACCCTCCCTGCAAAGGTGGTGCGAGGGGGAGCAGGAGGAGGAGGAGGAAGAGCAGGAGGACAGAGCGGGTTAAGGGGTGAAGGCAGCCGGCCGCCGGTCCCGAGCCCAATCCGCGCCCCGCGCCACTTACGCTGGAAGGGCCGGTGGCGGGCAGCCCGAGCGTGATGTTGGGCAAGGAGGGCGACGTGTAGAGCGGGAGCTGGGTCACGGAGCCTTCCCGATTGACGAGCCGGTGGGCCAGGCTGGTCTGCAACCAAAGGGAGAAGGTGGCGAGGTGGTGACCAGGGACGGACACGACGCATGGCCCCATGCACCCCGCCAGCACACAGGGGCCCTTCCACTTCAGAGCTGCAAAAAGCTCCTCCCCAGCAAGATTTAACAGCCCTCTTTGGCAAATCACAACTTACGCTATTTATTCGTGGGTTTTAGTTTAAAGCAGACTTCAAAAAGCCTCATCAAAAAGCCTTAAGGTTGTGTTTACGCAGCTATTTCTGGATTTTTAGGATGTAACGAGGGATGCAGTGTATTACTTTATGGCCACTTAAAGGATAAAAAAAATGCAAATAAAATCCATTAATTTCCAGAACAATTGGGGCTAGAGAACCCATTGAAAAAATTACCTCGCTTGAAACTGCCTGCTGTCCTTGTTAGGAGATAAATGTTCTGATCACACTGAACTATCCAGGGGGCAATTTCCCATCCGAAATGAAGTAAAAAGGTGTTCAGATTTCACGGTTTTCTACACAAATGCCTACTATTTTAACTCAGGTGTTATTGAGAAAAAAAGGATTATGCCTAAGCCAACATCATACTGTGCAACAACTGCTATCAGCCTAACAGAGCAATGCAAATAACGGCTTTGTGCATTTTAGCCCTCATCTCACAGCCTCGTAAGCCAAGGAGACCTTGCACTTTACCTCCCTGACTGCAAAACCATCTCTGGATAATAAGGACTATTTTTCAATGACTCTAAGGTGAAACTGGGGTGTGTCTGCAAATGCACCCATTGATGGGCTGCTAATTTCTTGTTCATTCTCTCAGCATCCAGCTGCTCCTGCATCAGAGATGCTCAGCGAGCCTGCCAACTTTCTATGCTGCTTGGCAAAAATTCACCCACAAAGTCAAACTCTTCCCATTTTACCTTCTCACTCTCTCATTACTGTCAATCGAGCCGGTTGAAAACACACCCCAGATGAGTTCTCCCTTTGAAGGAGTAAACATGTTTTTAAAAGCTCAGGTCACAATTACAGACCTGTGAATTCATACAGAGAGTGCTTAACGTTTCTGCTGCCACCAAAGAGGAAATCTGAAAAGAGCAACGCGTTTTGCTGCTGAATGGTACCTGGGGAGAGCATGCGATTGCGTGTGCCCACACACTTCTTGCAAGTAATTCTGAACACTCCTGGTAATTTTGCTCTTAACTTCAATAACGCAAAACGTTAGCGTGGAGAATAAGGTAGTTATTGTCAGCAAGGTAATGAAATATTTTACCAATGCCACGAATGAATCAAAACTACAACCATTAACTCCTTGAGCAATCCGCAACGTGTAGCTGTGCCTTGAGCAATCTTGTGGGAATTTGTTTTAAAAACAATGAAGAGAAAAAGGCAACAGCTTGAAACTAATGGCAAATGATGTTTACCAGCATCACCATCATCATCATCACTTTAAATACACAGATCCCATCTGCGGATAGCGCACAAACATCTACAGAATTGCACAGGAGAGCACAATTGCAGCATGCACCATTTTCGTCTGTAATGAGGTACTTTTATAGTCGTATCACCCATGATGACAACGAATAACCTGTACCTTTGCAAAGAGGCTAACGTCTTAAGATTTAAAAGCAATAGTTAAACAACAGACTTCAGCAGGGTGGTCTTTCCGTACCCGAGGCAATCACCTAACCTTAAATAATGCACTGAGACCATGGTCCAGCATTTCTGAAATGGTTCAGGAGGTGACCTTCCAATAAACTGACAAGCAGAGAGACACATTTCTCACAGAAAATAAAACAATGTGAAACACAAAGCTGGCAACACTAGTTTTCTGAAAACATGGAAACATTTCTAGTATGCAAAAGCAGAGGCATGATAAAGGACTGATCAACTGGTATCACAGGCTGCCATATAATACTGGTAAAGGAACCCCAAACCCGAATTTACTCATCTTTTCCTCAAATAAACCTAGACAGTTAAAACACACATGAATAAATGGGTCAGCTGTAACAAGCAACAGGCAACACTGGAACAAGGAAAGGATCAAATTCATTTCTCCACGAAAAGTAATGCAAAGAACTGGAACATCTGCGTTGAGTAATTTGGCAGGAGAAAGTGTTGCTGGAAAGGGTGGAGTAGAAAGCATATTCCCTATATTAAAGGCCACTACATCAGGAATAAAAATGAAGTGAAAACCTGTACAAGTGAAAAAGGCCTATGCTTGCACTACAAAAAAGGCAAAGCCATAGGATTGTAAATCAGTTCATAGTATCAGGCACCAAGCTTTCATCTAATCCAGTTCCAGGCTGCTTGCATTTACACTGAGCAGCTACACTTTCCTAATTCACCCTATATTGCAATACATGAGAAGAGTTGCTTCAAATTTTAAAATACTTATATTTGGACCAGGAAACGTCATGTTTTTCCTCCCTTAAACACGTTATTTTTACTATTCACATGTACTAAAACTACTACCATTTAACATGAGCAGCTTGAGAGCTGGCTCAAACTAGATTTAATGCACAGATAACACAGTCGGTCACGCCGCATGGAGAGGTTAAATCCCAAAGTCTGCCTCGAGTCATGATCCAGACTTTTCAGTATGATTCATATCAGCTTGTATGTCCAAACCCATAAGACTGCAAAAATGGATTAGAAACTCAAGTGTTAAAATCTGATTAAAAAACAGCTCTGTACCTCAGCTTGAATACTCGTGACTGATCCTGCAATTCCATTCTCAGCACTTATGTTGTTGGAGCTGTTGTTTGGAGAGCTGGGACCAGATCCAGGAGCACTGTTGCATGCAGAGTCTAAAACACATCCAAAAGCAACTTTTAAAAGTGTTATGAGCAATCACTGCAATGCTCTTTACATAGATAACAACCTCCTGAGTTTGGTTTAGGAGGAAAATACCCCCCTGTTCCACAACACCCCTTTAAATCTTACCATAAAGAACTGGCAAATACACTTTGAAACCATCTCTTCAAGTACCTGTTTACCTTATTTATGTCTTTTTTTCTGCATGGGTATTTCCCTTTTAGGATACCAAGAACTTGAAATATGATCAAAAGATAATAAAAAACACAGGAAGACTGAAGAGTTCACCTAAGTGTCCTACTTCATCTTCTTCAAGTGCCTTCTCCAACCCTCTTCAGCCTTCAGTCCCAGCACTGCCCTCTCCACTGCACCAGACTTCACCCTCCAAAAGCAAGGCAACCTAGGCATTTTCCCCTTCTGGCATGGCTGGATTTGCAAGAAACCCAGCACAGAGACCTCATCCTTGTCTGACATGAGAGCTGAGCTTTTTTTTTTTTTTTTTTAAAAATATATATATAAATGTATATATATTTTATATATATATATATAAAGTATATAAAAAGTATATATATCTATATGTAAAGTATATAAAACCTGATATATATATATATATCAGGTTTTAAGCCAATGGATTAACTGCGTATCCACATCTGACGGGGATTTATTTTATAAATAATTTTATAAAATTTTTATTTATTTTACCATTTTATTTTACCTTTTATTTTACCATTTTATATAGCTTCCTGAGCAGGCCCTGGCACAAGCACTTGCCCTTCATGCTTGGCATCCCACGTGTCAACTTAGATAATTTAATGACCCCTTGGGCACTGAGGAACATGTTCCCTCTCGCTCCCAGTGCGTAACGATGGGAAGCTGGCTCTGAGGAGTGGGAATAACTCCCTGTCATGGACACTCCTCAACTCCTTTGCTGCAAGAAAGGCTGCTTTGAAAGGGATATGCAGCATTTTCTGTCCAGCTTTGGATACTGCTCAAGTGAGACATGACTAGGTGGACGGCTGGCCAAAGTCATGGACTGGGGACATTTTATGAAAATCTAGTAAAATTATACAAAGACCAAGAGACACCAAATTGTCTCACAACTTTGCCTTCAATCAGCAAGTCTTCTCCACCTGGGGAGTAAACTTTCTCTTACTGGAAAGACCCAATGCAGGGTTTAAGCCCAGCAACAACACTGTTATCATGCAAAAGCTCAGAAAATCCGCCTACCTTTGTATATTTTATCAACACGCTCCCTCTGGACTCACTAGCCAGAACCACTGAGATGTTCACCTTGAAATCAAAGTCTCCCCACTAATGATACAGAAACATTAGCAAACAAAAACAGTGCACAAGATTGCAGCAAGCAGAAAAGGCGCCTCACCCTTGCATGGAACACTTTCCAGTGTTTCCCTTTTTATTTTGGAAAGTAAAAAGCATTGTATTTTGTTTTCCTTGATTGCTGTCTTTCCTTAAACATAGAACTTTACCAATACCAGAAGAATCTCCTAACAGCTGCCACAATTCAGGTCACAGCTGCCACAATTCAGGTCACAGCAGTCCTATAACTGCTCTAGGATGGCCAAGTAGAAATAAAATCAAGTTTCATAACTTCAGGGATTTTTTTCTCACTGTTTCTTTTGTAACATTATTCTGTATACATTATTATGGTCTCTTAAACCATGCAATTATCACAAATGCACTTCAGGAGGTTCTGCATCAAATCCCTATCAACGAGGCCAGAAACAAGCCTGCACATAGTCTGTTTATGGTATTAAGGATCTATTGAAGCCGCTCTTCTCTGGATCCCATCACATGGGCTAAATTCTCAAAGCAGAATGCCCAAGACACTGTGCAGAGCACAGCCCCAATACCACTGCTTTAAGTGAGCTGCCTGCTGGAGAAGCCTTGGTAGCACTGTCCTTAAATGTCAGTTTCAGGCATTCAAGGATAAAATCGCTATTTTCAGTGCCATCCTCTACTCTACAAAATCATCCCATGAGGATAAATACTCTCTTCTATTATACAGATAGGACCAAAACACCTGTAAGAAGAGCGCACGCTACGTGGCTGCATCCACAACGTGCACACAGCTCCTCTGCAAGCACAAGGGAACTGAAGCCGTTCTCTTTCTGCTGCTAATCAAACACGTTGCCCGTCCTCCCCTCGTGATCCCAACTGGCCAGGGGATGAGCGCTTGGCAGGCAGAGTGCTGAGGCAGCACACGGACCTTCTGCTCATCCGAAACGTCCCTCTCGTCTCTCCCAAATAACCTCATATTTTGTGTTTGGGAAAGCAGTGCCGGGAGCCACCCCAGCTGCAGAAAACAGGCTTTCTCACTTTGGGAAAACATTTTTATGCAAAAAAAGAAAGCTTTCTCTCGACTCTGCATGTGGGGAGGCGTTTTGCCATCAGGATGCCTCAGTACTGCCTAACACCCAGCTCAGCATCCAACTCTGAACTTCTCTGCAGAAAGTAACGGCAGAGGGTGGAGAGACTTTAGAAAATATATTCTGACTGCATGGAAAATGTGTGTTATGTTTTACAGACCATATAATTAATTATACTATATTAGATCTCATGCACGAAATCTCATATCAGATCTCTAAACACAGGAAAAGTACTTGGCACATTCATGCGATTCTATTAATACACATTCTTCAGGGATTAAAAGTAATTTCTCCTACCTTAAGAACGATTGATCAATCTTATTTTCAACTGAGAAGTCCTGCCCAAGCACCAAGAGCCAGGACAGCTACGAGCACCAGCTGAATCCAACTCCTGCTCACCTTCATTCAGATATTTTCCTAAGCAAGCTCAGGCTGGCAGCTCCTGGACCTGCAAGGTCCACTGAAAAGCAGGAAGGATTGCTGCTGTTTCTAAAGGCACTGCTGGGACATGGAACTGGGATAGAGACATTAGGGTCTCTTTTATCCTAAAAAGCCCTATGACAGATAGGGCTGTGTGGGAAGTGGAGTAAATTTAATTTTCAGAAGAGACATAAATTATGCAAGGCTGTTAAAATCATCTATTTCCTTTGCAAACAGAGAGGCTTTGATGCAAAGTAGTGCACAGCTACCCTACAATCTTGTGAAACCACGATGCTGTCTAAAGTGAGCTCATTTTGAAGTAGCTTGGATCATGAAAATACGCCTTAAAGTGGCACAAAAAGCCTGAAGCAGACACCCAGTGGTACTTACACAGAGGCATCCCTAGATGGTGCTAAGAATTAACTTTATGATAATCAACATGATCTAGTTGACTGTGATCCTTCCTTACGAACTTCATTCCCCAAAAGAATAATATTCCTCAACAACAAACTGAGAAATAAGTACTCAAAAATATCATATATATATACACACACATGCACATATACATATATGCATATATAAAGTCTTACATGTTTTAAAACTTCAGCATAATTACTTAACGAACTATGGCAGTCAGCCCAAAGCCTAAAACAAACATGGCTTGCAAAGCATTTACTGCTGGAGGAAGACAGCCACGAATTGTGGTGTCCTCCATGGATAATATTATTTCTCAACGACCTGTTGCTGAAGACCATAGGAACGCTTAGAGGGAAATAATCCAACGGTGACACATCTGCATTTACCCGCAGGATCTATACAAGTAGACACAGTATCTACAGAAGGCCCTACAGAAGGGACACACGTGCAGTATGTGGCAGGTGACACAGCCTCTGGTTGCTTACCCGACATACCTGTGACATCCAACGGGCGCTTCTTAAGAGCAGTAACCACTGGGCCGTCTTTTCTGCGCAAGAGGGGGCTGCTCCGTCTCTCAGCCACTTTTTGCTTTAGCCTGGATCGTAGCTTCAGGTTGGGTTCAGATGCTGAACAGAAAAAGGAAAAGCCAACGCTGTAAGCAAGCAGTGTTTCAGTGCACGTTATTTTAGTCAACTTCCACTAAATGCAAGAGCTGAATTACAGTTAAACATCTGCAGAATGCTAAATGAAATTAGTCATTTGATACTGCATGTTTGGAACGGAGACTTTGCAGCACAGAGAGCAGGTTCCAGTCTCTGATAGCTGAATGTGCTGGTAATGAGCGTCAATAGCATTTTAATTAAAAAGTAATCATCATCATCAAGGCATTCTCCAAAGTGAACACAGACACTTATAACCTGATGTGAAACTCATAAAGACCTGTTCTTGCCTCTAGCCCCACAAGCCTCCAAGCTGGTGGCAAAACTCAGCTAGAGCGATATAAGAATGACGCCATGAATGAGTGTGGCAGCTGAGGTGAAGGAGGCCCCCCCGAGACGAGCGTGGGGCGTTACCACGTGGCCAAGACACCATCCGCGACGCGGTGCCAGAACGGGCACCTCCACACCCTGGGAATCATCCCGGCCAGGGCGCCTGGCTAAGGTGGCCAGGCTGGCAGCAAAAATCAAAGCAAACAAAAACCCAACCCAAGCCCCACAACAAAAAGATGAGTGCTTTCCTGCTGGTTTAGCTCCCAGAAGCATCTCATCTCGGGGTCGGGTGAGCACTAGCGTCGGTTCAAGAGAAACAGCAAACGAGTGAGGCCAAAGTCAAGGCCAAAGCCAAGGCCAAAGATGAGGAGTAGATGGTTTGCTTATTTGGGGAGCCACTTGGTTACATCATCCCAGCCACAAGGTATGACTTGTCTGTAAAATCACATCAAATCCAGGCTTGCCAAGGGTAGGTGAGTGTACATTTTCGGAGACCACAGTCTGCCTGGCTCTGGGTACAGCACCCACTTGAGATGTGCTCTCATATAAAAGTTTTGTATGTAGCCAGACCCTGAGATTTCATTTCTTGAGAAGTCCAAGTAGAACCTGGGAGCCCTTAATATCTCTGGATTAGTGACAACAGGCAACACCGAACACATTAGCACCGCACATCTTACCAGCTTCTTATAAGTGCAATGAAGCCTTAAGCAAAGATTCCTCTTGCAAGATGATTTCCTCTGTGAACTTTGTGATCTCCTGAGCATACATGAAATACCTGCTTCAGTGCTTGAGGGCTCCTGACAGTTAGGAGATTTGTGAACTGGCCTAACGCTTTCCCTTCCTTCAGTCTCTCAGCAACTCTGTGGCTTAATCTTGACTTGATCGCTTGGATCTCTGTACTCAAGAGCCAATAATCTAAACTTCTTCAGGAGACTTCAAACGGGGCTTGCAGCCTGCTTTGAATTAACTAAGTCTGGCTACAGACTTATTTCCCTACAGTTGTCTTTGACCACGAGACCATGCAAAAAAGATCAAGACCAACCATGCTAATTGCAGGGCTCAAAAAATCAAACGCTGATGAGTTCAAGATCAAATGCTCAAGGTAACGCCATCAAAACAGCTCTTTGATGAAACTTTGGGAAGGAAAAAGACAGAAAAGCTTTTCATAAATGTTTTGGACAGAAAAATGACAGCAAGAGATAAAGGCAGCACTGAGAAAAAAAAAGTGTCAGCCCCATCAAGATGATGCTTAAAATGCAGTATGAAGTGCATTAGCAAAGGGGGAAAATCATCTTATAGGACATTTGCATATAAAATGGCAGGGGACTGAATGCAAATCTGTCATTTGCTTGGAGGACAAAAGTAGAAGAGCACACTCGTTAAAATGTAAGTATATATTCTCACTGGCTAGGTCACAAAAATTCTCCCCCCTGCTGAGAATTGATATATTAAGGTTAAAAGTAATCTTCGGACACGACAACGTTCAGTACAGACGTCAATCCCCAATTTTAATTTGCGGAAAATACAAAGTATTAGTAACCGTCCAGATGCTTGGGTCAAAACTTTAAAGAACAAATGAGAATGTGTCACAGCTAGATGCTGGTACATACATTTCTGATATACTTGGGCTGCCAACAAACAAATGAAATATAAGCCTATTCCATTGCCTTTGAAAGGATCCATCCTCTGGCAAAGAAAAACCGACAACATAAAATACACTTCGGTGAGAATTTTCTGCATATGCTATTTGTTTATCTCCTGCATGGTGCCCATCTGAATCATGTTTTCTGTTGGGAACAGACAAGCTATTGTACAGCCTCAAAAATACAGAGAATCGAACTGATTAAAATACTGTATAAATAGCAGAGACAAAACAGAAGGAGAGATTTGGGGGTCACAGATTAGCTGTTGCTACAATATACGGCACAAACGTAACGCCACAATAAAAAAAATCCTTCTGTGGAATAGGAAACATTTTAACATGGAGAATTATTGCCTCCCAAGAGAAAGGAACTCAAGAAAAAGCTATGCTTCCTGCCACAGAAAGAGACATATTGATATTTCTCAGACAAAACTATTTTCAGGTTAAAATATTCTGTATATTCCTCCTCCACTTCCTCAGCTCAAGAATCAGGTTTAGAAACACCACAATGTTATTTAAATTTCAAAGAAAAATTTAGGCTTATTTAGTTTTCTTTATATATATATATATATATATATACACTCCCATATAATAAAAAAATGGAGAGCAAAAGCATAAATTATGAATTCAAGCTACAACTACTATATAACATGCACCTATTTAACTACTAGACATCCAGAACACTAATTCCCTTGTCTCTCAGGAACACCTTTTGCACTGAAACTCTCTTGAAATTCATCCTGTCAAGTCACAGGTCCAAAGCAAAGTGGTTCTAATTAGCATGGCTTTGAAAATTTGAGACTAAATTAAAAAACGTCCTGGTCTTTAGGTGAAGGAAGTTATCACAAAGTTTGACTCCTATTTAGCAAAGAAATGGAGCACATTCCCAAGTCTGAGTCAGCTTAAATGAAGCCAGTGGGATTTTTTAAACAGTGACATATTCCATTTGGCTGATAGCAACTATTTATCCAGAAAATATTTTGTTTTTCTCCGAGTAAATTAATAACTCACACAAAACATAAGCCAAAAGCATTCCCTAGTTTTCAGAGACTCAAACCCAAGTTACCCTTTTTATACTTCATTTATTACGGCAGGACTCAGTGTAATCCAATTCTTCAACATTTATGTCATTCTCATTGTTTTCTTCCTGGAATTGCGTCCACTAAGCTGCTGAACTAATCTGACATTAAGTCTGTGCAAGTCAAAAGCACAAAATCCTCAGCAGAGTTTGCACTGTTCCCATTACCCAGCCACATTTATTAGGCGAAAACAAAACAAAACACACAAAATAAAGCCCTACAATGAATATGCCAACTCCTGCCCTTGTATATTTTAATTCTGTAGCTTGGCCACAGAAGAAGGCTATTATTGCTTTATTTTTTAAGCCTCAGACTAACACTCACCAGCCTGGCAAAAGCCAACACTCCTACCTCGGCACTCTTCCAATGTCCAACTTACTCCAGGTAAACAGAAGAGAGATTAACTGGCAAAGTGGAAAGGGCAACTCTGCTCCAATACTGGGTCTTGCTATAGGACAGCTGCCTGAAACCTGCATTTTTGCACAACCAGAACTCTAATAAAGATAAATTATCTTTTGCTTAATGAGAAGGGTCCGCAGGTTCTCTGGTTTCAGCATTAGTTCTCTGCAAATGTACTCATGGCACCGCAAGAGATCCTGCCCATCACAGGAAAGAAAGGAGGAGGTCTCCAAAAGCCATCCCAGAAGATTCAGCAGCTACAACATGACTTCATCAATACCCCTCTAAACCCCAATGGTTATTCTGCTAACTCCTATTCCTGCTTTTCAGTAGTTGCAGGCATCAGCAGGAAGGAGGGCAAGCAGGGTACAGCTGTCGACGGATGGATCCAGGGCTCTCGGTTAATGCAGGGCAAAAGTGACAACTGAAAAACCCCAAACTAGAAAGGAAAAAGTGAAGAAATCAAGTAGTGACCCCTTTTGTTACCATTTAGTGCCATGTCTAGATGGCATCATATGAAGTAACACATCTTTGGCTCTAGATACAGCGTTGGAAAGGACCGAATAAAAATACTGCTGGCACTTTCTTGCTCTTCTCACTCGCTGTGCTGCCACAAACACAGAGCACTGGCATTTCAGAGCTCTGTGGAAAGGCCATTTTCCTCTATTTATGGAAAATGGTGTCTTTAAAACAAAATCTTATTAATGGCTAACAGTTATCATTTTTCATCCTGAAGTTTAATAGCCTATGTATCTAAGCAGTAAAAAGGAGCCTTTAACACCCATTAAACCGAAGCCACTGCTCATGTTTTTTTACAGCTTCACTATCATTTGCTTGTCTGACCACACAAATATGCAAAACTGCAGTATTGCTGCTAAGGTTTTATAAAGTGCTTCCCGCTTACAGGTGGGGGGCTCACATGGTGCTTACAGCCTCTGGTTGCACCTGGAGCTTCCACTCACAGGAAAAGAAAGGAATTAAATATTCCCTGCTGTGCACTTTGAGATGATTGTCAGAAGCGATGGAGGAAATAAAGAAAGCATGTGCTGGGCCTCCAAGAACACTTCAGTTTGCTCTGCTCTCTAAAATTTCAATGGTGTGATGTGAAGAGCTATTCTGCAATACCAGAGCAGCAAGGCAACACCTCCTCTCACCAGGAGATGCCCCAAGGTAGGTCATGGGTCTGCAGGATTCAGAAAGAAGGACAGAAAAGCGAGACCTCCGACCACGTCAGCCACGGGGAGGACAACGTGGGTGGAAAAACAAAGATTCCCTCAAACCTGAGTGACACTCCAGGTCGCACAAAGCTCAAAGATTTTCTCTAAATTATACTCCCACACTTCACCGGGATTTCAGCCTACTCTATTTTCCTCTAAACAATCTTTGTCGTAAAACAAACCACTTAAAACACTCCAATAATCAGCATCTACGTGGAGAGGGAGTATGCCTTTCTTGATCAACGTGGTATTGCAATTTTTAACACATCCTTTCTTTTAACTTCTGCTGTGTTTTAATGAGGATTGTTCCAAACAATTTGATCTGTTTAGCTGACAAGACAATTCTAGCAACCTGCGCTCCTGCAACAGTGCAAAGAAACCAACATCATCACAAAATGTTGGGTCCCCTCCTCCCTTAGGCTACTGGTTGTTCTTAATTTGCTCGTTCTTGACTAGAGTCAGAAGAAAAACACAGGCTTTCTCTTTGTCCATCAGGCTAAAGGACGTGCAGCGCGTTTGCAGGGACAGTCAGCACAGGGCAGGCCTCTGTCAGCTTCCCTCTGCAGTCAGTCCCAAACCACTGGTGAAATCCAGGAAAAGCAGCAGCCTCCAAGTGGCATCTGTGCTGGAGTCTGCCCGTTGGGACCACGTATGAGGAAATACTCCATTTTTGTTGGCCCTTTCCTTTACTCCTTGAGGAAAGTCAAAGGAGGACCCAAGTCACTAACGATGCTGAGCTGAACGTTTCTCCTTGGAGCTTTCCTGTCTGTTCTTAAGAGAGTAGGTTGTAAAGATTAAGGACAGACTGTTTTTTACCACAAGCTCTAAGATGCAGGGGTTAAGCTACAACCAATTCTTCTTCTGTCATGACTATCTAAACACTTATGCAGAAAGCAAGACACGTTGATGGGCCAGGAGATTTTTGGGCAGGATGCTTCATGTACATATCCTTTACTGCTGAGACAGGAAATTCAGAGACTAACACTTGCCTGTCTTTGGGGCCTGGTTTAAACAAAGGCACATGGACAGGGCAGTTTTTCCAGTTGATACATTCCCAGGAGTTGACCAAGCAATTCTAGCAGGCATCACGTTTTGCCCAAGTTTTAAAGATTTCAACAAAACCAGACAATAACCAATCAAATGAGGTGGCTTTCACTAGAAATCCCAACTAACTTTCAAGTCCCAAAGGATATCATGAATCCTCATCACATCTCTTTGCAGGATCAATGGACAAGCTAGCGTCTGTCCAGTCATCACGGGACGTAAAAACAAAGGAAAAAAGTCAGAAATTCCAAAAAACAGGGAACTTCATAGTTTAAAAACCTTGTTACTGGGGAGAAAATAACTCTAGCAAGCAGCATCAGATATCCTTAGATGAACAAAACTGAAAAGCTACATTAAAAAAATATACTTTCAGTAACTCTTAGCAACTTATTGACAAATTATTCTTA
Source organism: Nothoprocta pentlandii (assembly GCA_013398315.1). Taxonomy (NCBI): domain Eukaryota; kingdom Metazoa; phylum Chordata; class Aves; order Tinamiformes; family Tinamidae; genus Nothoprocta; species Nothoprocta pentlandii. The sequence continues at coordinate 1,544,611 of VZSG01000094.1, read as the reverse complement.
GGGACATCAAAAAAGGTTGCCCAAACCTAGATTCCGCTATCATTATAAACAGATTTTCCAGGTATTTTCTCCGAGGGCCTCAGCATGCTACTCAATGAAGCTACATTATATTTGGAAGACACCAGTCTTGATATGGGGACAGAAAAGATCACTTACGTTTTCTCAGCTCAACAGTCATAGACGAGATGCATATACTAAGGAAGTATACATAAGTATTCCTGCATTAGTCAAGTTATTTAACAATGAAAGGACAAAAAATGAAAAGCAGCCATTACTTACCATGGCAGCTTAAAAAAAAAAAAAAAAAAAAAAAGCCCAAAGTGTTTTGATATGGAAAATAAAGTGCAATGCATCCAGGAGCCAGGCTGAGAACAGGATTCAACCATTTAATAACTGCCCTATTCAGCAGCCTAACAGTAAAACAATTTCATGCAGAAACCAAATGGCCAAGAAACATGAACACTGTTTAGTAAAACAAATCTCACAAGTATAGAATTTCAGGGGACAGGATGTATTAGGAGCACGCTGCAAGTGTTTACTGCTTCACAGGCTGTATGTTTTCAAGTACTCTTTCAAGACATTATTCATGCACATATCTACTTCTACCCAAGTAAATATACTGGCTGATTATTATATAACATTCACACTTGAGTTTTAAGACTAGCAAAATATCTCAAGAGGTGCCCAGAGAAATAGGTATAATCTGTTACCACAATGTCAGTGTTGTAAAAAATAAAAATAAAGACGGAAGAAAGGCAGTATTATTAAAAGCCAGCACAATTATGTATTTACTCTTTCTGAACAATTTCTCAACATGCAGGTCATACTGCCAATTCCGAAAATGCAACTGGGAAGAAATGATCTTTTAAGCTGCCTTTTCTTCGTTCCCTAAGTCAGCCTCTCTATAACAGTGTTGGGGTTGGACTCCAGTCCCGGTAATCAGAACTGCATTGTGATGGGTTCTGTATTTGAACTGTAAACATTTAATCAAATTTAACAAAAATGGACTACATGACATGGCAGTTTTAAATTACAAACTCAAATAAAGCCGGGTTTTGGATGGTGCCAAAAATATGAAAAGCTCACTCGCAAGAAAGAACTTTGTTTAGGATGGGCTCCAGCCTTCCCTTCCTTTTGTTTACACCAGCCTGATCAGCGTTCTGCCTTCTCCAAGCAACCTAACATTCTTGGCAGTGGGATTTTTGCAGGCTAACATCATGCCAGAAACTCAAGTGTTGTTGTGCTGAAAGCGAAACAAAAGAAAACAAAACAAAGAAACCCTCCCCTGAACCTTGCAAGTGCACTTACATGCATCACATACTATTCCCCCAAAGATTAATAATGGTGTGCAAAGGCAACAAACATCAGTGCTTCAGAAAAACAAAATCAGTTACATACACTATTGTTTTAAAGTAACAACGATTTTGGTTGCTTCCATTTTTAATGATGTTATTAAATACATCGATCATTCTTAATTCGCTTTGTCTGACAGGACTCTTATTTAGCCACATTCGCACACAGAACTCAGTTTGGGCACGGAAAAACGGATGGACACAGCAGTGCCACAGCAGGGCTTTGTATGTAACACTGGAATGTTTTCTGGAGAGGATGGCAAGGCCATGGTGCAAATCACCTGCTCACAGCACTAAAAACTAGGTCCAAGAAGTGGAATGGCCCAACCCAGACGGCCGCAGAAGGAACGTGCAAGATGTGCTACGTCCCTATGGGGTTTCAGCAGGAGAGCAGCATCTAGTGCTAGTAGGGAGCCCTAGACTCAGACTGAACCTCCCAAGAAAGGTGCCCTAAAGTGGAGAGGATTTTCGCTTCCTCCTGCGGAAATACTTAGGTTTTCACTTCATGGAAACCAAAGAGGTTGAATCATCTGCTTGGAAATCCCTCAGCTCCATGGAGGTGCTGAGGGGGAAGCTGTCAAAAGGCAGGCTGTGGCTGGAACGCCTCTCCACCTTGGAAGTGACAGCAGCAGAGGCTGCTGCAGCCAACTATGACTTCGGATAGCAGGACAGGTGCTATGTTGCAGAAAGAGAGGTTCCAAAAAAAAGGTTTTTTAATGCATAAAATTGCAAGGTAGGGAAGCACATGGATGGAGCACAGAAGTGCTTTTTTCTTTCCTGTCAGATGCTGAAATCTGTGCAACAACCCATCTATGCAATAAGTTTAAAAAGATAACTGGAATAGTGCCTATGAGAGCTGCTTCACTTCTAACTCTCAGGAGAAAAAATGTCCCGAGAATTCCCGCAACGCTTCCAGAAGGGCTCTTCTATTTCAAAGCCACAACCCACAGCTCTGCCTGCACCATCCCCTCGAGCAGCATCGCTCCCCAGCTCGAGGTGAGCCCGCCAGAGCTCAGCTCTTCCCCACAGAGGAAGCAGCAGCGGATCACACGCTAGCAAGGCTGGAGGTGGAGGTTGTGCTGGCTGTGGGCACACGATGCGGAGCAGAGGGCCACAGCCAACCCAAACAAGCCAGTCTGCCCAGTGCAGAGCTGAGGAATAACTGACCTGCTTAGCCACAGTGCAGGGAAAAACCTAACTGAGAAACAGCTGGCTAGGTGTGAACCAAAAGCCTTCCAGGAAGCCTCTACACTCTGACTGGCAGAAATAGGCTTATTTATTTTAAGTATAAACTTGTACATAAAGTGCAAATCCCTGCAGAAGTGAACTTTTCTTAGTACTTTTCTCACTCGGCAAAATGCAGTGATTGCAGATGTGCAAAGTGATGTTTCAACTCTGCAAAAACAACCAACTGGCAAAATCTGAGGGACAGCTACGCTGTCTTCTACAGCAGCTTTGCAAGTCTGCATAGTCAAAGGAAGAGGGAGTGCACATGAAACACTGCTTTTTGGTAACATTTTCTCTCTTTTTATTTTTTTCCTTCTCTCCAAGCAGCAGCAAAGACAGGGGGGAACAGAGAAAAATCAAGGTGATCTTTACCTGTTTTTCTGAGGGGGAAGTCATCTTTGGAATCGTACATGCCCAGGACAGGGTGGTTGTAGGTGCCGGATACTCCGCTTTGGGGTGGGGAACTCTGGTCCAGAGAACTGTGCTGGGTCTTCCTGCACAGACAGAAAGAGGAGAAGAGATTTTACAGAAGGGAAACCAAAAAGGAAGCACCTTCTCTGCTCTAACCGTCTTATCAGTTAGCAATACCAAGGAAAATAATTTCATACTGGTTTTCTCCTTCTAGGCACTCATGCAAACAACAAAAAAAAGAAAGTAAAGGATCCTATAAAGCCTGATTTACAGGGAAGTAAATAAACGTATGCTTAATTTTCATTATAGAAATAATCTTGCTGAGCAAGGCTCAACTTATGAAGGTGTTTAACCATAACTTTAACTTGGGTTAGGTTCTGATAAATCATGTCCTCAAAGTGAAGCATGAGGGCCATTACTTTGCTCAACCACAGCACAGAATAATTTTCCTTCACTGAATAAAAACCCAGACACAGGAGTCAGCAAGTCTGTGGATGAAGCAAACCTGAAGGATGGGCACATGAGGAGGTGCCAAACATCTAAGCCTCCTAACAGTATCCGTGTGGAATAGGTGGTTGTCCGCCCTTTGCTTTGCCATATCCTGCCCCAAGACAGGGGCAAAGTACTCAGCACCTTTCCAGGTTCACTCCTTGACACTGTCCAAGCTGCTGGAAGTAAATTACACTCCAGTGGCTAGGGATATTAACTAATGAAAGAGTTTTTGGAGCTCCCTACCAGTTTGTTGGCCATGAGAGTTTCCTACTCAACAAACCGTGTCCAGTTTTGCAATATACATGACAGCCATGCAACTATCAATCAATACCAATGAAATACCAGGAAAACATATCAATTCTATGTGATTCTATTACAAAATTTCTCGTAAGTTGCTCCCCCCACTCCCCAAACACCTACATTACAATTTCCTTACTCAGTTCTTAGCAAACAATATGATTCACTGTTGCTTTTCTAACCTGTTCCCCGTTCATATTCCAATATTCTCCATACATACTAGTAAAACACCTATTCAGGCTCTTGCACAGTGTTGCATTAGCATATGCACACATCATTTACTTTCTCATATTCACACCAATAAATGCCCCCATGCATGCACAGTTTAATCATCACCTGAAATCAAAACAGCACCAAAACTGTGAAACATTTGAATCCCGAATGAAAACAGAAGGCGCCTTCTCTCCCCAGATCTGCTCCTACCAGGAGGAGGCTGCACAGAGAGATGTTTCAAAACGGGAAACCTAGATGCTGAAAGCCAAGCTCCCTCAAACCCACCGTGCCACACAGTGATATTTTTTGCTCTTGTCTATGCAGGCAATAGTGGTTTTCCCTTAACTGTTGGATTTTAAAAATTATTTAAATCATGACTTCAACCTCATCTACAGTGAAGTTATGCTCAGGACTTGGTTAAGGGAATGCAGGTGAACTCAAGGGGCCTGTGTAGATGGGTTTTGGGTTTGCCAAGTGACAGGTATTCCGTGCTGCAGACAGGAATACACCTCATTCCCGGGATCCAGCACCCTGCACTGCTTTGAACAAAATGCACCCCTCTGCTTGCCCTCTTGAGAATTTCAAAGGCCCTGAAACAGATAAAATTGCACACCAAATCAGGCACGCAGGCCCTTCTGAAAGCACATACCTTCCCCTAACACAGGGCCTGTTCCTTGAACTGTGAGGTCCAACAAAAACTTGGTAAAAGCACACGTGACACTTCAAACACACTTATGTGATGTCGACTGGATATACATTCAAACATATGTATCTGTGCTAGAACGCTTTATGGACAGAGACTGCAGACACCAACATTCATAAGAACAACCTAATATATAATCTATAATTATGTCTTAACATTCTACTACTCAGCTAAACATTTCATTGACTGCTGCTACGTTGAGTGTCTACTTCCGAAATAGGTTCCTGAGAACTTCCCAGGGAAATAATAGCCCCATTAGTAAACCTGCCTGAGGCACCCGAGGTTCCTGTAGAGCCACTCTTGTTTATGTTAAATATCTTCAAGAGTAAACCTCCCGGGAGCAGAGCTAGCTGTCCGACAGATAGAGAAGCCACGGGAGCGACAATTCAAAAAGACCACTTCTTTGGCTGCCTGGTTAATCTAATCCGAAAATTATAGCCTACAAAGGCATTTTAAACAACTACATATAGACTGGAAGAGTACGTGATAAACAGAGCTTACAAAGTGTCTTGAATACCACCAAGCTGAAGACTGAGCAAGGCCTTGGTAAGGTCCTCCAAGAAATCTCCTCCAAGAAGCACTGCTGAACATCAGACATGGGAGGAGAAGCTCCCTTCTGTCATTAGTGGAACCCCTGGACTACAGCAGGATCTGGAAAACCCCTACAGTTGGTCCCTTCTCAGTTCAAGAGCTGACCTGCCCACATGCAAGCAATCTCAGCCTTTTCCATTTGGATTGGATCAACCCTCCTCGTTTTTCCTTTCCACGGTCCCGTGCAAGTGAGCCTCATTGCCGAGTGAAGTTGAGGTGAAGAACTGCAGGTAAAAGCATCTTTGTACCTCTGGACAAGCAAAACCAGGCCCAAAGGGCAAGGGGAGCAACAGATATTTTGCAAGAAAACGACGTGTTTCCCATCAAAACCATCGATGCAAAATTGTTGTGTTGTTCAATACCCTTAAGAGGGCCGTTAATTGCAAGCCGTGCTTGCAATACTTTATTTTTAGAGGAATTCATAAACTTAATGAGAGCAAAGGAAGTGCCTGAAAGCAGGCGTGACACTGAGGAGCCTATTCCAGCATCTGTTCTTACTTACTTGGTGAGCCTGCTCACAGTAGGAGCGCGAGGGATCTTCCGCGAGCGTGGCGTGTGTGCTAAACCCAAACACCACCCAATTAAATCATGTCACAAGTATGTGCAGACACCAGTATCTCTGCAACTGCACTGGTAACCTATGAGATGCAATACAAATAAATACTAATACGCCATCAGCTTAAAGGTCCTTCAGAAAACAGAATGGAAACTTAAACTCCTCAATCTGGGCTTTAACGTGTATGGGACTGCTTTTAAGAAGTCCCCATGGGGACGTAAGACGCTGCAACTACGCAGCTTGCCCTCCATCTGCTTTCCTAAAAGCCTCTGCAGAAAGAGCTTGTGTCTGGCTGTAACTTCACACTTGAACATACCCGCAGCAGAGATTTGTGAGGCCTCTGAGGCTCTTTCTGGCATGAGACACCAGACTGCTGATCCTCTCCCCACCGCCAAGCGACCATGCGGTGAGGAGCAGGAAAGGGCAGGCCTGCTAAAGGCAGAAAAAAACCCACACAACGGCCCCTCGTGCAAGAGCCCTGCATGTTGTCCCCAGCTGCTGGTGCCCCTTCAGCAGGACAGGGGAGGAAAGGGGGTCTTCGGATCCGTGAATGCCATAAGGAACCTTATCCACGTACCTGCATTCAGCAGCAGCTGCCAGTGAGCAGGGAATGCACGAAACCCTTAAGCAGAGTTAGGATTAAAAATTTCTTGCACCACGCCTGTCTCTTAAACGTATATATTTAAGGTTGCACCTCCGAATGTTTTAATTGCTATAAGAAAGCAGTTAATTGAAACTGCAGAACATGAGGAATTCAAACAACTCCTAAATTTCCTCTTCTCTTTTCCAATAGATGAAATTCATACACAGTGACAAGCTAGGTTTCTTTAAGGCCAAAGCATCAAAGATTTTGGAAAAAAAATCTTCACTTATTCTTAATTCTATCCATTTGATTTTAATGCCACTTGTGCCTTTAACTGACTAGAGAATGTGGAGAACAGGCTTCAACTATTTTTAACAAAAGGCACAAATTTCTTGGTGACTCTCAATTAAGGACAATAATGGAAAATCAGCCAAAATGATAATTGTTTCCTCTTGATTGAAATTCAGTTTCTTCTGCTACTGACCTCGTGGGTCTTAAACATTATCTTTGCATAAATTATCACCATCTCGCTACTTGAACCAGTGCAATAGCCATACAAATTTAAAGAATCAGATTAGACAAAGCCATTTTCCCAGGCATATGAAAATTGTTCAATCTCTGAAAACTGTACTTCAACATTTCTTCACTTCCTCATAGCCTGGATATATTTCATGTATAATTTTGATTTATTTTCTTAAGTTTGGAAAAATCTTCTAGCTACGACTTCATCATCCTTGGACACATTTATTTCTTAAGACTTAAAACGCTGTCAGATACTCAAACCTATTTTCACTCCAAAAATTCCTTAGCTTTTCTCAGTGAACTCAGTGGATATAAAAAGCATCTTCCCTGTTTTATTAAAGCTCAAGTTTTTCTTACACCTGGTGGGACCAAATATAGGATGAAAAATCAGATAAATTAAGGTTGATTTAGATGCTGGAAAGTGCTAATTTGAATAATCATGAACTACAGGAAGAGAACAGACATCTGTGCACGGAAATAATGCGACCATCACAGATGACAGGAGAAATAGCCCTCTAGAAGCCCTCTGAAAAAGAAAAGCATTTTGGTTATTTTGTAAAATTAAAGTCAAGCCCTAGCTCTATTTTTATGTCGCTTGACCTAGAGTCAAGACATGAGCTCTATTCCCCACATCTCCAGCAATTGTGAAAAAAGGTGGCACCGGCTGAATCGTTCAGATGAGCCCAGCACCACTTACCCATACCAGAAGCGAGGGTCGCTGGAGATGCAGTGGTTGAGATTCCGGTGTGCCAAAGCTTTCTTCTTGTTTAAGACAAATTCTTGCAACTTCATCTTTACTTCTGTGCTTGCCACCGCACCTGAAATATCAATAGCAATACAAAAATGAGAAAGGTTATTTAACCAATGCACTTCGGGTGAAAGCAGAGATGACTAAAAATCCACATGTTTTAAGAATTAAAATTTCCAACAAACACCCAGAATTAAATCTTTGATTCTCAAGTCAATAGAGAAGTTTTCTTTCAAAGGGAAAAAGAACAAAGTGCCTCCAATAAGGAGCTCTCCTTTTCTTTTCCTTTGGCTTTGCATATAATCACAGCCTATGTTTAAAAATGGAGATTTAATCAGAGATTTATCATTTTACTATAAAAGATTTCTGCGGAGGATTTTTACACTTGCATAAAAGTACACTTAGAATAAAGAACTCGTATTAGGTATTCTAGCTTTCTTTTAATCAAAGGTATTTAAGAAAAAGGGTCTTGTATACACTCAAATTTTAAATGTCACATCTGCAAGCAGAAGGGGAATGAGACAAATGCCTTATATGTAGGTTTTGTCTTGAAAAATCTTGTAAATAAGAACCTCTTTGTTCAAAGAATCTGTGTACAGTAAGACCTACGTAATACTCCAATTCATTTACAAGTGTGCAATCTATTTCTTCAAATAGAAAATCTAACAGTAAAAAAAAAAGTCAGTAATTTTGAAGTGCAGAGTTAAAATGTCAACTGTGTAATTTCTAATCATTATTTGCTCCACAATAGAGACCGCTATGTTTTTCCTGTGATGATGGATTAAAATCATCATGCAGTTGACAGAACAGATTCACGGGCAGAGCTTCTCATGAAGCAACGCACAGAAAGTTTTGGCAAGCGGCACACGCGGAAAATGACGGATCATCCACCCCGCAGTGCAAACCCAAGGAGCCCAAAGGAAAATATCTGGCCTACAAGAAAATCAAAAGGGCAGCAAAAAGGCCTGCTCTATGGGGAGTAAGATGTTCCAAATATGACAGGGTGACCTTTTGTCTTCTGGTCTTCTGCACTCTCTTTAACTTTTTTTTTGCATCGCCACTAAAGAAAACTGCAATGTTTTGACAAAGCACTGCCTCAAGACTGAATATTGCTCAAGCATTTAGACAGGGTTGAAAAGCTTGAAAATTAGCTTCTTTTAGAGCATCATTCATCTCATCAGTTGTGCAAAATGGAGGTTTGGGCAGCACTTGAGCAGGAATGCCAATAGAGGAGCTGTATATGAACTCACAGGAGCTTAGCAGGGCACATGACTAGAGCAGAATGGGCAACAATTCCAGGAATCCACGAATAAAGGCTTTATTACTCAAAAAAGTCTCAATCTAAAATTATTCTTTAAAATAACCACATGTGCCTGGGTTATATGGGATTTGGATAAATCAGACTTTCTTTAGGAGGCTTAATGCCAAATGTTTTTGGATCCTGGGGTTTGCTAAAGCTCCACTGGCTCCTCCTCCTCTTTAATTAGAAGCTGAAGGGTCCCATGCACGCAAGGAAAGATAAAAACAGAATCATGCCAGAGCCATAGACAGAGTTGCCATGTGGGATGTTCTAACCCATGCTTAGCCCTTGACCCTTCGGTTGAGAGACTGAAGGAATAAAAAAAGTCCAATTTGCTTTTTAACATCAGTTAAACTGAATTATTTTAGATCAAGTCCTACATATAGGCAGAAGCACTGCACAGCTTCCAGTATGGAAGGGGGAAAGCCGAGGCAGAAATGCCCAACTTGCTGCATACCCAACAGTGTATGTCTTTAGGTGTATAAGCAAAGAGGACAACTGCAGAAGTAAGACCTAAAAAATCTCTAGGTAGAGCTATAAAGTCCTCAGGTGGGAAATAAGACATTCATTCAACCCTAACAAAGGGGCAAGATATGGAAGAGTAAAACAAAGGACAAGAGCAGAGGAGCTGAAGAGCAAGAGCTCAGTGCAACAGCCTGGGCTTTGCCGAGGGAAACCGTGCATGAAGAGGAGAAAAAACAAACTGCAGAGTATGAATGCAGCACATTCAGTCCAGTCTAGATCAAGAGAAAACAGGCTGAGCCACATTGCTATGGCAGAGAGAAAAATAAAATATGTATTATCTCAAAGCCATATTGCAACTGAATATAGGATGAGGGAAGGGTTGGGGGAAGAGGATCAGAACAAAGGTAAGAGAGCACCAAGCTCCTGTGCAAAGGAGAGGCTGCACAGTGAGAGAGGCGCAGAATAAACAGGAATTAATGGGCACAGGCATCTAATGATAGTGCAGGCTGGCCATAAACAGGACAAAGTCCATCCTGAGCCACGGTCAAAGGCTGCCTGAGCAACTGGAGACTTAATGCCCAGAAGGACCGGGACAGGGACAATGCTGCATGTCTGGAAACCCATAGGCAGAACCTGTTCTGGGCTCAGGGTAACGCTGGAAAGGCAGGAACACCAACTATTGCTTATGTATGGCACGAGGAAAGAGCCTCAGCTCCACAGACTGCTTCCTCCTTCTTCGGGAAGTCAGGCTTTGGATCAGAAGCATTATGATGGCAGATTCAGGTTCACCAGGGACAGGCTAATACTCCTGAGATGAGAAATCTAGGCGTTGGTATTATATTGATGTAAATCTACTTGTGATTTACCTTTTAAGAGCTGTGAAACAACACAGTTTGGCTTCCCATGACAGGGGATGGAGGGGGAATAAACTATATTCTTTATCTATTAAATGCTCTTCATCCTTCAGATTAGGACAATTTTAGCTGTGTTATACTTAACAAAATTTTCTGAAGCGAGAAAAATAACTTAAGTATTCTTGAGAGCTTAGCTGCTCTAGTGATTATACACCATAGCACTTCTTAAATAAAAGTATTTTAAAAATAAAATTGTAGCCATGGGAACAGGATCTTTAACTTAACATCCCCGAGTTCTATTCTTTCCTCTATCCCTATATTTTTTTTCTCCAAAAGCTGCTTCAGGGTCTTTTCTTATTTTACAGATTCCTGCATGTTTATTATTTGCAAATAATTTTAATGAGAGCAGAGATAAATTTTGCAGAGATTATCAACTAAACATTGATACTGTATCAACAGAGGAGAACAACAAGGTGAAGTGGAAATGCTTAGACCTTCCATCCAGCCCAGACCTACTGCCTTTACTAAGGAAAATAACACAACATAGCCAAAGGATAAAGGAAAGCATCTGCATGGCAGCCAGTTGGACATCATAGTAGCCAACCCGTATTAGTGTCTTTCTACCATCCTCTGGCCTTTCTCTTAATATTAAAACAGCAACAAGTCTGAATTCTGGTGCACTACTTCGTTAAGATTTTAGAGTTGACCCATACTTTCCTTTATACTGAACGCAGCTTCAATACTGTCCTTGAAAAATACATCTGCAGGGAGGGCAGAATGCAAACCTGAGCTAATTTTCCCCTAGTATGCAGTACTTTTCTCCTAGAAAAGTCTTTCTTGAAACCTTATCTCATTGCTGGTCCCCAGTCAATGTCTTATCTGCTGTTGCCGTCGAGCCCTCTCAGCTTCTTCAACCACAAACTTCCTTATTTCCTTTGGAAGGAAGCACTAATGAGTTGACAGTACAACTTCACAAGGTATTTTTCCTCCAATTCTCTTCTGAAGAAAACAGAACAAGCAACCGAGTCTCTTTGATAAGGGATTTGTGAGGCTGTAATCGTTTCACTGAATCTTGTGAAGTACATAACAACCACGGAAAAGTATGCAAGAGCCAACCACAATCTATACCTCATGAAAGAATGACTTTCTGAATGAAAACACTTTAAAGCTAAAAACTGAGAACTTCGATACATCTTTAAAGAGTGAAATTAAAAAAAAAAAATGAAAGGGAAAAATGCAGTGTGCATCTGGCGTATTTTATGGTTTTAATATTCCGTCTCCATTAGGAATGCTGCCAAAAATACTTTAAAAAACGTTAAATCAAATAAAGAGACGATATGCTCCCTTTCAAAATATGCTAAAATGGCAGTTAGTAAGACAAAAATGAAGATAAAGCATGGAACTACACTTTTCTTCTCCCCTCAATACCTCCTAAGAGTTCACACAAGCTCCCCGTGCAGTCGAGCTCTGAGAGAGGCTCTCGTGAAGGTTTCATTAGTTTTATAAAGCCACCAGATTGAAGTTTTATGGGTTCCATTCATCTGCTCTGTTTGTCAGTGCTGAAACAAGGGAGCTTTCGCTACTTACTCTCTTTTCCTTTCTCCTTGTTTTTTAGCTGCTGAAGTTTCTGCTCTCGGTGTTGCTTCTCCAGCTCTTGCTCCTGCCTGTGTTGCTCCAACTTCCTCTGGTGCTCCAGGAGTTCCTGCTGGTGCTTCATTGCCAGCATCTCCTGCTGCTGCTGTGGAGAATGAAAGAGGAAAAAAGATGATCAAATTAACACAGTGAGACTCTGCAGTGCTACAGCAGAAGTTGCCATCATCTGCCAACGATGTTGTTCAAGTCAGAGAAGCAGAAGAACATCTCCTTAGCCAGGGGACAGAGCTCCCCACAGAGGATGCATTAATAATAAATACTCTCATATGCTCATCATGTGATAATCCTCCACCTAAGCAGTACTACCTAAGTAGTACTACCGAGCTTCCCAAGTCAGACACTTGAACCCAAATATGCCCTAATCAACATTGCTCTTTCGCAAGACCAGTTCAGTTCCCTCATACATACACTGGTTTGAGTAAGCCTTTAATTATGTGACTGCGCATTGGTTTCTCCAAAAGTCCTTGCTTTCTCTTTGTACATACAGAAGAGTAGCCAAGGACTGGACTATCTTCTTAACTTCATCCCACACACTCAAACACAAAGCTAATGCAAAAGGACTATAGCTTCCTGTGGTCTTGTCAGTCTGACTATCGCCAGTTCCTGGGATTAATTGTAAAATATCTCCCAATAATCACTCAAGGAAGGATTTACTCCCCTCTCCCCGCCACACACACATGAATTCAGAGAACGAACCTTCAGACAGGCAAGTTTGACACAACTGGGCTTCGCTGCCCAAGAGGTTGAGCCCTGACAGCTCATCATGGTCATGTTCAAAGACCCAGGTGCCAAATCTGGCCACTTAGAAGCTGTGTGTACACACCAATCTCCTACAAAATTTAGGACAGATCATCTCTCCAGAAAGTCCCAGTCCAACGTATCCTCTGTGGGTCCAGAAATGCTTTTCCTGGGAGCTCAGAAGAGCAGTTTGGCTCCTCTGGACCAGGGAGAGGTACCTGCTGGCACTGGAGACCGCCCTGCATTTTGATAGCAGGCCAGGAGAGAAATGTGCTGATGGGAAGCAGATGACAAATGACAAGCTGCAACAGCTTGTCGCTTCTCTAGGTGCGAATGGATCTCTGTGGGGCTTGCAACAGGCAATTCCCTAGCACAGGGTTTCTCCCTTGAAAAACATCAAGCCCTACCAAAACAAAGCCATGCTGCTTTCATAAGAAAAAGGTCAATCTGAGATTTAGGATGCCACCTTGTCTTAAGAAAGGTCCCTGCCACTCCACTGCTACTTCCCAGTTCCCTCTGCGCCCTGCCCAGCAAGGCACCTTTGCAATGGAGCCACTCTCATTACCCTTGCAAACCGCTCCGAGACGCAGGAGCTCCCCGGGCGGGTGCCCACGGTCGTATTTCGCCCGCCCTGCAGTCTTTACGTTGGCAGCTTCTAAACCAGCAGATTGATTGGAAGCTGGCAGCGCTCCCCTGCAAAGCCCCTGGAGCTGCGGAGGCTTCCACTTAATGGGGATCTGTGCTCCCAAACCACCCACCGCTCGAGCTCCACAAATCGTGGAAAGGGCCTGCGCCGCTTCTGGCACGGTCAGCAGGATGGGAACCTGCCCCCACTCTCCTCCCAACCTTAACACCACATGTATACACACAAGACTACCTAGGCGTCCGACATAGCGGTGATTCTTCTTCTCCTTTTTCCATGTTTTCTTATCTAGGTTTTTGACAGGGATTTCTTTGTTTAATTTCTGGCATTCTCCATTTGTACCATGCAGTGTTTGAGCTGGGGATACATTAAAATTATATGATTCTATAAAAGTATACAAGGAAAAAATAGTTCAGCTGGCATTCTGCAATCTGCCGGGCTATCTGGTGGAAACACGTGATGGAGCAGGGCCTGCTGCTGGTTCAGAGAGTGCAGACTGCTGCAAAACAGCACAGAGAAGACACCAGCAACTTCACCTGCATCTCCTCTTGAATCCTATTAAACTTTACCTAAGCAACAAAAAGAAATTCGGATTATCACCACCTACAAAAGTGAAAAAAACAATAAGCCTGTAGAGGCAATTGGTCTTTTTTTGGGTGCATAATTAAGCAGCCGCTTCCCTAACACGACTCCATTTGGGGAGGGAGGGAGCATCCTTTCAGACTTCCAACAAGCCCACCACATGGTGGGCTTTTATAACTATAGGAAGTATGCAAATGAACAATATTTAATGCACAATATGTTAAAACAGGTTTTGTTATTTTTTATGAAATAAGGAGCCTTTTCTCTCCATCTGCAGTCTCTTAAGCTTTGCAGGCTACGCTCCCTGTTACGCTTTACATACATTAAGATGCTTTACAAGGAATAGCGCTTCCGTTGACATCTGTAGTGAAAAGTAAATGAAAAGACAGAATTGTACCTGCACGGCTTACAGAAGTTTCATTAAGGATGCTTTGTTTCTGCTGAATTTTGACCCCAGTTTCCATACAGAGCACGCAATATAGCTGCAAGCCGTTCCTAACCTAGGTGAAGCAGCCTCTCCAATCCCACACAGGAACTCACTTTGTTGTCTGCTGGAGCCTCCAAGCAACAACTTGCTTTCAAACCCGACCCGACCTCCTACAGCAGCAGTTTGTTTCTGCGCTCAGGCGTGAGAACAAGCTCCATAGGCACTGCTGATAGGGAATGGATGGCTCGCACGCCAGCAAGGCGAGGCGCGACGGCGATGCAGCCGCGTGCCCGCGAGCTTTAACCTACCAGCTCCGGCAACCCAGCAAGCAGCACAGATTGCACGAGGGCTTTTCCCGTCTCCCAGCAAGCCTGGTTGGGGATTTGGGGTGCAAACCGAAGCTGAGACTCGCGCTGCTCATCTTTGCTGCTGTCACTATCCGTGCTGGTTTGCTTGCAGTCAGAGGGAACAGAAATATCTTCATTACATTTGCACGATTGCTCTGTGTTCTGAAAAGATAAGGTTGAAGATCTCTCTGCAAACTAAACGGCAACCTGATTTGCTTTTTAAAACGTACAATTTTTCTCATTTTCCAATGCATCTTTCTACTGATGCTTTGTTAAAACAAAACAACAACAAAAAACCCTGTAAACAGAAAAAAAAAAAACGCTAAAGACTAACTAAACAGGTTAACTGTTTTATTCCCCTCTCCTGCTCCACGCGCCAAGCTTGGCCTGGCAGGATAACACCCACACACTTTACACACTCTTTACACACTTCAGCTTTGTTCTGACATTAAACCTTCACTTGAACGGTTCTGAGTATTTCAGAATTGTATTTCAAGGGGACACCTTCTCCCACCAGGCATCTTCCAGCAATTGCCTGAGTTAAGAACT
This sequence comes from Nothoprocta pentlandii, assembly GCA_013398315.1. NCBI lineage: Eukaryota > Metazoa > Chordata > Aves > Tinamiformes > Tinamidae > Nothoprocta > Nothoprocta pentlandii. The sequence continues at coordinate 1,529,358 of VZSG01000094.1, read as the reverse complement.
CAAAAGTTTCTCTGGAACATCACTTCACAACATACCAAAGGGTGCTTGGGTGGCTCTGAGAAGGATTATTAATTACTGAGCAGAGCTCTTATTCGCATACAGCAAAACCCAGAAGATGCTGCTATGGATCTCTCTCCTTGGCAAATGCATGAGTGCCAATTCTGCAGTACCTGCACGTTAATGGTTGCGTGTCCATGCCCATGGCTGAAGTGGTACATTTTTTCTTGACTGCAATGAAATTGAAATGTTTATGGAATACAAAGCGATAGGCCATGAGTAATCATTTGCATCCGCATGGATCCATGCATCTGCATGGAACTAATTCCAATAGCTGTTGGAGGAGTATATCGTGCAACAAATAGGTGGTTCTGCATTGGTAAATGCGGTGGGGAACATCTGAAAAGGGTGCTCCTGCCAAAATAAATATTTGTAAATATTTTTAACTATAGGGATTCCTGCATATGTTTAATGTCACTGCTCCCACTATTTATGAGCGCTGCACAAATGTTCAACTGTACCTGTAGTTCACGCTTCTGGGGCTCCATTAGCATATGTTAATCGTAGTAAATGTAGCAAGGAGAATGTAGTGCATTTTAAGGTATTTATCAATTTTCAGTAAGCTACACGGAGTCGGCAGTGCAGATTTTGCATGTCACATTCTTCATTTCTCTTCAGTTACATCCCCAAGAAAGTCCATCAAGAATATGAAGGAAACCAAACGGCAACTTTTCAGTAAGTTCACTCAAAGCTTCCAAAAAGAAGCAGTGTTTTGAGCAAAGCAGAAGCAAAACAGCTCCCTTTAGCCACTGCAGAAGAAATGTAACAGTTATGCTCTGCAATATTCCACATGCAACCATGTGAAAGAAAACCAGTGTCCTACTAGAAAGCACATGCTCCAGACAGCAAAAACTCCATTTAATGAAATACATCCTCATTCTTTTTAGCAAGACATGTTGTTAAGACTTGCAAAACCCCTCTGAGATGTGCTAGATGCATATTAAGGATGTGAATCTCTCCTATAACCCAGTATCTTGCAAATACTACCTTAGTCTTTCCCCAAAAGCTGCGCACAATTCTCCTGCCCATATTCCTCAGGTTTCTCCTTCCCCTACAACAGCCATCCTAATGACAGACTCAACATTAGTTCACTCAACATGGTAAAACTGATTAAAATCTACAAAGTATGAGATGGTTTTAAATGCTAATGGACTTCTACGTCTTTAAAATAGATATTTTGAAAGCTTTATTGCAATTAGTGGATGGCAATGCAAAACTATCTGTACCCAGGCAACTCTCCCTTATGCATACAGCTAAAACTCATAACACGTACAAACATTTTAAGTGCAAGGCTGGGTGAAAAACAGCTGGCATAACTATTGTCAACAAAATTCTATCATGATCCTAAGCACCTTTTGCATCCACCTCCCTGGGCTACAGCCCAACTGAACACGGTGGGATGCCACCCTGAGCCCCTCTGCAGCTCTTCATGTTTGAAGGCAACTCCTAAATTGACAAGAATGAGGTAGCACAGGGCAAGAAGCAGCAGGTCACTAGGGTAAGAAGAAAGGTCCTCCTCTCCAGGCAAGGCCATAACCAGCACGTTCTGGTTTTTGAGGGATGGTGCTTACTTACACAAATTTAGGCATATAACTTGCTGACATTATCCCCATTTGCATGTGTAGGCATGCCCTTAGCGTTGTGAAAAATAAACCATCTTGGCTTCCAGCATGAACAAAGTCACCCCCCACCTCCCTTCAAGGACAGCAAGGCCTCTGATCTGGCAAAAACTTTTCCCAAGGCTTACTTCTGTCAGAAGTTAGATTTTGTGGTATCTAAACCAGAGTCCTTTAGGCCACAGGGTCAGCTAATTGTACCATAAAAATGAGAAGTTATTGAAAAGTAAAAATACTAAATAAACAAACAGGAAGCCATCTGGAAATAACAAAAGAGCGCTTTACAACGACTTCACGCGCTAACAAGGAACAAAGCGTTCAATTTGCAACCTTTTTTTTTTAAGCACTGACTGGATCCCAAACTCAGTTCTCCAACATTAATAATCCTACCAGACACCAGTTATCTCCTGGATTTTCAAGCTTCTCTTGAAAATGATGGAAACGATCAGGAAAGGGTGCAGCCTCCAGGTGGAGACAGAAATCATTTCCTTGGAAAGAAATAGCCTTTAGCTGACCAAAATCTGTCCAGAAGTTTCCCCAAAAGACAGTTACCTTCAGAATCAAGCTTCTGGCGGTGGTGAGGGCTTCACCAAATGATTCAAAGCAACTGCCGTAGGGACTAATATCTTGGAAGCACCATTGACTCAAGCTCAAAAGTTATGTTAAAGAAAAAAACATGTCATCTGAAATTACAGAAACGCCACAAAACCATCTTCACATTCTCAATGCTGCTATATATAAAAATCCATGCCTGAAAACATTCCACTTTTTTTTTTTTTTTTTTTTTTTTTTTTTTTTTTTTTTTTTTTTTTTTTTTTTTTTTTTTTTTTTTTTTTTTTTAATTCATGGCATAAAGCCATCAGGCTGCAGAGGATGCTGTCAAATGCAGGAAATGTCTGCATAAAACAGAAAGAAAACTACTTCTGAATTGCTGCTTGGTGAACACCAGTGCAGATCTGAGCTGGCTCTTGGGCACAAAGGTCCAGGTGACACCATCTCCACCACCCGGCATAGGCTGCTCCTGCAGTATAACGTTCCCTGGGATACTGCTGCATATAAATAAGATTTTCTTGGATGAGAGAAATAGCATTGAATGAGGAAATTAACATCTTTGTGTGTATCCAGGGTAAGATTTCTGTTCCACGTTCAGATGCAGCGTTGTTGAGATGTTGCCCAACTGGGGAATAACACTACCAGGACATACTTTTTTGATGTCTACTGTCACGTGCCAATGCATCAGCTTCCTAGGGGAAGATTCAGGCCTTGGCCGTAGGACAGTCAGAACTCCTAAGATCCCCGTCTCTGAGTCTGGGCAATAAATAGAAAGAAGAGATCATCCATGGTACCCACCACGTCCTCTGCTTCCCTGCTGAGCTCGCACTGCCTGTGTCTCTCCTGCCCTTCTGTAGGCACCTCAGTGGGGCCCTCGACCAGCAGACAAGTGGAAAACCTTTCACTACCTTCCAGTTGATCTTGGACGGGGAAAAGGGAAAAAAACACAGAGGGAAAAACCGCGGCAGTGCTTCCTTTGCAGCCAAAGGTGGAGCGAAGCGCGGCCGGAGCTGGCGGCGCAGCCTCCCACCACCTCCCGGGTGCCGAGCTCCCTCTCCCGCCTCTGAGGCCTATAAATACCGTGGCACACCTGGCCGAGGCGGCCTCGGGGGAAAACCCGTTTCCCCCAAGGCCGAGGATGAGATTTTGTCCCTCTCCAGCCGGTCCAGAGCAGCCGCGGGAGGCTCCGCGTGCAGCCGCGGGGACCGCTCTGCTCGAGCTGCGCTGTCAAGCTGCAGCACTTTGCAGAGCTGCACTGTACTTGTGAAAGACAGTTTTCTGTATTTCCATATGGCGTGAAGCCTTCCTAAGGCTGAGCTTATTTTCCCTAAATATGTCAAAGTTTTCTCGCTGCTCTCGGCAGGCAATGATCCTTCTCCCTCGGCGAGCAGAGCTCTAACTGCCTCCATTTATACCTTCCTTCCACAAATATTATCTCACTCCGAGCTTGGTTCTCTGGCTCACATGGTCATCGGGAATTCGCTCCTTTTACACGGAGACCAGAGCTTCCAAAATGGGGATGCAAAAAAGGTTCAACAGACAGGGGCAGCTGTTGATTTTCTATTACAGCACAGACTAAATGAGGGGAAAGGATGGAAAAGGAGATCATCTACATAGGATTTGGCCAACTTTGTCTTTTCCTTCTTTCCTAGATCACATGATTAAAATTCTGCAAGTGATATCAAATCAAGTTCTGGAAAATACAAACCCTTCAGCTTTCAACTGAAAAAAAATATGCTTGAAAAGAAAAATAGAAAGGCATGCTCACCACTTTTAAAGCAAATTTCATTTACTCAGGAACAGTTCAGGATGTTCCCCACATTACTGTTTTGTTCAGGGGAAAGGACATCTCCCCCCTCTTTGATCATACTAAATCCCTTATACTTTATATTCATCCGATCCACTGAAAGAACAATTTCTGTGTTCCAGTCAACAACACTGTAAAAACAAATAAATAAATAATAAAAAACCACTGCTACTGTTGCATAAGGCATTAACTTTTTAATAATAAGTAACCCTTTCAAAATCTTCTCAGCGCTAGTTACTGTAATTCAGTAATGGCTTTATGTATTAATGCACAAAACATCGATTTTTCCCCAATCCTCTGAATGCATGAGTTGCTTAAGCAATGCATATATTTTTAGCATCAGCTATACCTGTATACTCTTGTGGGGTACTTTTAGCAGCAGATACATAGCCATTGAATCCTTTTGACAAAACTCTTCGCTGTCTATAAGCAGAAGAGCACAAAGCTATTTAAAACTCATGTCTTTTTAAAACTGGAATCCAATGCAGTATCTGATCTGTATATGTAACTGCAGCCAGATGTTGTTCTGTTATATCCAAAAAATACTTGCAACCCAGGAACTGTAATCCTGAGGGGAATAAAAAATAGGAATGGCATAAAGAAAGGGTAAAGCAAAATCACTGCTTATTATTAAATAAACAAATAAATAGAAGTTTTGTAGCTCTTGATTAAATAAACAGCTGGGTATTAGACTGTAACGAAAGAACCAAGCTAGTTGATTCTAGATAGATAACCCCAAATATGTGAAACAGTGAGATGTAGCTGTATTGCCCCACAAATACTGTACAAGGCAATCTTGTGATGTAATTAAAATATAGTAGATTGTATGTACAAATTGTATAATTTATATACTATACAACAATATAGATATAGTATAATTGAGCCTCTGATAGTTTTCAAGGGAAATAATATGAAAGAGAACTGTTGCTTTTTGCTTGACATCAGCCTCATTTGCTCGACATCACCAGTTAAGCATTTTGAAATTCACCTTTCAGACTTTGGGTGTTCTGCTGTGTTTTGAGGTGGCTTCAGACCTGGACCTTTTCCCTGAAGAGGTTCAAGCCCAAAGCAGAACTGCTGAGCACAGAGGAAGGCAGCAGAGAGGTGGCCCCAGCCTTCGTGCCCTGTCATTATGCACCACCTTAATCGAGGTCTAGACCGGGCAGGGCTACATTCCCAAGGGGCTTCTTAACCAAAGGGAAACCTCCTCTGTGTTGAGCAGGGACCCTGGAAACGTGAGCCTGCAAACAGGAAGCAGTAGCCCCTGGGCTGCAACACAGTAAAGTCAAGTTTTGTGGCCATACTTCCAGCTGAAAAACTTTTGCACTGCGTTGCTCAACTATTCCTGCATATTGAACAATTCACTTCGGAGAACGAGAGACTAACAACCTCCTTAATCCCTTCAGTGACACCATAAGCCAGTCATCAAATAAAGCTCATTTATTCCTAGCTCCCAATTGGGAAGTCAAGAGGTTGACGCGTCTTTCACAATTTTAATCTCCAGAAGCGCCGTTTGAATGAGCAGAACGGATCATAAACCACCTCCTCGTCCCGTGTCGCTGCGAAAGACCTGACATCTCAGGGCAATTCCATGTAGTCTGACAGCAATGAAGCATTTTGTTAAATCTGAAGCCTTTGTCAAAAAGGAGTAACAGCTAGTGAATACATTTCCTGGAATTCATTTGCAGCTTACTTAAGAATAAATAAAATAAATAGAAAAAAAGAAAGAAAGAAAGAAATTACTTTATTCTACTTCTTTTCTTCCCAAAACATTTCTCAGTATCTCGCGCATGTGACACACACTATCTTTCCCAGTATAATCTTGCTGTTCTCCTGAACAGGAGATGTGCATCTATCTTATGCATCTTTTAACAGCTCTCTGCACACGAGCCAAACCAGAGACATCCTCAGAGTATCTCCTTGGACCTTTCACGTGTGGGAAGCGTTTCCTTGACCCGACACCCCGGCAGAGCACAGGCTTGCAGCAACATGCATGAACGTGCAAGCACACACAGGGAATGGGAAGTGTCCTACACATCCTGAGCATCTCGCAAAAGGGCTCCGCATCTTTGCCCATCTTCATTCAGGGCTGAATCTATTCAGGACCAATTTTAGCTTTCAACCCCCTAGTGCTTCACTTTTGTAGAAAGTAAGGTTATTTATTTGCTGTAATAATCTCTTTTGTCCTCCTCTCTGTTTTTCGTGAGTCATAAGGCAGCTGAACAGCTCGGAGCTTGCAGTTCAAATATGAGGTGACACATGTAAAGTTCTTTGGACAAAACAGCAGCTTCCTTGGACTTACAGATGACTTACAAGTTACTTAACTTGCCCATTAAATCGGAATGACTCTTCTGTATTTTTAATGGTGATTATTTAAAGACACGTGCAATTACAAGGTACTAATGGAAATACTCGTTTGTCAAAGATATTTACCATTTTCAATTCTTGCACATATTACTGGGAACCACAAATGCTGTAACTGCTTTTGCATCAGGGAATGCATATGCATGTGTGGTTTCATGAATGTGTATAAATATATACACGCACACATACATACACACAGACTCACACATTTAAGCACTTTTGTCCTAAAGAGAGCACAACAGAGCTGCCTTCAGGAAAACAGGCATTTGTCATTAATCAGTCTTCAAATGGTTAGTATCTCTGTTTGAAAGTGCCGTAAATAATACAACATTAACTTTTAATCCCATCTCCCTTACTCTGACATACATTCTGTATCAAAATGAAAGTTCTGCAAGGTTGAATTGAGGTTGCTTTTTAATATTACATTAACACTATTTACCAGGCACAGCGCTAATCCTCCTTTGCAAAGGGAGCACATTAGCAATTCTGAAAGCTGATGTTACCATAGCAATGGTCTATCACTGTGAAATATTTATATAACGTCTAAGATTTTCACTATGCAACAGCCATCTTCTGAACGACGCTTTCTGCTCAGCCCTGCGCTACCTTCCAGTCTGTACACGGTGCAAAGAGATCCGGGGTGCCTGATGTACCCCATACTCCTCAACTGGGCACAAAGCAACCCGCAGCTCTGCTCCCACTCTTCACATGCATTTCCCTACAGAATACAGAAATGTCCACGTTTTGCATCTTGAGTTAAATTTTGCTGAAATTTTGCTACAATTTCCCAAATCCAGATTTACATCTTGCAAACAACGGTTGGCAGCGGGGTCAGGACTCTCGAGTACACGTGGATGTCTAGCTAAGGTTTAAGGTTACCCTGTCCTTCTCCAGCCCATTCCTCCTTTTTAAAGCTTAGGCCTTGACAGGGACCGACCGCTCCATCCCATCTCCACTGTCAAAACCAGAGAGCCCATTTGCCAGCCCTCCTCCTGGTGGCCTGACGCTTTCTGCACGCCACCCAAAGCAGGGGCGCCCATCACTTACTTTGATGTGCTCGTGCAGCTGGGCCTCATGCTGCCGGGACAGCTGCTCGTGTTGCCTCTGAAACTCGGCTATGAGAATTTGCCTCTGGATCTGCTGCTTCTGCTTGAGCGCCAGGAGCTCCTGCTGGAGCTGCTGTTCTCGGAGAGTCGGTTCCGTCACGGGCATGGAAAACTGGTGGTCCAAGCGGAGATCCATGGGGACTGAAGTGGGCGCAACTTGCAAGGGCAGTGCCGTGGTCACATCGACTGCAACGTCAAAAGACAAGAGGAGAGATTCAAAATGGGCAACATCGTCCCGTTCCTCTAGCATCGCACGAAACGGGAAGGATAAAGATTAGTCTAAAGATTAGCTTAAGACATCACAGAAAGGATTATTTTTGGTGTAGCTGATCAACTGGTGGCCTCCCATGGTCGAGCGCATCAGGTTCTCTTTTATGTCAAAAGAAAGAAAACCCAAACCCTCAGAGGATTTGGGGGAATTGCCTCCCTCAGTCAAAATTACAAGTGCTACAAACCAGCACATCCAAGATGAAGGTATGGAGCAGTGGTGTGTACTTAGCATACTTAGCCTCACTGTAAGAGATCCATACTAAAAGAAGAAAACAAGAAAATGGAAAAGCAACACTTGATATTTTTTATTGGTGTAGTAAATTCAAGGTTCTTTTGCTTGCATAAAAAGCATCTCCCTGAAGGCAAGGAACTTCTCATAAAAATGTGATGGCAGTCATCTACAAAATACCTTTGCGGTAACTCAATCTTAGCCCTTTTCTGCTAAAAAAGAAAAAAGAAATACTACCATCCATGAGTAACTAAATATGTCAAAACTTCAAGCCAGTCACGGCGCCGTGTTCGATACGTGCTCGGTATGTTTGGCAGGCCGCAGGCCTCACTCCATAGGAAAATCACCCCTCACGCTCAGAGGGCTTCGCTAGGATGCAGCCTCGGAGGCTCCTTGCAGCCCCTATGAGGCTGCTGCTGGAGCTCTGGTGCTCTGCAAAATTAAAACTCAAATAATTCAAGCTCCAGGCTGTCTGTTCAGTACTGGATGCTATTTTAGCACCCTCCTCATTAAAACGAGGCACAGAGAGAGTCAGCTCCTCTTTAAACTCCTATGTTCTTACAGGTCCCTTCATATCACTGCTCTTACCACCACCCTGCTGCAGCATGCCCAGGAGAGCGCTGAAGTGACACCTCGCTGTGTCCATCTACAATGTCACAGGAGAGAACCGGGACGCTAATGTCACCAAATGCTCCCTGTCACCAAACGCTCCCTGTCACCAAGGGGGGCTGTCGCAACGAGGCTTCCCCTCCACACTGCTCCCCACACACACATCCCCGGCGCTCAACACACAGCCCCCACGGACGAGGAGACGGCTCTTCCGGGATGGAAACATCCTCTGGAAAGGTCACGTTTCTGGAAGAGCTGCTAGTGCTCAACCCACGAGCTGGTGCCTCCGCTTCCCGGCTGCTTCCGCTGCCAGGTCCCTTCCCTGCGCTCCTGCCTCTCCCCGCTCGCCCTTCCCGGAGTGGGGATGAAGGGCTGGGATTCCCGTGCGGAACAGCTCCGGCTCCGGCACGGCAGCTCTCTGAAGCGCTGCCAGCGGCTCTGCCAAGAACAGAATGCTCACATACATACATATGAGCATGTCCACACATATATTTTTTATGTATGGACATAAAGACACATAAGCGTGCGCACACACGCACGTATGTGCACAGAGATATACTGAAACCCCACGAGTTTCCAAGCTCTTCTCCCACAGTTTGTGCTTCCACATCCACACGGTGCTGACCCCCTTCCCAGGCCTGCCCACACACCATCCCTACAGCAAGTGCTTCACCGGGAAAGCTCTCCATCCCGATCCCTATCCCAGGGCAGGGTCTGACACCTAGAAACGGGCACTGCAAGGACCACCACGTTTCAGGGCTTCAGAAACGCCCCAACTACCCGAGGCGTAAAGGCAGCGACGCCTTCAACTAGGTTCAGTCCTTTCGTGTTTTAGGGCCTTCAAATGAAAACTTGATTCCTCCAGGGCTGCACGCAAGGCAAGAGGGGGCATCCCGATGGTGTCAGAGGTCTGGAGCACTGCAGGAAGGGGCTCTGCCCTGGAGCAGGAGCACAGCTAAAGATTTTTGCATTAAAAAACCCTCCTGCTTATTTATTTGTTGGATCTATTGGGCAATCTGAGATGAGGAGAAAAAAAAAACCTAACATAAATTAACAGATATCTGCGCACACACAAACACACACCAAAATCTGTTTTTCAAATATACCACACGTAGTGGCTACTGAAAATCCAAATGAACCATTTTCATGTCAACAAGAAGGACAAAATATTCACAAGGCAGGCTATTCTAAGCAGTATCCGCCACATATTATGATTTATGACATTACTACATGCTAGGAAAGCTTCACAACAACTATTCCCAAAGCAGCAGCAATTTTATCTTGCGGTAAATCTACGGGAACTCCATTGGCTCCGACACAGTTTCTCCAGGTGCAATCGGCAAGAGTCAGATCCATGTGAAAAAGCTGCCTGGACAGATTTCTGCCAGTTCAGCTTAGCTCCACTCCACCTCATTACACTGATCCCAAGCCAGAATTACGCCCCACTTCCACCATCCCCACGAGGGGCAGAACCTGAGCAGGACTTAATGCAGATTTAATGCTCGGAACAGGTAATTCCGGAGGATCAAACTCAGTCGGGTGCACGAGACACCCAGTGGGGCGGACATGGTGAAGCACAAGCTTTTTTCCAACATGTTTCCTATCTGCATGCCCAGCTGCAGGCTCCTGACGTCAGCGACGATGCCACCGCTCTTACAAACACGTAACAGAGACGGGCCCTTCTACTGCAAGGGCAGCAGTTGTTCCCCAGGCTCGAGAGCTCTCCGGGGTGACGTGCTCCTCTCGAGCACGGGGTGCTGCTTTAGCCAACGCTGTTCAGCTTAATGCAGCTCCTGTGCAAGCTGCACAGACACCTCGCAGGGCCTCAACGCTCCCGCTGTACCCGTGGCTGCTGCCTCCGCGTGCAGCGTGCAGGAGCAGCCTACAAAATCCCTGCAAAACCCCACGGTCCCTGTGGCCGGCGCTAGGCGGGAAAGCATTCGATATCCCCCGCCTCTGCCCCCGGGAAAGGGGCCACGCTCCGTGCGGGAGCGCCAGCTGCAGCCGTCAGCGCCACAATTCCCATTCATCGGATCCACGGAGGGCTGCGTCATCCCTGCCTTCCTCCTATTTCGGTCTCGGGAAAAAAAAAAAAAAAAAAAAAAAAAAAAAAAAAAAAAAAAAAAAAAAAAAAAAGAGGGAAAATAACAAAAAAGCAGTTTGCAAAGCCCCAAGCGCCCCAAGTGCTCCTGACCCCTCGAGCCCTCCCGCCAACAATGAAACCTTCTCTGCTCGCTGAGCCCATCACTGGGTGGGAGGGGGGAAGAAAACTAAAAAAGAAAGAAAGAAAAAGAAAAAAAGTCTGTGTTCGTTCTTTGGAATATTTCAGAGTAGATGAGAAAATCGCTTTTATAGGTCCAGCCTTGGGAACGTAGCAGCGCAATCGTGACGTGAGCAGAAGCACAAAGAGTATATTCAGAGTTTAATGAGAGGGGCCAAACCCATGAATTAGGAGACAAGATCTCAATTATGAAGAATAAACCATCTCGCAGCCTCCCTGTCTTTTTGCTTCATTGTAGGAACAGAAGGGAAAAACTGCGGGGTTTTTTTTTGACCTAGGCACATAAAAGATTTTTTTCACAGTCCCATTAAATGGTTAATAAAGCAACAAACGCAAAAGTGCATTTCTGAATTTACGTATTTCATATCAAGATCAATTCAGGTTAATTTTACAGAGAACTACAAGATCAGCTAGCAGCATGCTGATCCTCTTCAGGGCCCCGACCTGAAAAATATTTTCTTGACAAGTATTTTTGCATTTTGCATTTTGGAAGAGATTACCAAAGGGTGCAATTATTTAATTACATGCATATATTATTTAAATAAAAAATAAAGAGGTAAGAGGCAATAATTAATTTCTTCCCCTCTTCTGATGCATCCTATTCATGTTGGTCCTTAAATAGCTAAAATAAAGAAGCATTTAAGTCCTGACACAGGCTAAACCAAAACTTCAGCACAAGGTGAACAGAGGATGTTTGAAGCAGAGCCCAGAACTTGAATCTCCTTTCAGGACAACCTTCACTTCTATTGTACTTTGAAAATACTTGGGGAACTACTTGTAAAATTGAGAGCTGTTGCCAAAAAGCCACTTTATTTGGCAATTCCCTTATGCTTGGAGGAGGAAAAGATGAACCCCCCAAAACAATATTGCGAAGAGCACAGCCACACCCGGAGCCTGAGCACCCAAAACCGAGACAAAAGAGCATTCCAGCTCATGGAGCCACCCAGGCTGCTCCGTGGCAGGCAGGGAAACGCTGCTCTGCATCCCTGCCTTTGCACTTGCAAGATGAGGGTTGCCAGAAACCCTTGACTCAGCTTCTTTCTCCTCCTCCATCTCTTGCACTCTCTGGACGTTGGCTTTATTTCCAGCTAATGAGTTTGCTTCCTAATTGCCAGCACTGCCCTACACACCGAGGTTGCCAAAGGAGTTGTTGTCAGAGGGGAGAAAAAACAAACAAACAAAACAAGAATTGAGAAAGCAAGCTGAGCACCTGCAGCATTTCTGTTACTGCCATGGGAGATGAAAAAAATAAAAACAAAAATAAAAACAAAAATAAAAA
>VZSG01000094.1:1425809-1512366 GCA_013398315.1 Nothoprocta pentlandii | reverse complement strand
CTGGGGAGCCCAGAACTGGACACAGTACTCCAGATGTGGCCTCACCAGGGCTGTGTACAGGGGGATGATCACCTCCCTCGACCTGCTGGAGACGCTCTTCTTAATGCACCCCAGGATCCCGTTGGCCTTCTTGGCCAAATAAAACACGTTTTACAACGTGTTTTATTTTTAAGCCACTTCAAGCACTGCACATCCTAAAGCTTCATCCCTCCAAATTACAAATTCCTTCTTATTTGATGTTATTCAAGATACGTTACAAACTCATTCATACAGGAGATATTTTTTGTTTTGTATAATACACAAAGCTGCCCCCAAAAGCTGCTTCTGAAAAAGCAAGCATCGCTCTCGAGAGACATGAAATAGCGCTCAGCCCTGGCTTAATTTGCCATTCTATCTACCGCCTTTCTAGCAAAATTCTCTATTAAAGCAGCCAGTGTTGTATTTTTTTGTTCATTTCTGAAGCATATCAAGTTATAAGAAATACTAACTTTTGAGTCAGAAATTTCTTCCCTGCCTTAAAGTCAATATTTTATAAAATTACACCCACTTAATGTGTAGTTGTCTCAATGTGCTGACTCATTTGAAGAGATCCTGAACTTAAGTCATCAAATATAATGCATACCCAAAGGATTACCGAAACACGAGCGATCACTGAAAAGAACACGAGGCCATTGGAAACATTTGGAGAACCCAAGAACATGTGTGAGAATGAACAAACTGTTTCTCTCTGTTTAGATTATCATCATTTGAAAAGCGATGGTTGCTTAGGGTTGCTTATGAAGGGCACTAGTCAGAACTTCCAGTTCCAGTAACTGATTTTTAAGATGCGTGTTGAAGAACTGGAACTAGGTGACATAACGATATCTTGTGCTATAGACTGCTTAAATATATTCCTAGTCACAGGAGCGATCCCAAAATGCCAGGTTAAGGTGCTAGAAACAGTGCTCCGAGGCCATTCTCACTTCACCTTGCAGCAGCAGATGTTCACGTGCCACCTGACACAGAGGCCATGAACCCCGCTTCTCCTCTCCCCAAATAATCAGCAAAAAGAACCACTGTCTGGGCACTCAGAGCAGACTTCTGGCAGGAGGAAAAACACACGACGCTGAGATGTCATTAAGGGTTCTCGGGTTGCTCTCTGAAGCTTCCCCACAACGCCAATAAATACAACATGACTTCTCAACTCAGAAGCAGCCTCATCTAGATACTCTCTTATTTTTCTAGAGATTATTCTGTCCCTCAGCATACATCACTGGCCCAAACATCAAATCCAGTGCTTCCAGAATAGCACTTAGCATTTGCAAAATGCCATCGCTCTAACTTTCAGTGGACACACTTGTAGGATCAAATGTGATCCCCCCCATGTTGGTCTATGTAGCAGCCCACCCATCCTAACTACAAAGGAAATATTCAGAGCTTAGAAATATTTAGAACTTATAGCATGTTAAATCCTGTGAAAGTGTTTTCCCTACTGAAGTGCTCTTAAATCACTACAGTTTAACCCTCTTATGATTGAGCATGATTCAATTTGCTTGTTTTCACTTCAGGGCTGATTTGCCTCAACTTGGCTTAGCTGCAACATAACAGGCTATCACGTGGCAATATTGAACCCTTCAGGCTGATCCCGCAGCTGTGAGCAGCCCCCGAGACCAACTAAAGACCTTGCAAGGCTGTGCACAGAAGTACTTGCGTGTCCAAAAGTGCTCTGTGAAAACGGGGGGAGTAACTAAGCACCCAGTTTGGGGAAAACCACTGGCTGGATCACTGCCAATGCCAAACTCCTTGGACCATGACGGTCAACAGGCCAGCTGCACTGTAAAGTAAAGGGACTTCTAAAGAGAAACACTATGTGTAGGCCAGAAGAGTAGCCCATTATTTAGAAAGGAATTATTTTCAGAGAAGAATCATTCAAACAAAGATGTTTCTTCCCCCGTAAGACACTGAAGCTTTAAGACTGATACAGACAGTTTTAGAGGTTTTGCAGTAAGAGGTACACTTACGGATAGACTATTGCTGGATAAATTTGATCAAACAAAAGTTAACAGGATGGAAGAAACATTAGGCTGAATACTACCAGTGTGCCTTTAGAAAGAACAAAATTCATTCTTGGCTTCAAAGTTTGCCTTTCTTGTACAGTTTTCACTCTGTAGAGAAGCATGTTCTTGGAAACTGCTGGTTAGCAGCTTGTTAAATCTTAGAGGTCACTGTTTTACCTTGATTCCTGCATCGTAAGCACACATCTCATTAAATCTCCAGCGTGTACGTGATGGGACCACACCAACGTCAACGAAGGTGTTGTGACCAGGAGCCAACAGATTTTGCATCATCTCTGGGTAAATGCTCATGATGGATGAAAAAAAGTATTGCCAAAGCCTTGCAAAAGGGCTTCACCACTAAGTGGGTTTTGTCCTTCTTCCCCCAAAGCCCAACATCACTAAATCCCCCTGAGGATGCAAGCGGGGAGAGACAGAATAGTAGAGCTTAGCACTGGACAGTTTATCAATGAATTTATGGGTAACAGAACAGCAGTTCTGCACAGTCTATCTCTAAAAGACATTTGTGCTGTTACCTGATGGGAAGCGAAACCCCTGTCAGAAGAGATACTGAACCACGAAGTATTTCCTCTCCTTGCAAATTCATCCTGGATGCATAAGAAGCTTATCCAACCATACTGACAGTAACAAAAATATGCCAGTGTTACAAAAGGCTGCATCATTTTGGGAGTGAAAAAACAGAAAAAAACAAGATTCTTCAATAAAGTTACGATTTTATACTTCACTTGTGCTTCTTTTGACCGTTGTCTCAAACATGAGAAACAACAAACCCAGCAGACACATGTCAGACCTGGAAGATCTGCTGCTTGTGAAGACAATGCCTTTGAAAATTAGCATCCAAGTTAAAATCTGATTTATAAAAGCTTAAATTACAGAAAAGGTTTGGTTATGTAAGCATCTTTGGCTTCTCCAAATTGGCTTAAAGTGTAAATCTGTACATTCTTAATTTAAAAAAGAAAAAAAAAAAAGTGAAGTTAGAGAAAACCAGTGCTATATTTGGACATATTCTTAACCCATTTAAAAGCCCAGGTTTTGACTTTGCTTTAACAATAACTTATTTTATCTCGTCTGTGGGAGGCAAATAGCTTTCTGACCGCAGCTTTTCAACGGATGCATTATATGAGGAAGACTCAACAGTCCTGACATTGCAGCTCTCACTGCTCTGCGGGGTCAGCGGTGGCTGGTAATGAGTCGGGGAGCCCAAAGCTGCCACCACACGAAGCATCACTGCGTCCATTTAGCCAAAGGACAAATTTTAAAAGGATTTAAGCTTCCTCATTATCTACGTTGTATTTAGAAGCGTCCTCAATGCTCACAGACAGCTGTATTCACTAAGTGATGCACAGCTTGATCTTTCAGATATAAAAGAAGTATTGAGACATAAAATTAGAAGGTGCAAAATAACACCATGCGTTATACTTGAACTTTTAAAGTAGCTAGCTATTTTTTGTCATATGCAAGATCCTATTTTTGAGATCAACTGGAAAACACATTTTAAACTGTATTTTAACCTTAATTTTCAACATATCCTAGGTCTACTTGGAGAAAAAATTAAAGCATTTTTCTTAATATCACATTGAAAGATTTTATATTGCATACAATTCTTCCACTCCTTTTCTCATACTTTTCTCTTAAAAGTGACTTTTCTGGTACAAGAATCGTGTTCTTTAAGCACCCTACCTTGACCAGCATTGATGATATTCTTAACACAGGTACACATAACCCAGATCTCTAAATTGCAGCCCCCATCAGGACAAGGGGAGAAAAAAACATAAGAATGTGAGATAGAGTGCTACTGCTTTGCAGAAGTATATGAGTCTTTGCAAGTTTTAAGAATTTGGTGTGATTCAGTGATGTACAGAGACAAGTTGTCAACTGCATTTCTTCTTCCTTAGTGTGGCACTGCACCAACCTTCTTCAAATTTACCAAAAAAAATCAAACTTCTAACTGCTCCTTCTGTGCAAGACCGTACAATTTTAAAAAGAATCCAATTTACCATCAGACTTTTACCAATAAAACTTTACCCTTGGGTATGAACAAGCCACATTTTTGCCCCTGAAAATATACAGCTGGCATCACTTCAAGAATGCTTTTTAGGGGGAAAAGAAGTCAGCAGGCTGAGCATTTAAACCCAGTTCAACTTGCCTCTTTCCCTGAAGATGGAGAAACAGTCTTGGCCCTACATGAGTTTGGGGAAGAGCTCCCAAATTCAACCTCTTTCACCTCACAGAGGCCAAAGCTCAGAGCGGCACCTCGACAACTCCACTGAGGAGAGGAAGAGGGTGCAGGCAGCAGGGAGGAGGCACTTGCAAACCACCAAAGGAGCTCCAAACCAACCAGAAAGAGGAAGCCATCAGGCCGAGTTCTGCTTCCCAAGCCAATATTCATATATTTGCAATACATGATCTGACTGTAGAAGTCAAGATACTCTTCTGCCATCAAAGTACAAACCAAGCTGCTCCTGAACACAAATTACATAACTCCAGTGTCATTACTATGAACATATAACTACATATGCTCTGCAAAAGAGTTTCTTTTGCCATCTAAGAACTCTGCTGAAAGCACTGTTCTCATTTTGACAGTTAAATGCATAATTATCCCCCTGCCCCCATCCCCTTTTTTGTTAGACTTTTTGTACTTAATTTGGTAACTACTCCCCAGTATCAGAAATGAACACTTAAAAGCACGGCAGATTAATCTGTATGTTCCCAAATCAAGACAAATTGACATTTTTTGAGAAGATTCCCCCCCAAATTCCCTAGCTGTCTGAACGAGAGGAAATCACTGCACATCTCCCACTATGCTTCAGAATGGAAGAACAACTAACTACACATACTGCAAATTTTCATGTAACACTGGATCATCTTTCCGTGCTGCTTATTCTTGATACTTGAGTCAACACAACCAAAGCCTCTCTGGCAATTTTTATCCCTTTCTCTTGCTAGCACCTGTACATTGCCACATTATGCATCAAGGCAAATTGAAAAGCAACAGTCTAATCTGAAGTTAAATCCTCCTCCTGTTTTTCCCTGCTGTATCTCCACAATTTTAAAGGTTACTTTTTTCATTATACTATTTTTTCTTTAAAACAGATTAATAACGTATGTATTTTATGTAATCATAACTCTGTACAACTGAATGCTTCCTATGTTAACTCTAAAATGCTCATCTAGCGATATTAAAATCAGTAAGTGTTTTCACAAGGCATGCAGTCAGTAGAATTTCAAACTAGTATCTGCAACATGGAGAGTCTGAGACTGAGGAATCGTTTATCATTTCTACACCAAATAGAGACACTGAAGAATTAAGCACTGAACAGGATACGTAGCATAGCTAAAGACACGTACTGGAATATACATCAAGAGAAAACGCTCTTGACAGGAAAACACAACATCCTTCCAACTTACTCATGGAGAGTTAATACTACTTGGCTGAGTAGCACTCATGAGAAATACTATTAACTGGGCCATTAAAACACACAGAAAAGTACATCAAGCAGTATGGTAAAGTTATTTGGGGTGTCCTTTTTGCGCCCCGTTTGCTTTACTTGCATCATGCAGTTCCCAAAAAAAACGTTCAAGAGAGCTGTTTTTCTTGCACACTGTGCATAACAGCATAGCCAATATATTAGCACAAGAACAAAAAAAACCCACCATTAGTAATGCTGATAGTTTATAAAGATATACTCCACTTGTTTTCTTTTTTTCTGGAGCAGCATGGCTTAATAGAAACTTTAAGTACTCAACAGAACACTTTCCATTCAACCTTAAATACATAGGCACTGTTACTGATGCCATAATGACTAAGTCCTTAAGTACTAATCCCATAATGACTAAGTCCTTAAGTAATTAAAAATTTCTAAGACAACACAGGGACACTGGTACATTGTGACCGAAATTAAAATTTTCTACGCAAGTCCTACGAAACCCCAGGGAGATCCTAAGAATTCCAGGTACGCCAACCATCAGGCAAGTCCTCTCCTGGTTTGCACAAGGACTGCCAGAGCACAATGGAAAAGGAAATCTATCACTAATAAGAGTGTGGGCAATTCTTAGTTTCAAAGCAATTACGTTTTAGCATCTAAAGAGAAGCAAAGTGTTCTGACTTCAGTCATTACTGTTGCCTTTCCAGATGGAAATTGTTCACCTTCTTTATCCCACTGCAACAGAGCAGCTCCAAGCTAAAAGGGTTTTTTTCTTTTTTTTTTCCCTTTATTTTTTTTCTTTTTTGCCCCAATTAACGCAAGATGCATGGAGTATCTGGCAATGTGTTTTCTTCTTACCAAAGGACTACACAAGGCCCTATAATAAAGGATTATAGTCACATTAATTCACACTACATTAAAATTTATACATCTCTAATACAGTGGATTTTTTTTCCTTTAATAACATGTATATATCAGATTTGGGGATCACTCCCTCCTCTCCCAATGCAGTATCTTGGGCCAGTGTGGAAAATCATCCTTATTGCAGACTACCCACTTCATACAAGAGAGCAGATGCCTCAGCACCTCTGTGCTGACCTAGCACCCACCCCTGATCCAACTCTGTTCTGCTGTGTGTCTGCACGTGACGGAGGCAACCAAGGGATTGGCTCCATATGTCCAAGAGCTCCCTCCTCCCCAGGAACATCACAAATCCATGCTCAAGGCAGGAGCACGTGTGGGCTCACGCTGGAAACCAACCTCAAGAGAGCTAGGGTGTTCTTCAAGGCCAGGTGGACAAAGAGTCCAGTAGGAAGGGCACTGAGGACAACAGTCCTGCAGCCAGGTGCATCACTTGAGTCACTGCAGTGGGGTCAGCAGTCCTTGGCCACAAAGTGGCATCTTGGTCAGGGCCTAATCCTCAGTTTTGGGCAGTCCCTTGGTGCTCCTCACACAGGTGGCACTGAGGAGCAGCTTTGCAAAAGCCAGTTCCAGGCAGACCGAGACATGTCAGCCCAGAGCTGCTGAGTTACAGCAGACCCTCTTGGTGAAGCCTTGACATAGAGGGAGCCCTTCAGTGCCTCCGTGATCCAAACAAATGTTCCTCCCCCCAGAGCGGCCAAACCCAGCTGGATCTTAGGTCCCGTCTGGAATCATTCTGTTGAGTCAGTCTCAATCAAATGATTAAGAGGGAAATGGCTCATGAGAGAACCGCATTTTGGCATTCCTCCTCCGCAACATGTGTGGAGAGGATTTTTTGGATGGGGGAAATGTTTACTGGAGGGAGAGAGGGGGAAAAAAAAAAAAAAGAAAAAAAGAAAAAAAGCCTATGCATTGCTAACTCAATTTAGAATGAGGAGAAAAGGACAGAAAAAGGCACTGCGGAAAGCAGAACTAGTGGATTCTGATAGAAGGAAGGGCCCTGGAGCCAAGTGCACAAGTCAAGGCAATGTTTCCTTGCACCTTTTTCAACGTCAACACAGGTCCGTGCATGTCACCACGTGGTTCCAACCCCCCCATCTCAACAAGCAGATTCAGGGTGGCTACCGATGCTTCAGAATTTGAAGCAGCAAAACTGCATTTTGCAGTAACAGTGAGCAAGCCCTGCACCTTTATTCGTCATTCCCAACACCAAGGGTGGATTTGGTAACATTTTTCTGGTGCTGATTCTCTGTCTCAATCTAAGTTACACTGCATTCTAACTGGGATAAGCTATAATTAGGATAACTTATTGGAAATTCAACCAACGTACACACTGATTCCTGCTGCTTGAATCAGGGTACTTGAATAAAATCTGGTTTGCTCAAACTGCATTTTGTTATCATTAATCGGTCATGAAATGCAAAGCTTTAACCTCTTGCTAAATAAGCTTCCAAAATAAGGAACAAGCTTAATATGTTGCTCAGGTCTCCTAAGGCCTCCACTTAAATGGCAGTAAGGTTATGGCTTCTTCAGTTAAGGATGGTACCTCTTGGGAAAGGGCCAGACAAAGTATTGTAAGTTCAAAGAAAGTGTAAGAACAAAAAATACGCACAATATTGAAATAAACCCAACACCACAAATACTCAGGAACCATTGCCACTTCTCTGACATGTTCTTCTCTCTCCATTAATTCAATTTTTCCCAATATAAACTTCCTAAGGGGCTGATTTATCATGCAGAATATTCTAAACAGATCGTCTTGATATTGTTATGGCTTTCATTTTCATACAATTTTTTTGCAGTTCTTGTCACTCCCCCACTTAAATTTATTTTCAGCATTTTAGAAACTCAGATTATTTCCCTTAAATATTTTCTTTTCCCCCCTCCCTCCAGCTTATTTAGTCTTGTGACACATTATTTACTGAATAGGAACATATTATATAAGGGTTTAAAATATAACTATAAAATGAATTACTCAACACACAACTTCACCTGACTATCTTGAAATGAAGGCCCATAAAAAAAAGCCAGGAAATACACCAACATTCATTGCACATAAATGCTCATGCTAATATGAAAGTTTAATAAAGAACCACCGATTTTCCTAGACATAGCTCCTGAGCAGACAACAAATAATTCATGCTGCCATTATGTGAGAGAACATCAATAAATCTCTTATTTCCAAAGTACTGTTTATACAGACATGATACTTGAACTTCTCATGGTCCTCCAAACTTAATCACCTGTGCATTTATTCTCGTTGCGAAGCTTGATGAGAATAATAGGATGGTCTGTGTGTTTATGTGAGCTTTTAGTATAAAACAGTTGAAAAACATTGCAAGAGAGGGCTGCAGAGAACCCTCCTGCATCATAATTTACTGGCTTAAATATCCAAGCTCATTTTCATTCGTGCAAACCACACAGCTTCTACACATCTGCTACAAGATGATGTCTACAGAACGTCTTCTACACATGACCTGGAAATCCCTCTGGTCTTCCCAAAAGCAAAGTCTAATACCACAGCAGACGTTAATTACATTCACATGCTATATTCAGTACATTATCCAGGCATTTATCTGTATGTTCCTTCTGTACCTTCTAGGGACTGCCTTTTTTGTGATTGCTCAATCACAATGCATTTGCTGCATAATATCCTGTCCATGGTCCTTCTCGGAGAAATAAACTGAGCCTGAACCAAGCGCTCCATTCCTCAGTACAGCTCAAAGTCAAGAAAAGCACCTCAGCATGTATGTTTGTCTAATGTTTTTCGAATAATTTGCCAAAATACTAAGAGTGTGGGAATAAACCATCATTAAATACCACTGTAAAGTATTTAATAGCTTCAGAGAGTCTTAGAAGAGCAAAAAATAAAGCACAAGACTAGTTTTCCCACATATTTTTAAATTTATTTTAAATACCCGATTGCAACAGCCTATTCAAGTTTCTGAAGAAACTGAAAGCCAAAAAGAGCTATGTATTTATTTCATCCAAAAAACTAGTTACATATCGGTGGAAAATTTACTACTATTATTAAAAAACTACATATGTCACTAAACCAATGCTTTGTCCTTACAATTCCGGACTTCGAAGTCCCTCTTAACAGCATCACATCGTGGATGTTTTTATAAACATGACTGCAAATATGTTAGGGAAGTGAAGGGGAAGTTTTGACCTAAATTTCACCCGCTCCCTGCTCTCGAGCACAACCACTATGATTGTTTAGGAAGAATTCCTGTTTCCAATAGAAAAGGTCAGTCACTGACTTCCCTTCCAATTTGCCTTACAAAATTCTCTGCTAAGAATGGTAACAGCTTAAGAAAATTTCTAGCAAAATATCATTAATTCTGCATATTACAATCTCGGTTCCAGCTCAGTGACTCCAAAGTCTTTTATTAAATCATAAAAACTTAAGATTTCATTTCTAATGAAATCTCTATCAAATATGAATGAATCATCCAAAAGGACAGCACTCTGTGAATGAAAACCAGATGGAGCCATAGTAACGACTGAGTGGTTTAAATAAAAAGATATTAGCTAAGCCAAAGGAGCAGATATTTATCACAAGCACTCACTTCAAGCGAAGTTAAAGGAGACAAAGACGACCTTGGATAAAGGTAGACCTCAAACCACACCTCTTCACGGCCAAATGCAGAGGTATCAAAGTTTTAGGAGGCCGTTTTGGTGAGAATGAACCTAGTACCACATTTAATGCACAGAAAATTCACGTTTGCAGCAGTATTCTGTCTTGATCCGGCCAGCTTTGGATCACAGGCACTCTGAGCCCAGGATTCGTGCCCTTAGCAAGACAGGCTCTTGCCTTCCCTACTCTTCAGTAATTCACTCTTAAGGCTGCTTCCAAAGGCGAAGCAAGGACACAAGGACAGAAAGATGCAGGTAAGTTTAAGTGTTTACATTGCAATTCAGGTCTCAGATCTTTTTTTTTTTTTTTTTTGGACATGAATCCTCACCTTTCAAGGTCTGAGCACTTAAAGTCAAAACAAGGGGAAACTGTTAAAATTGGCAGCATTCTTGCATTTACTTTCCCCAACAGCACTGCCAGCGTTGCTCATACTGGAGCAATTCAATTACAATTTTTATTTGTAGGCTTGACTTGTACCTTAGCTCTACCTGGTCTGGGCTTTCTTTTTTTGTGTTTCTGTGATTATGTTTGGTGAGAGGGGGAGAGAAAAAGCAAAGTAAAGTGAGAGCAAAGGTCCATTTAATCAACAAAGAGCAACTCTTCAGACGAGCATCTGCTCAGTCTTTGACGCACCAGCAGCCAAGCCACACAACTCCCACTGGTGTCTGAAAACAAGGCACAGCTGAATATAGTCCTGAAATCAATATACACCCAGGAACAATCTTAAGGATTGTGATAAATGCACCCTGCATCAGAAGAAGGAATTCCTAAATGCACGTGACCGCTGGGCACCGACCAAGTGGCATCTGCTTAACTTGCAGCAATAAGTTACCTAGAGGTAAGCTTGGTAGGTACCCTGGGGAGCTCAGCACTACAAAATACACCTGTTAAAATAAAAATAAATGAAAAGGAACTTGGATCAAAGCAAATATGCTGCTGAGTAGTCTTCAGCTTCTGGCTAACACTCAGCTAAAATTTTCACTACCTCCTGTAGTGAAAGGACACAAAAGACAGGAGGGCTCATCATAGGGTGGGATGGGACACTCCAACAAACTCTAACAACCTTCTTCCATCTAGAAGTAACAACATGTTTGCTACAAGCTCTAGGGTAATGGTTTTATTCTTCTCAACAGAAGGGCAGAGAGAATTAAAACCTAAAGGCTTCCTCCTAATTTTCAAGCCTCTCCAGGACTGCAGATCTGGGCAAAGCAAAAAAAAAAAAAAAAAAAAAAGAAGATTTTTTTTCCACTGAAAAATACCTCAATCCGTGATCAACTTTCCATGAAATATTTATCATTTTTTCATTCACTGCATAGTAGTGTTATTTTTAGAAAAGCCAGAGGCAACAAGAACAGACTCCTGATTAACCGTTCAAGGGAGCCTCTAAATGTCAGTTCCTATCTTGCCATCACCTTCCCCCGCTAAGAAGTCTAAAGTCTTAATATAAATACTGTCTAAAAAATAATATTAATGCCTAAGTATAAAACTTAATACAAATGTCACACATAGGGAGGCTCTTCCCTCCATCACCTGCTCTCACACAGCGACAAATGCATGACAAAGTTGCCTTTGGTGGGGAAGCAGGGAGAAGTATTTTGAACCTAGCACTTGGGGAACATCTAGGACTAACCAAATCCTGTGCGATCTACAGCTGACTGGTGTGAGTTAATAAACTGAACAAGGGAATGGAAAAACAAAGGAAAACAGCAACTGGGTCTTGCAGTAAAAAAAACTTTCCTAACAATTTGCTTTTATCTGAGAAAACAGTTCCCCTTTCACACCATTAAGATTTAACCACTGCTTCCAGCTTTTAAAGGAGAAACAAGCCATTAATAATTCATCCTACCTCCTCTCCTTAATAACCATTTGCTTGCATGTAAGGAATGAGGTGACAGACAAATGAGTTCTCCAAAACGAAGAAAAAACCCACACCCAAAATAAATAAGTTCAGGAGCTCTGTGCTCCTGCTCGTGACATCCCACAGGATCAGGACATCTACAGACCATGTTCTGGGCACTTGTCAGAGTGGTTCTGGCTCCAGCAAATGCAAGGGCATAATAAAAAGGGTTTAATTCCTTGGAGCCTTCGGCACATGGATGCTGAAGCTCATACAGTGAGTTTGGATACAGCACTAGCTGAGCCAGAGTGTCTCAAGTTTCAGCTTTCCTGCGATTCAAAAGGCAACTGCTAGAGACTCTAGAGGTGCCAATTCAGTCCTTCCCCCTTTATAAATAGCCCCAAAATGGTTGTTTGCGTTCTGTGCATGCTGCAAATATGTTTTTTTCCTTTTTTTTTTTTTTTTAAATGGAAAAGCAACATAGGAAATAATCTGTGGAAATCCAAGAGTCAGCTCAAGCGTTACACAGCGCTGCACTATGTTCAACCCATGTAAACCAGGTTCAAATGGTCCTTGTGGAACTATGGATTGCAAGAGAACATTACTACTACTTTCAGCTGTTATGATGCTTATTGGCATTGAATGGACTGCATTCGGTACTGCAGCCCAGGGCAAAAAGTAACCTTTTGTTCACTCCAATAGCCTCAAGACCTCTCTTTCATCAGCAGCTTTTCAGAAGCCTTGGAGAATACAAACTACATCTACAGAGAATGTATAGATAGCTCTGCAGCGTGATGAAGCTTTGCAGCAGCCCCTGACGAACAGGTCCCAGCATGAACGAGGAGGAGCGAGCTCAGGTCTGCAAAGGGGAGAGCCGGCAGCCCCGACTCCCCGCTGACCAGCCGAGGTGCTTCAAAGCACCCAGCTGCTTTGGTGACCTTCTGCAGGAGCTTCTGAAGACAAAGTGCTAGAGAATCCAAGGCACTGTCTGAGAACCCCCTTCCTTTGAAGGGATAAATGGATAAAGGTGTAGTATTCTGCTCTGTGTTAGACTAACTGGACTTGCACTCCTTTCTTTTTGAAACTGGGATTAATTGGTGGTTTAAAAAGCTTTTAAATTGATGTAACAATATTAGTCTAAAGGCTCTTACAGACCATTTACTCATAAGCGCATCAGCATTATTTTTTTTCAGATGAATGTAAAAGTGAGACTGGATAATCAGGTGTTGCTCTTAAGGGCATCGCTCAGTTCCTACCGCAGCCACCATCATCAACTCCTAACATTTGGCAGATTTCCATCAACCCAACTCATTAAAATACCCCCACCGCTCACCTCCCCAAATCCACGGTGCCCAGGAGGTAGCCTGCCGGACACTCAGTGGTCTGCAGATCCTCCAGGAGGACAACTCCAGGAGGACAACCCCAGCCACGCAGAAGATGCCTGCCTCATCCACAGCACCTGCTATGGAGAAGACCTCATCTAAGCAGGCAAGGCAAGGACAGCTGCTTTTCTCCCTCTGCCCCTCTTCTACTTTGCAATGAGTATCTCAACACAAATCGTTGTCAGCTGCACATAACCATTGGTTAAATGCTCCAATCATCACCCTTCCTATTATCAGAACTTGGGAATGCAGCCTTGAAAGCCAATGGAAATGCTATGGAAAAGGGTGAACTTCTTCCCAAATTCAGTAATTGGGCTGATAAATGCTTTACGCACACAGCCAGATACCCTCAAAATCTCACATTATGTCATCATGAGCATAATGGAGAAAAAACAACAGATAAACTGAGACTGTTAGTCCTAATCTGTAGTTTTATTGAAGTGAAGCTTTTAAGTTTAAAGAGGAATAGTTCCCATCACGCTTCATTTTAGCATTTTCCTTACAAATAACACATATCAAGCTGTTTTCACATTTCTAATACCAAAGAAATTGCCAAGGATTGTATTCAATTGTAACAAAATGAACAACAATAAAGTTTATACTGACAAGAAAACTACTTCGCTAAGTCTCTCCAGCTTACCTAAGGTGCCATAAACACAGCTTTTTAAAGGAACCTTACTCATTCTAACACTCCAAGCACATTTGATGCAAATTTATTTGATCCAATCTAGAGGCCGGTACTGAGAGCACAAAACGCTGTTTAAGAGGATTACGTACACGGTATCTAGAAAATTATACAGCTGAAGTCTTTAAGCGTTGGCTCCTCATTTCCACGCTAGAAAAATAATTAAATACACATAATTCCTATAAACAATAGTGGGGTGATGATGATAACAACAGCAGCAGCAGCTAAGGAAAAGCAGCACTTCATGATGATATTTTGACATCCTTCCTACACGGGCCAAAGATGCACTAATACTCGGGGCTGCAATGACAGAAAGCAGCTTTAACAAGTCTTACCGAACTGACTATAATATTCCTGCAAACACCATGAGCAGGGACAGTCATTTTGTTTCTCTTTTACAAGCAGTTAAGAAATTCAGAAGCACTAGTCAGACACAGCACAGTTTTAGGAAAGATATTTCGTTTTTGTGAATTAATCCCCAATTTGCAACAAAAATTGAGAAATCATTTTCCTAGGCACGCACATCTGCTAGTGCCTTGCCAATAACCAAAACACATCCTACTCCAGCAAACTCACTCCTGAAAAGATTTAATGGAAAATGCTCTTAAAGTTTAAATTGCAGAGCTGAAACACTTTTTCATGACAGAGCACGTTGCAGACTGGGGTATTTTACATCCCTTCATCGACCTCTTGCATCAAAATAAACACGACTCACATGAATCAATTTTTTCCAAGGCAATTTCCTTCTCTTCATAACTGACAAAGACAGAAAAGGCTCTGGCTTTCCACAAATACTCCAAAATCATTTCATCTCAGCTTGGAAAGCAATGCTGGAGATAAAGCAGTTCTGCAACACCACAAAGAGCCTACTCCTTCACGTTTTGCCAGAAACGGGTGCTTCCAGGTTTTAATTTCCATTCTGCCAATATAAAATACACATTCCTTCTCCATCCATACATACACTGCGAAGCTAAAGACAATAACCCAATATTTAGCAGAAGATGCTTAAGCTTTTAGGAGAAAATGTACTTGGGTTATCACTGCCCATAGACAGCTACATAAAAGTCAGTCTCACCCTTTGCCCACCATCAGCCTGAGCTTTCTGGCATGGAATGGGAATTCCCACAGCTCAAACGCTGGGAAAAGTCACTCGAGTCAGACAAAGATGCCGCAGCCTCATTTGCTTTCTAC
The DNA here is from genome assembly GCA_013398315.1 of Nothoprocta pentlandii. NCBI lineage: Eukaryota > Metazoa > Chordata > Aves > Tinamiformes > Tinamidae > Nothoprocta > Nothoprocta pentlandii. The sequence goes on along the minus strand of VZSG01000094.1, from coordinate 1,497,231 downwards.
CCACTTAACACCAAAACAGCTCTCCGCTATTTTTATTGTGTTTTTTATGTGTTTTTTCCCTTGTTTTATGCATTTTTTTGCTTGTTTTCAAAGTTAAGAGAGTGAAGACAAGCAATTAAAAACATTCAAAACGCAGCGCAGAAGGGACAAATTAACCTAAACGCCCCAAAGTCCCTAACACCTTGAATCCACCTCCCACTTGGGGAAAACAGAGGAAACTCTAACATCACACACCTTGAGCTGTTAACAAGCATAAGCCTTTCTCCCCAAAATACACCTACAGGAAGCATGAGAGATAACAAGCAAAGCAAAACTCCAAGAAAAAGTGAAACACAAAGAACATCACATGCATAACACTAGCTTCCTCATCCACAGACAGAGGAAAAAAAAAAAAAAAAAGAGGGGAGAGGGATGTAATTCCGCTTGTACACGCAGACAAAGCCACAAAATCAAATCTAGCAAATGGAGAGAAAAACCTTTAAGCTGACCCTGGCAGCCTTAACAGAAGTCTGTCTTTCACAGCTAGGAAATAGAGCATCCCTTACCTCAAGGATGGGCTTTAGAGTGTGCAGAGCAAAGAGAGACTTCACAGGATGTGAAGCCAACCATCAGCACTGGGTAAATGATCCTCTCTTCCTTTTTTTTTCCTTACACAAAAGCTCTCCCCACTTCAAGATTTCTTTTCCCAGATATGCATTTGAGTCTGCAAAAATCTAGCTTGGGTCACAGCCTTTTTTTTTCCCTCCCTAATCTATTAAGCTATTTTGAATAAGCTTCGTTTACATTTTTTTCAACTTGTATTACCAGAAGGACCGAGATCTCCTGCAAGATCTCTTCCTTAATATAAGAGGGCCTAGAGGCATTTTGGAAGGCAATGAAGACAAGAAAGCCAGGTTTCCAGAAAACTTGAACTCCTACCTGGAAAATAGATGATGCTTCATGCAACAAATCTCCATAATTATGAATACCTCTCTCTACCTCTAAACTGCAAGTCCCAGGACATGAGTTGTAGATAATTCCCAAAGCAGAATTAACTAGCACTGACCACTGACACAACAACAACAAAACTCTTAAAATAGACCCCTGATCACAGAATATTTTTTTTTTTTTGAGGGGAGAGGAAGAAACAAGTCAAGATCTGAACCATTTTTTTTTCTTTTATATATACATATATATACACACACACACACACAGACATATATAGATATATAACCTTTCCTTGTGCAGAAGGGGAAGGAGGACAGAGGCCTTTTTTGACCTCTATTGTAATCCTTCACCTTTTCAAAGTTCCCCAAACTTCTTGGCAGTGAATAAGCTCTTAGGAGCAGCCGCTGGTTTCAGAGCCGTGTGTTGCTGAACTTGAGCTCAAAGGCTCTGGGGATCTAGATAAAGGGGCTTCCAAGCTGCTTGAGCCCAGACTGGGTGAAAAAGTTCACAGCTACAATGAGAGCCACTCTGAAGGCTGCTGGAAACAAAACACTCCTTTTGGGGAGAGAAGGGAGGGAATCTGAAGCAAGCAGCAGACTGCCCTCCAAAGCATTTCCTGCATTTCGGCCCAAATCATCATTTCCATGGCTGGAAGGGCTGCAGTCGTGAGCCACGAGGTCTGACTCTGCTGCACGAGGAGCAGCCAGTCTCCAGGATGGACACTGTGGGCATTGCCCTTGCTTTCCCTTCTTCACAGCAGCAAAGGGACTCAAACAACAACTACAGCAATATCATTAGAAGAGAAAACAACAGCTAAGCATAATACACTTGGACCCATCTAAGCTCGGCTGTGGCTTTTTTTTGCTCACCTCAACCTGAGAAAATCCTTCCCTGTAGGAGCAGCAGCTTGAAACACTTACTTTGCTTCGGCTTCCCTTAGAGGCTGTGCAAGGACCAGCGTGGTGCTGCTTTGTTCTGCTGTCCTCTCCTTGCTATGGAAAAGCCAGGAGCTCCAACGAGATCAGGCTCTCCCCAGCCCTTGCCAAGGGTGGGGGCTGCTTTATATTTAAGACTCCCAAGATGGTTTTTGCTCCATCCTCCCTCAGCTTCCCAAATCCCACTCGCTCAGCCTGGGAAAAGAGATTTCCTGCAAGTTCTGACACACTTCACTGCATCGTTTTGCATTTGCATTCTGCTACCCCACTTACAGGACAGATCTGTAGAACAGTAGACTGCCTTCCCAGAATAGGAAGAACATTTAATATTAATATTGAAAACAACAACAACAAAAAAGTTTCTTCTTACCAGAGCTAGGCATGTGGTTCACTCTAGGTGGATTCAACAGCTCTACTGGCTGGTCTCTGCCAGAAAGCCCATCTGGAAAGAGGGTGGGGGGGGAAAAATAAATAAAAAATAAAAAAAATAAAAAAAAACACATCATCAACTCTTTGGTTAGCTGAACTATTTTAGACATTCCAAAAAAGAAAAAAAAAACCACCCTAGCCAATTATCAATGCAAAACAGATACACACAAATAGCACAAAGCACTTAGGAACAAGAATGCTAACAAGGCAGCTGCATAACGACTGCTTCCACTAACACAGAAAAGAAAAGATTGTCTGGATTGTGCTCAGGTCTTCCTGGTCTTTAAATTCAACTTGCCCTGATCCCAATCCAAGGAAATAAGTCACATCAGCTTGTAGAGCTTATCATGCAGGAGCTCAACAGCAACTCGCTTTTTACTTCAGTAAAGGAGTGCAGTGAAAACAAACTCATCCCAATGAAGCGAAGTTGAGGAATAGCTGTAATATGCTAGGAGATGTTAAAGAAAACTGGCAAATCACTGTAGGAGACTAAAATGCAGAGACATGCATAACAAGCTCCATTTTGCATAAGTTTGGCTTTCAGAAAGGCATTAAAAACATACTTTGTAAATGATATGCAGAAACCCTTCTTGCTGAAGCAGTTTTCTATTTAAAATATTTCAAAGATTGTATCTTGCATTCAAGCAGAGTTAAAACAGAAAAACATGAGACCTACAAGTACTGTCAACTGCCAGACCAGATTTTCTAGTCGTTCATTCTCCTCCCACCTCCCCCCCACCAAAAGCTGAAGGGAAAAACATTCAGTCCAGGGACACATTACGGACATCTCACTACAGCGTGCTTACAAAGCTTCAGCTATGCTTGAATACAGAAAATCTCATCTCAAATCCATTTGTTCCACTGTAAATATCTCTATCTTTTCCAGCTATGCCTCATTTCTTCTCCTTTAGCACATTTCTGTATTTTATCCTGTAACAAACAGATATGATCAAGGCAAACCCTGTCTGAAGACATCAAAGAAGCTGCCCCATCCCTCAAAGTAAAGGACAATTCAGGTCCATAAAAATATTAAGATGTTAGTGCAATATTATTTAAAAAGAGAAGAAATTAAAAGAAAAAGCTACCACACGGTGTTTTCCTCTCTTTCTCTCCTCCATTCCAAAGGTTCTGGAAAGAAAACATAATTGAGCCTTCTCTATCATTTGCACCACTGACATCAGCCAAGGATCAGCGCAGCCTCAGGCAACACGTCAATAAACTAAGCTATAACCATAAGAAGTTTCCCTTCTGATTATTCACTTTTCAAATCTTTTGGCTTTCTATTTATCTCTTTTTTCTTTTCTTCTCCTAGAGCTAACAGAGTGGATGGGTGACATTTCACCAGCAAATCTGCTCCAACTGCAAACTGCAGTCACCAAGGAGGCAACTGGATTGAGGAGACCAAGCCGGATACTCCTATTTAAGAAAACACTCAGCCAGACTGCCCATAAAATTCCCATTTACAGAGCAAAGAGTACAAGTGGAGAGCAGAAAGCACAATTCTCCCCCAACAACCAGGCAGCAGCTGCTGTATAGTAGCCCTTGGAGCAAAGCACATCCTAGAGCTAAACCACCTTCTTCTCCAGGTCTCCGTAACCTTCTTCTCTCACGTGGCTGGCAAACAGTGGTTACACAGAACATCAGGTCACCAAAGACCTTACACATGTTGACAGGCATCTCACCACCCAGTTCAAGCCACATCAGATGACATTCGCAGTCTCTCGATGAAAGTCTCCAAATTACTCAAGCATAAGCCTATGTTTTGCCATAAGATGCCAGAGAGGCAGAGATGCAGCCTTTCACACCACCAGTGATCTCACAGACCAGAACTGAGCATCTCGGATACAGAATTTGCATCTGCAGCACATGCAAAGTTGACTTGTTCTACAGATGACTCCGTGCAACCGCCACCACAAATCTGAGTCCAAAGCCAAAACACAAAACGCAGAGATCAAACACTACCATCCAAAGGGGCTATTAAAAGACAGGAGTCCTAAGCTCTGTAACTTTAAAAGAAGAAAAAATATCCTTACGTTTAAGTGCTGAGCCACACTGAGCATGTTGTGCCATCACGCTGAAGATCAGCTAACCACCTGAGGGAATCTAAGCCTCAAGTCTCACGAAAATGCTTTTTTAGCTCCTGCCATACCGTGTTCTCTTCTTCCTATGGTTACTGGACACACTGTCTCCTAAATCAATTGCTGTGTAATTGAGCTCTGAGCTGCAAGAGGAAGCATGATGTTTTATGCCAACACTTATAAGCAAGCAGCAAGCTTAAGAGTATTCCGGGTTTGCAAATGCCAAAGTGAATACAGTCAGTAGTTTTACCCCCCCCACCCCCGATTCCTACCTTTCCCAAGTATTCACCTCCAGCCTTCTCCAAGCTTCCACATCTATTTATAGAGGAAGCTGAGACAATTATAAAACTAAAAAATAGAAGGCACTAAAAATATCTGGGGCACATCCAGCTTGATGCTTTTACCCTTCTTCCTGCCCTGAAGGGATGGCAGGGGTGGCTCTGCACCCAACAGAAAGCTGGGCACAGACGGTAGCAGCTGCTCCAACTGGTGTGGACGGGCAGCAAAGCAGCACAAGGAGGTCAAACCATGCCATCACCTTTTGACTCGTGCAAGCCACAAATCCTGGTTACAAATAGCTGGGACAAAATTTCCTACAAAATGCTTTCAAGTTCGCTCTGCTGGCCAAGTTTTTCCTAAGCTACTAAAAAGATCCATAGCAAAGCAAAATAGGTAAGTATAGCTTTATTATTTCAAGAAAAAACAAATATCAAAGGACAAGAGAAGGCTGGAGTGTTCGACGAGTTCTTTGCCTGCTTCTAGCAGAACTTATAAACATGCTTAATATCAATTAGTTTAAGAGCACAGGCCAGAACTGGGAAAGAAGGAGTGACTTGAATACTTTGTTATGTATTCTGCTCTTTCGAGTTGATGCAAATTGCCCTACTCTACTCTAATTCTCTGCATCAATTGATGAACCACCTATGGCTGGCTTTAAGAATGCACAGAAGACTGGAAAAGTTCATAAGATGTAGAAAGTAGATCTTTAAGAAAGGGAGGAAGGAAAGCAGAAATGATGCGGAAAACAGGAGTTATTGACCAGTATGCGTTTTTCAGAATGTTTTCAGATATATACCTAGCATATTGCAGCTGTCCATACTTTTCTGATGCATTGGAAAGCTCAGGTGTGACACCACACAGGACACTGAGTGTGCTGTGGCAGGACACACTTCAAAGCCCCACATGGCAATTCGTGAATGGGAATTCATGACAAGTTGCTTAGTGGTTGCAAAAAATGTAATGATAAATGAGTAAATCCCTACATCTAAAGAAAAAAAATAATGGTCAGGTGTAAAATTGTGGAAAAAAAAAAAAAAAAAAAAAGGCCAAGGCACGTCACAGAAGTGAGAAAACCCACGTTCTGGCAATTCTACAAGAGAAAACATCTCCTTCCAGGACATATTAGCAGGCACATATGTAAGACACAGGAGGTAATTACTCAGCAATGTGACAGCCCCCTTGGTCAAAGCAGCCCTGTCCTCAGCTTAAGACACAGCATTAGAAGACGACTACTGAGCAGTGGGGAGGAAGATGCTGTATTTTCTAACCCCCCCCCCCCCCCCCCAAAAAAATAGAGTTTGATTCACAAGAAGAGACACTGTCAGTCTGCAGGACTTAGTCATTTTTTCCAGTGTTGCTCCATTTTATCTGTTTACACCAGGAGTTTGACACTTCTAGACCAAATATCTCTCAGGTCGTCTTTGGTCATACACTTTTTTTGGATGCAAAGCAAACGAAAACTTACTGGAAAAGATTTAACAAAACAGTAGTAATCTGATATTTCTGGAAAAACAGGGAATCAAACCCTCTGCAAAGATCCTCTGCAGATTCCCTCTGCAGAGGGAATCAAACCCTCTGCAAAGGACCAGCCATAAAAAGCTAAGGTCTTGCTATTCGGCTCCCAACCCTTCTGCTCTACTTGCACCTCAAAGCCTCAGGCTCCTTCCCAGAGTGGCTGTGGGGGCGGGCACACAAATTGCACGAAGTCTCATCAACTTCACACTTCTCTACACTACAGCAAGAATCAGAGCTCTGATTAATTCCAGTTGTTGGAGAAAAGCAGAGCAGAGGAGAACTGCTGATATTTGATCCCGCAGCCCCAAGAAGAGCCCTTCCACCTTCACGTCTGCTTCAAGGCTGACCTGTGATCAGGAGGGCACCGTACAGCACAGAGAAAGCTAGATGACCAGCCACAAGGCCACTGCAACCCAAGAGATCAGCTAGTATCACACGCAACCATTTGAAGACTTTGAGAACAGTGTCGACCAGAGAAGTCTGCACTAGCACTGTAGTTCGCATCAGGGCCCCATACTTTGGGGAGCATCTTGGAGCCTTCTGGGATGCAACTCATCCGGAAACACACTCCGGACCACCCAACATGCTCCCAAGGGAATTCTATGCAGGAGGGCTGGCCTAGATTTAGTCCTAAAGCAGCCTTTCTAACACATACAGCCTATGGTACAGTGCATGGTACCTCTTCAGCATCATCTGGTACCTCTGCATATCCAACCCTACCCCTATTTGCTCTTTCAGTCACAGATTCCTTCTTTTGCCTTCCGCTTTCCCTCCTCCTCCTCCTCTCTGCTTAAGCCTGACTCCTGGTCTACAAACCACACTTGCGATTCCTGTCAGCAGCCTAAGCTGAGGTACACCTGTAAAAGTGAGAGCTCCTCTAGCTACCAGCATTGCTCAGTGAATTATGTGCTGTCTCAGTCACACATACAAGCCCACAGCTATGTCAGGGACGTATACCAGGGCTAAGAACATCCTTCTTTTTCTCTGATGTCAGTATGCATGTGCCATAGCCACATTATTAAAAAGAGAGGGATAAGGAAATGTTTTGAATCTCATACAGGGGTTAGGAGGGTTTTTTTTGCTCTACAATAATGTATAAGCAGCATTCACGCACATCACTTATTGTCAGGGTTGAGGGCGGGATGGGGCATCAGTGGGTGGCTTTGGTCAGCTGTTATTACTGTCTTTCAAAGCCTTAGCATCCCAGGTAACTGAAACAGGAGATCCAAGGAAGAAAAGGCTCTGTCTCTGACAATTAAGCACAGTCCACTAAATGATCCTGACGCACATATTAACATCTATAGTGTATAACAAGTTAAAATATTAGTAATGAGAATAGTAATTATCACAGATGTATTATTTATTTGTCTACTCATTCGGAATTTACAGAGAAAAAAAGGGTTTCAACATTTACAGGAAAGCAATTAAGGCAGCAAATGGATTATTTCTCTTTAAACCTATGAGAAAATGCTCAGTGCATATTTCCTCTCTAATTTGTCTGCACTCAAGAATCTATTTTTGGAACTCTCCCTAGACTGTATTGTAGCACCACATGTACTGTAATGGCATTTTAATTAGCCCAGAGAGCTGGAAGATGCGTTCTGCATCCAAAAGCAGCCTGACAAAATGAGAGCATCCTTCTCTTCCCTTCTTGGAGATTTACTGCTGCTATCAAGGAGAGATACCAGTTATGTATTCAATTGGAATTGACTGCAACTACTGTAAACATCCCGTGCATCTCCACACTCTACAGATTGCAAAAAGAACAGATATAGTATTTAAGCACTATTTACTTGCACTTTAAAAGTTTAGGGTAAAAATAAACTGCTGCAGATTATGCTGTAAGAATGAGGGGATGCAGTAAAAGGGGTTGTAAAAGAAAAATATACAACACTTGTGTTTTAAACACATGAGCATTTGTCCTTCAAATACCATCAAGAAAGAGACACACAGATGAAATGAAGGCTAAACTAAAACTGTTTGTGTCGAGGTTTGGGTTGTTCTGTTTTGTCTTTTAGATCTAACACTAAAGTTGGAGACCTCTCGCTGCCAGCGACTGACACAAGACAGAAGCAGCATCAGCTCAGTCTTGTGTATATTTAGTTTACTGCATGCATATTTGATCAGCTATAAGAGTCTTCTTTGATGCACTAAGACTAGCTCAGGCTGATGCCTAGTTCTGTGCTGAAATGGTTGACACACAGTCTTAGATTTCCTGCACGTCCTTGACAATACTGATTACTCAGGGGACACTGTCCAAATGTCACATAGAGCACACACAACATATCACCGGGGCCGGGGCAGAGCACAGCGCTCAGCACCTTGTAAGAAAGACCAGTGATTAGCATTTTAGCTCATTTAGCTCTATTTTACATCATAAGATGCACAAGAAGATGCTCGAGCATTATGTCTGCAACAGCTTTGAGCTGCTGCAAAGAAGCTGGTAAAAAGAAATCCAACAGACCTTCCTTCAGTCAGCATCAAGGTAAATGCAACACTCAGCAATGGTAAGAGGAAAAGCAACTCCTGAGGGTTTCCAGGAAGCTATCCTCGAAGCTAAACACCTCAAGAGCGGTGAAACAGCCGATGCTGTGGTCCTTAAGGTGTTTACAGATTAATATCCAAATGACAACACAATACTTGAGAAATGCCAAACTGAAAAAGTGGTGTGCTCTACTTCCTACGCCTTTATTTTCCTTAATTCCTTGCAGTGGGAGGATAGCGCAGCTCCTTCTAAACATGACAATCTTCAGTCACCTCAGCAGATTCAGACGGCTTGATCTGCCCAAGGTTTAAAATAAACGTAGCTTTGAGAACGTGCTGCAGTACAAAGCTTACCTATAAAGGCAGGCAACCTAAGCTCGCATGTTAACCCGTCAAGAAGGTCAAAAAGATAGAGCTCAGTTAAAATGGCATAGCACAATTGCATCAAAAAAAAGAACATTTAGCCATTTGAGCAGGCTTTTTTTCTTCCCTTGTGGGCAAGGAAAGTCTGAATCCCCTACAGCCACATTTGCCCCTGTCCCTTCAAACAGGAGCGCTATTAGGGAAAGAAGAAAGAATCCTTACATGAAAGAAATACAAAACTGCACGATAAGCACAAAAATATCCATATTTCATGTTATTTTTCGTTTCCTCCATCCGTAACAAGTTTCAAAATTAGCTCACTTTCTCCACAGTGATTAGCCACAAAGTCTGTTCTGGGGGGGAAAAAAAATCCTGCACTTGCACTAGAGACCAAACAGGCACCCAAGGGCCCGACACGGGTGGCTGAGGAAGCCCTCCCAGTCTCCTGGGTTGAAAGCTGAGACCAAGAACCACAGAAATCTACCTGCATCACCAAGTGTTGACCTAGTAAAGGCAGACTAGCACACAGAAGCAGGATACTGGGGCATCCCAGTGTGCCAGATGGGACACCTCAATGGCCCAGTTTGTTCATGAATGCACTTTAGGTTCCCAAAATCGGAGCCAGGTTGACCCCCACTCGAGGGTCTCAACATCTCACGTGTGTTATCAGCTCCCGCACGTCGCTGTCTGTTCCTCCGAACGCTCCATTTTTAGCTCTTCAGTCACACATCTTATCAGATCACCATCTTATTTGATACACACAGAGCCACTCCTAAGCATGCAACAGGAGGGAAGTACCACGCTAGAGATTATGTGCTATTTTAGGCTTATCTTACCCAAACATTTCCTGCAGTATCTCGTCTTGAGCCAACATGAGAAGGTATTTGGGGCATCACATCCAATACCCACCCTTCACCTCCAGCAGGGCAGGAGCCCAGCATCTCCACTGCAAACTCAGTGTGTGCAATGCCCCACGCACAAGCTTGCAATGATACTGCAAAAAGACACACCTCTACATAGACCCAACATGCAAGTTTCTGAATTTAAGATTTATTCTCAGCAACTCAATGAAGTATCAAAACAAGGTGCTGAGGTAAAGTCTGGTTGCTGGAAACCAGAAGAGTAAAGGAAGGTTAAACACCTCTCTACCCTACTGGGAGACATCTTCAGTTCCTTTTCCCACAACTGTTCAGTTATCAAAAACCAACATAACAGGATAAAGTGATATTTGCTCCTATTACTGTATAAACATTAATCTCCAAAGCTTTTGGCACTACCTTTAATTCAGTTTACAGATAAACAGCAAGGCTTAAAATCATGCAAATGAGGGCGATTAAGATAACTACATGAATACCTGGCCCTGAGAGCAATGGAAATTACAAGAATACAGAAGTTGGAGCATTGAACACTAATACTTCAGCTGGAGTTGCAAGTTTTCAGGTTCTTTTTTACTGCAGATTTTAAATTTGATTAAGCAACCAAACTGGCTGAAAGCCTGGTCACTTACAAACTGCCTGAACAAAAATGCTGAACTTCCATTCATCAAGCTTCAGGAAATTTTACAGAGAGACTATTCAACTTGTATTGAACTCAAACTAGACAGATGATGCCCAGCACACAAGCAATTACATTAAGCCCCAGATTCTGACGGCTGGTCTGAATTTCAGCCTTCTGCAAGGCCACACGACTGCTCCCGCATCTGGCTCAGGAACAGTTTAATCGGACATACGGTCCTGTCCTCAGGCAGTGTGCAGGCTCACACAGTTTCTAAGTGAGCACGGCACAGGACAGAGCAGCTCACACGCTCACGTGTTGTCACCCATGTTGTCCCAGAGCACTGGGGAGACCAGGGCACCACAAGAGTTAAATCCATGGAAGATGAGATGCTGCAGGATCCATGTAGGATCAACCCGGTACTTTTGTCGAGGACTGCACTGTCATCCCAGGCCTAACTGACAGAACATCAACTATTGCCAACTCCAGGCTTCAGAAACGTTGAGATGATCTACCTCTCCTTGAGCATGTTACCTGTTGCCTATCAGGTTTTGGTATTTTTGCATAATATCTTAATGCTGATTAATGCACAGCTTTCTAACATTTGGACTTCAGATATTGTTTAATCCTGGGGAGCAGATACCACTTTCACAAACTTGGTAGAACACCATTTCCTCCTCTTTATAATTGTCACTGCTCATGACTAGGTCACTTATTACTATAAATACATTCATACATTCCTTTCCCCAGCATGATACACTTCAGTTTTAAAGGCAAGAGGATTCATCAGTTCTTGTAGATAGCATCATCCCCATCGCTCTTCTTCTGTAAATGAGTACACGCTACTGGCAAGAGTGGAGGAAGACACAATCTGCCACCATCTGCAGGGTGCTATCCATCTGAAGAGGTGTCTGTCCTTAAGAAACTAACAGAGTCCAAGTATGAAACTAAGAAGAAACACTATATTCAACCATCATCAGTGCAAAATGTTCCCTTTTCCTGTTAACAACATGTTTATATATATATACACACACACACCGACACACACATGTATGCATAATGTATCATGCTATAATCACAGTTAAATATTTCTGCACTAAATCAGTGCTATCAATGCAAGAAGCTCAGTATACTCAGACAGATGACATGAACTTTGGTGAACCAAAAAGAGCAAAACCCCCAGGACTTCAGCTTCAGTACGAGAGGTGCTGCTGGCATCGAGCCACTTCCCAATCACAGACTATTCAGAACATAAGAATTCACTTTTGAAAGCTATAATATTCACAGATATAATGCTACTTTTATGAAAACTAATATTTAACCAGGTTTTAAAACACTGATTAGTAACACAAAAAATGAAGTGAAAGGGGGAGAAAAAATCTTGAAATTATCTCCATTTGTCACCACTGAGAGATGCATGAAGCTCATTTTGAAGGCATGAGAGAAGGCTGAATAACTTGCTTAATTTTCCCTTCTCTCCAGCTGAATAAACTGTCAAGAAATCCAGCTGGGAAGTAACCTGGGTCCTCTGCAGGTTCCCAAGAGGTTCCCGCTCCTACCCACACATCCACAGAGTATTATTAGCTCCTCCTGGTTCCGCTTGCATTATACCCAAGCTAGTGAGATGCCTCTTCAAAGAAGGAAAGAGCTGCATTTTATTTGCACCAGTTGCCAGTGGTGCCCTTCCCTCGGCCCCGTGTTGCACTAGCACACACCATACTCCTAACCTCAACACCAGAGTTTCCACCCAACTGACTCTTCAGCCTCCTTGAAAAGTTAATTGAAAGACACATTCTTACCTTAAGTGCTAAAACTAACTTTTTTTTTGTGGCAATAGCTCTCCTTAGACTCCATACAACAGCAAGCAATTTGCAGAGAAGAGCAGTGGCTGGAGATCCCGAAAGCCCCTGAGATGTGCAAGGGCCTCTCTGCACCCAGGTGAGCAGAGAACTGAATTGCAAAGGAATTTTTTATACTGCCATCTGCTGTCATGAATACAAGGGAAAAAGAGAGGCCTTTTGCTTGCTGTCTGAAAGGCAGAAATGCTATCACAGGCATGAAGCACTTTCTGAAGTGCAAGTGCTCATGCCTGAATTTCAGCGCCAGTTCATTCGCACAGTTCATAGGTGGCTCTTCCCACGTAACAATCTCCGACGCGCATCAGTCCTACTCCCCAGAGCCACCGCAGATCTTTCCTGTGGTCAAGACTGTGGAGGGCATTGTTTGGGCTTTGCATTTCATAATTTTTAAGGCTGATTTCAACACACTGATTTTGAATTCCAAGAAAGCATTGGATGTTTCCTTTGTTGCATTAATCAGAAGCATACAGGAATTTGGCAGCAGTTTTCAAGCTAACACCAGTAACTCACAGCAAAGTCATGCAGCAGGTTAAGGAACACACGTGTCGAGAAGGCTCTAGAAACAAAACATGCAAACAGGAGAATAATGGTCCTTGAACTGACCCAACACAACTGAAGGCTCCTGAGAAAGCTCCCCAACATCCTAAATGCAAACCTGGTGTGCTCCAGGAAGAGCTAAAGAGCCCCAAAGCAGACTACCTGGAAGAAGCTCATTCTTCCTTGTGCAGTCTCTTCATGACAGCATGTGCTGTTTTAACTACAGGAGATAAAAAAGGATGTTGGAGGTGGTTTTAGACCCCTGGCTGGAGTCCTGGACAAGGCGGCCTTGCTTGAGCAGGGCGGGTAGATGCGGTAATTTCCAGGTCCCTTCCAATCTCAACTATTCTGTGAATTCCCTACAGAAAGAAACCTCAAGAGGAAGCAAGTAGAGCTGAACTGATAGCCAGCTGCAAAGGCACAAGCCTCAAAGGTACAAAGAGCTCTCCTGGAAGACGCAACAACGCGTGCACCAAACGTTCTTCTACATTTATTCTAAGCAGCTCTGACTCCCAGCCCTGAGATCACCACGGGCTCAACTGCGCATGTTTGCAGCTCTCGCTTATTGCTCAACGCTTGCAGGCTCTTCACTGCAAATGCAAATCCACACTGGGATAAGCCATACATATTGCAGACTAGGTAAAAATCTTCATCCTTATCTCAGACCTTGTTTCCTCTTCCCCAACTTCTGAGCTGTTGGCACGTCTCTCAGAGCACCTGCTGAGGTCGCACTCCATGCCCTGGTTTGTCTACACAGGGTGTTTTCCACTCATTGCCAATGGGTGGAATTGTCAATGACACATTAAAAGTATTAGCTGCTTAAAACAGAGAAGAGTCCCAGAAACAGATTTAAGCCTAGAGTCAAGGGAGAGCCACAGTGACTCACGCAGAGGATAATTCCTCACCCTGATAATAGGGAGACCGTGGCAAGCTCAGACAGGGGAAGATGCAGCCATCCCCAAGCAAGGGCTAGAATTTGCAAACTTCTCCCTCACTAACTTGAGGAAAGCAAAGGGAATTTGCAACCCCTTGTGTGTTCACAAGGGGTTTCCAAGCCAAGAGAAGGGAGTCCGTGCTATCTTGAGGTTAACCCAAGACACTTCTGCACACCATTAACATAAGCTCAGATGCCCAGTAGCTGCGATGGAGGAGTCTTGTCAACCATCCTCTCTCCCTTGCAGACTTGCACTCCACAGGGGCTGCACAACAGCCAAAACACTTGCTGCCCATCCACTGATTGGGCCATCACACACGATCAGCAAGGATGGCAGAGGCCACCTAGCATTGGGCATCACACATTTATTTCCAGAACAACTTCAGCTCATTTCCATACAACAGCAACTCAGAAATGGTCTTTCATATTGCAGTAATTCAAACACATCCCCTTCTCACCAAGAGCGATGGGAATAAATGGGATTCACAGGGTATTTGGGAGCGAAACTCAGGGAACAGCCTTTGCACACAGGTGTCTCAGCAATGGCTCAGCCTGAGCCCATCGAGGAATTTTAAGGTGAGATCTGCAACAAGGTACTACAGCCCTGGAAGCCCTTTCCCAGTAGATGTCACTGTCTCCAACAAATAGTGAACTGCAGACGTCTCCCATTAGCAACCAGCTACAGCCCACCATGAAATTCTGCAAAAAAGAGCTTTTTCTCTTGGGCAAAACTATTTCATTTTAAAAGACCAGTAGTATTGCAAACACTGGAAACAAGCTACATGAAAGCATGGAGAATATATGCAAAAAATAATATTTTTACTGTTATTTTAGAATTATTTGCTCAGTTGCCTTCTCTGCCTGTAGGAAAAGCATTAGGCCAGGAATCTGCGCATCCACTGCTGGGCCATGCAGCCGAAATCAAGAAAGAGCCCAGTCCTTGCACAGAGAGCCTCCTTTCACCTGGAAAAGCTCCCTGCTTTGCACTCCCCGAATTCATGGCATTTCAGCAGCGAAGAGCTGTGTTAAATTTAGAAGAAAAAGAAAGAAAACACACGCAAGAAAAGCATCAAAAGCGATTCACACCAGCAGTGTATTAGCAAGCATCACTCGCGGAAGGTTTAATCTGCGACGTGCAGTCTCGCAGGGGAGTGAAAGGAGGAGAGCAAGGAGCTCTCGAGGCCACGGGCTCGTGTGAGCAAGTGCCACGGCCACGAGCAGCGGTGCGGCGCGTGAGGCCCGTCCAGGGGCGGGCAGGGCCACGCAAGGAGGAATCTCAGTAGACTTTTAACGTCTGGGTGAGGCCCGAAATCCCCGAGGATTTCCTCTCGGTGACTGCGTGATGAAATACTCTTGGTGTGTTACAAAAGGGAAAGCTCCGACGAAATGCTCTGTGCAGGTCAGCACGGGGAAAAAAACCACTTGCTGCACACCTTAGCATCTGATCCACTTCTCAACCCCGAGTAGGATCCGGTTCGCTACTCTTGCCAGGCTTGGCCCTCATAAGCAGATGAGCTGTGCAGGGAAATGGAGGGCAACAGACTGGGAACCACTCAAATATCCTATGAACCCCTGCACCCGACAACTGGAAGTGTTAAAATAGCAGAAGTCTCAAATTAGGAAAGACTAAAAGGGCAGCTGCGCTTCCCCAGCCCTGGGCAGACCATGGGAGGTGACTTAAGCAGCTCTGTGTTTTCCCATGCATCCTTCCCGCCCTCCCGAACGCTGCCTTAGGAAAAAAAAATCCAAGAAGCAAATCAATGTGCTGGTTTCAAACCAAATTAGCCCAATGAGGATAAAACACTAATAATGTTGGAGTATTTTTGCTGTAGAAGCTCCTCCCAAGCTTTCGCAGGGCAAATCACCGTCACCAGCACCGAAAACACGGGGCGTCGCGTCACGCCGGAGCCGATGCTGCTCCTCGCGCCGGGCGCAGGCGGCACCGTCCCCTCGCGCACCCAAACGGGGCGTAAGGAAAAGGAGCAGGAACCCGATAACTGCTGCCGGAAAGGCAAGCCGCAGCATCGGAGCTATAGAGAGTTTAACAAACACGAGCCCCACCACAAGCAGGAAATTAAAAACCACAGCTAAATAAAACAAAGACTGAGAGTTGCAAGCAATGCAATAAGCCAGCTTGCAGAAAGAGCGATGACAAGAATTACCATCCTTCACAGTCATCAAAAATTATCTTAAAAATCGAGGTTCAGGGTTTTTTTTTTGGTTTTTTTTTTGGTAAATCATTCATTTCTCATTAGGTGACAGGAAGCAGAAAAGTGTAAATTAAAACACTGTTTTTCTCCTTGAGGCACCACTGAGTCAGTATTAATCAAAAAAAAGTCAACAGAAGATTTCAGGGTTTTGTTTTGATTTTTTTTCTTTTATCATCTGAAGATATTTGCAGCCCACTAATCATTTGAAAGACAGGCTCATGGCAGAGCTTCTCTCTGCCCCAAACTGAACACAGGTATCTCACAGAGGGCTGACAAGTCCATGAAGGCTGATTCTGGGAAGCTGAAATCTTCAGAGAGAGGAAAGGAAAAAAATAAAACTTGAACAAATCATTGGCGGCAAATGCAGAGAGTAAGGGGAAAAAAAAATATATAAAATATCCTGAGATATAAATATAGTCTTAAGATATATATTGATATATATTTAAAAAAGTCCAGTTTCTCATATTGTCACGGAAAAAGTCTCCCAAGGGAGAGGCAAAAGTGAACAGGTAATATTGTACTGCTGACACCCAGTGCCTTTGCAGGACAGTGACTCCTGAAAGACGGGCCAGAGAGATCCATTTCACACATCCATCAGGAAGGTGACCAGCTCTCAGGGTGGGAGCGCACAGGCCAGCCCCTGCTGCGGGAACCCACCCTCACGTCCACTCCTAGCAGCAGGGTTTTTCTGGAAGGAGGGAAAACAACAACAAGCAAGCACAAACTAACGAACCAACCAACCCGTCACCTCTGGGTTGTGCTTCACCTCTGCCGAAGAGCCACAGAGATGGAGGAACAGGCGCTCTGCATGAGGCGAGACCGGATAAGCAGCCCTGTCTAAGCCAGTCGCCTCGCTGGTGATGCTGCTTTCACTAGTGAGACTCTTTAGAGGTGACACTTGCTACATGCAGGCATGACCTATGATTTTTAAAGAATACGTACATTTAATGCAAAACTAGCCTTAAACACCTTCTTTCTCAGAAGACGCAAGGTAACTTAAAAGGAACATCTTTTTGCAGTTGTTTCATCATGGTCTACACATGAGCAATGGTTGATTCAGTAAACAAACATATACCAAAAAGCTGCCAGAAAACTTAAAAGCAGTATGAAGATCCCTAAATAAACTGGTGGTCTTTAACTCTTGACACCTCTTTGTTCAGTCTCAATCAGGTCATTCCCTAAGCTGATTTGAACCGCCCTGGGTAGAAACATGAGATGTTTTTCTTGTGCCAAGTCATTTTAAGAGACTGAGTGACACCAGGGGATGGCAGGATGACAAAGCTGACACCAGTTAGCACGGTGACTAGCAGCAGGTGAAGAGGCCTCGCCTGACGTTCGCCACCACTCACCACACTCATTACGAGCAGTGACGTTCACCAGCCTCAGTTTCTCACTTCTCAGATGTACATTAGTCAAAGGAAGAAGGAAGATTTCACACCTTGCTAAACAATAAATAAATGCCTCAGTCACCTTTGGTTGTTGCTTCTGAAGTTTTACACATCCTCAAATATTTTAATTTGTATTTCAATACCTCTTTTCTCCAGCTAGTGGTGGGGGACCACCACTCTGCTGCACTCTCGATTACTATCACACCTCACTTCCACCGATGCACCTGCACTGAGACAAACTACTGAAACCAGAAATACCAATCAATGAGCTCCCCTAGAGAAACAAACAAACAAAAAAAAAAAAAAAAAAAAAAAAAAAAGACTTTTGGTCCTTATTTCAATACAGAGGACACACGCAACTAGCAAGAATTTCTCTTCCTCCGTACACCACAGGCAAAGCAGCAGCTGAAAACACTTAACGTCTGCTACTTCTGTTACTCCAATATATGACTCCCTCAGCTCTGCAGGATTTTTTTCAACTTCTTGAATTGAAAATTCACAAAGGCAAAGCGGGTCGGACCATATTTAAGTCACAGACGAGAGGAACGGGAGCCGGGCTGAGGCCTCGGACAGGCTTCGAGGCAGAGCGGGCAGCTGAAGCTCACGCAGGGCAGACCTGCGGCACAGGGAAACTGCTCCCCGTTCTGCATCTGCAACACATTTAATGCAACTCTGACAGACAGAAAAAACAAAAAGCTTCATCTGCTACGTACCCATGGACGAGTCTGTCCTGCTATGCAATAGCTGAAGTAACCAGCAGGAAAAACTGAACTCGTAGCCATTCCTCACTCTGCATCCTGGGTTTCGCCTCCCCTCTGCGACACATCGGGAAGCCACCGAGCAACACGAGAGAAATTCTCAGCACTTTGCTCCCAATTACTCCTCGGTACCCAAAGCATGTATTCTGATAGTGCTCTCTGAACAGATACTGTTCTCGATCTACAGATGAAAATTCATCTGGGCCGCGGCGTTGTTGTCAGCCTCTATTCCCATCTCCGGCCTACATGAGGTTTGACCTTTTCAGATTTACATTTACAACATTCAAAGTCTTTGCGAGCTCTGTTAAGTCCCATTACGGAGAAAAATGAACTGCAAGGAATTTCTGGAATGGGGACTGGAGTACTGATGTTTCCTAAGGCAAAACACATACTGCTTGTATTCGAATTTACTTGTGTGCTGGCAAACAAGAGAAAATTGGATGACAAAAGCAACCTAACAAGCTGGAATCCTCCGAAAGATGGAAAACAGACTTCTAAGTCAACCAACAGAAAAGAAGAAAAATGCAGCAGCAGTTAATATTCAAGGGTAATAAACAGTAATGCTCCAAATTAAGAACGCAACAACAACAACAAAGCAGACCACCAAGTGTACTTGCAAATGAAAAACGTTAGGCATTTACTAACAGAACTGCTCTACTACATATCAAACCTCTTCTCTTTTTCTGCAGATGCCACGTTTCTTCTCATAGAATACTTAATTTATATGGATGCCTTCTATTCAGCACCTTCAGTAAGATGTATAGTCAGCATGCTCTCCACTGTGCGCCTTCTGGGTCCCCAATCCCTCCCCTCGACTAGAATAGGCCCTTTTCTCCACCACTACCCCCAAGGAGAAGCCATCTAAACCATCTTCTAAACTCTTCTAGAACACTGATCACTTGCAATGTATCCTCACATTCCAAAACAATGGTCTTACCAGCACTACGAGGCTACCTGACAACACTTGTGTTTCATCACACAAGAAGTCACAATCAGATTTCCCGCTCAATTCTTACCCAAGAGGAGACTTCTCCCATTTGTAGTATCTTTGGGTTGATATCCTCAGCAAAGAAACAATGGAATAGGGCCTCTTTAATCCTAGCTGTTCTCCTTTGCCACAAAGCACCAACATCTGGAAGTACTTCAACTATACACAACAGAAGACATCCTCAGTCTAATATTAAGATGAGGCATAAAAGAGTAGCAATGCTACTAATTGCAATTCAACTCTTCTCACATACTTTGGGTTTTGGTATGCTGATCATTGAATACAAAGATGAATAGGGAGAATAAGCTTAGGGAATAGTAGCATTCCCCATAGACTGTCCACGAGGACTTGCCACCTCCCTTAACATGACCTTGAATCACAACAAATGCACAAAGGTTTCAGTTTTGCAGGCAGAAGAGAGGATGAGAAGAAGAATATATGGGTGATCCAAGAGAAAGATGCTCATTCAGCGGAGAAGAAATCCATTCTTTGAAAGATCGGCAGGGGTTTTGGTGCACCAGCCACGTGCGAAGGTCTGAAGGCAAGGTAGAGATGACTGCAGTAGAGATGAGCACAGCATTCCAGTCAGCTGCTGACAACTTAGTTACCTTCAAATATACCAGGACAACTCATAAGTCAGCAGGTGAAAACATTTCAAACTCAGTTCCATAAAACGTAAGTTACACTCCTACGGCTGCTTCCTCTACCTAGGTAGAGGTGCTGACCTCTTCATGCTTGATAAAATATCAAGCCTATAAAATATTTAGTCTCATAAAATTACATTTAAAAAAAATAACCCCCCCACACACACCAGCTGCAATATATAATGAACTGGAGATTTAAAATATTTTGTTTTTCATACAAAGCCTGTAGATACTTTCTACACTGTGTACTGCACAGGAATGATACATAAGTGTACATATACAATACTTTACATAAACTGCAAATGGTAATTTTTTCCTAATTTCCCCTCTCCTTACATTCTACTCCAATGCACCATCTATCCAATCCATCCTCCCACTAGTAACTCTGGAAAATCATGATCCACAAACATCCAGTGGAAAGTCAGCCCGGGTTAAGAAGCTGATGGCTGTGTGCAGAAGGAACACAACTCAGTACACGGACAGAGATGGAGGGCAGAGGAAAGTATTGTGCAAAGGGAAACAGGAAGCCCTGGAGAACACAGCACTCCAAGAAAAGGTGCAAAGAAATAGGAAAATGGGACACAATCTACCAAAAACAGGCTCCCAGAGTCCTGGGGAATAGAAGCTGGGACTGCAAGCAGCTCGCTTTCAGAGGCCATCAGAAAGTTTACCTGGAGATGGAAAGGGAGAGTTACACATTTCTCAAAATCTCAGAGCCAGTTGGCTCAAGCCCCGAGCACTGAGCTCTGCTGCACTGAAGAGGTGACGACCAGGACCAAGCTGGTGCTGCAAATCCCTGGCCAGCGCTCATGGGATGCAGGGGCAGCCTTGCAAAAAGGGCCAAGTGAAAAACAGGATGCTCCCAACAGGAATGGGAAATCCATTCCCACACCTCATCACTCAACCCAGGTGACTCTGCATTTAACATCACAGAAGCAGCATTCGGTAGCGTCAAAAAAAGCTTACAAAATACCCTGTTCCTTTGTTTTCAGACTGAAGATGCACCTGACTCTGTAACTAGCTGGCTCTTAGACACAAGCTTTTATATCACACCCCAAACAGCTTAATATAAACCAGATTATGCAAATACTTTAATCTGAATCCAGTGACATGCTCTAGGGCAAAACCCAAATTTCTTCCACTGTTAGACTGCAGGTCCCAACCTGATGAGCACTCCCAAAATGATATATATAATAGGAATGCAGATATATTTGCAATTAAAAGTGCATCTGAAGTAAGTTCAGCACTCTTTTCACAGAGGGAAGAAAACCAAAAAAAGTTTAAAAAAATGTAGTTTAGACCATTAACTGGCGTCATTAATAGATCATGGAGCAAGTGCTCTAGGAATTTACTATCCTCAGAATAAGCCCCTACGTCTTTCTACAGTGAAGAATTAAAAACAACTAGCCCTTCAACCCCTACGTGACTTCTGTTTAGAGTCTAGTCTTTCCTTAGATTGTTTAGTTCCATTTCAATTGAAACAAACTGCAACCACCTCTAACTAAGACCAATTTCACATGATTAACTCATGTGAAATTGTGAGTCCGTATCAGCAGGAGAACAGTCACAGCAGAAGATCTGAAGGCTGGAATCATCAGAAGCTCCATCACAAGAGCTAAACTACTACAATTAAAGTCCTTCAGTAGTAGCTAAAGAGAAAAGAAAGGTAGAAAAACTTGTGGTTTTCTTCTCTGTAACTGCCTCCACAATAAGTGTGACCACACTGACATATCCACACCCAAGGAATTAAACAGCACTCAGAGTAACAAGCTATTAGGTAGACCTGGAAGGGCGATGTTTCAACCCTGCTGCAATTCTCACGGGCCACTTTTACTGCAAGCCCCTTAAAGTTGTCATCTTCAGCACCAGAGCATCTGTTAGACACCAAAATACTGCATACCAAACTCACCCTTTTATTAACAGAAAGCTTGTTCAGATCTGCATCGTGATATGTAACGTATTCTTTAAGGTTGACTTTTGCAATTGAAGTATAATTTGAAAGGTAACTTCATCCTTAAAGTTATAATGCACGTGGCTGACTGCTGTGCAGAGGGAAAGTTTAGATTCATGGTTTATGTATAACAGAAAATAAACTTGTACAGACAGCTGAAAGGTAGGAAAAGTGTAGCAGTTGCATCACAGACACATTGCTGTAATCATAACATACATACTAGCAATCTTCAGGAAAATACCTATGATCACGCTACGTCTATAACAAAAGCAGACCAAAAATGCATATACTTGGATCATTTCTGATGCTATTTCCAGACACTAAGACAATCACCACACCTATCTATGCTGGAAAGAAGGCTCCTTAGCCCAGGACTGTTTACTTTTAAAACAGAAGCATTTTTACTGAACTAATTGTGGAACAACAAAGCAAGAATGTGTGAAATGGCACCTTCACAGCACGGCACCCTTCAAAGGCCCCCAATTTCAAAGATGATTTTATCGTGACCACTTTCTTGTTCCACAGTCAGCATAGATGCACAAATAAATAGGAGAAGGGGTAAATATTGCAAACTTTGCTTTGCTTTCTACTCGCTGGAGAGGACAGTGACCTCTCCAACTGACCTGCTGGGAAGCAGCTCCACGGAGAGGGACCTGGGTGTCCTGGTTGACAAGTTATCCATGCGCCAGCTACATGCTCCTGGGGCCAAGAGGGCCAATGGGATCCTGGCTGCATGAGGAGAATGTTGCCAGCAGGTCAAGGGAAGGGATCCTGTCCCTCTGCTCAACTCTGGTGAGGCTGTACCTGGAGTATTGGGGGCAGTTCTGGGCTCCTCAGGGCAAGAGGGATGTGGAAGTTCTAGAGAGCGTCCAGCGGAGAGTGATGAAGATGATTAAGGGACTGCAGCATCTTTCTTATGAGGAAAGACTAAGTGAGCTGGGCCTGCTTAACCTGGAGAAGACCGAGAGGAGATCTGATCAATATGTATAAGGACATGAGGGGAGAAAGTGGGGAGGAAGGAGACAAGCTCTTCTCAGCGGTGGCCAGTGACGGGACAAGGGGCAGGGGGTATAAGCTGAAACACAGGCAGCTCCATCTCCACGTGAGGAGGAACTTCTTTATTGTGCGGGTGCCAGAGCCCTGGAACAGGCTGCGGAGCCTCCTTCTCTGGAGGTCTTCCAAACCCACCCTGCGCCACGTGCTCCAGGTATCCCCGCTGGAGCAGGGCAGGCTAAATGATCTCCAGAGGTCCCTTCCAACCCCAACCATTCCGTGATGGTGAGACACGGTTCCTGGAGAGGCGGCACTCGGCGGATCCCTGGTGCATCCAGTGCCCAGCCATTCCCTTTCCGCGCTCCCCGCACGCTCGCCTCGCTCACGGGAGAGCTGCTCTCCGAGCGCAGGTAACTTGGCAGCCGCTCGCCGCGGGGACAGCCCCCAATCTGCTCGCACTGTATTGGCAGCACCTGGCGCCAGCTTCCCTGAACACACAGCAAATGAATAATGAAGCCGCACACGGCAAGTCTATTTTTACTACTGCGGACACCACTGCAAATGCAGGCAGTCCCTCACAATACGGTGCTTTTATTATGCACATAAAATTATTATCAGTCCTCGAAAGTCGATAGTAGCTATAAAAGTCCAAGGACTTTGGACGTGCAGTTTGGAAACACACAGATCAATGGAGCTCTTGTTTGCGCCGCAGTTTAGGAATTTTCACTTTTAAGGATACACTGCACTAATTCAGCGCTGTTGTGATACGGCTGAGCTTTTACATATGCAGTTAGGGGTTTCTTGGTGGCAGCTTCTCCATATAAAATACCGCAGGGTGGTTATGGTGAGACTGCACTACTGCACCTAACAGGCAGGCACAGCCACACACAACATCCAGGCACAACAAAACTGGTATTTTACAGTTATGCATTTGCTGTAGAGGCAAAAACACCTCTCCTGAAAAAACTGCACAGCTGAGCTGGAAAACCCAGCAAGCAAATTTCTAGACTTAACTCAAAGCATTTCAGCTACTACACTGCTGAAGCACCAAAAGGTTTTAGCAACGTATATACATATATGTGTGTGTATATATATATATATATATATATATATATGAAGTTATATAAAGTCTAACTTTGCCCAGTAAAGGGTCATAAAACAGGAAGCACCAGCCCACAGATTTTGGAAAATTCTGTAATAAGATTTACTTAATATTTCCTCCTTCTGCTTAAAGAATTAAAACAAAAAACAAAACAAAAAACACCATGAAGGTTAAGACTATTGCAAAGAGGCTCAGGAGGATCACAAGTAATCCCAGGATGTTGTGGAAAGCTAGAGCAGAAGAGTTAAAAGAGACCAAAAATTTCAAAGTGCAATCTCAGGTTACAGAATGACAACAAAGCAGAGTACTTAAGAATTTCCATTTATGTTGAGCTAAGATTTAACACGAATTTCCACTGAATTAGTACCAAAAGCTTTCCTTTAGCTTAGGAAGGAAAAAGATATTTCCCCTTCTACTTTTTCAGATGGTCCAGGATTCATTTAGGAAAGGAGACGAAATATGAAAAAGTGCCAAAATTAAGTAGCGTTTGACTGATCACAGCTTTCCCCTCGCGTTGGCTCTTTCTCAGCATGAGCTTTCTCCCTCTCCCATCTGCCGGGCCACACACCACCACAAAACCCTATGAAAATCGGCAGCTCGCCCGATTTTGACTGCGGACTTGAAACAAATGGGATGGGATCTTGCATGAAAGGCCTCCCTTCTCCCTTCCTTCTCCTCCCTTCCCAGGATTTGCTGGAACAGACATATCTGCTGTCCTCCAGCGGCACCTGCAATGGGGCTCACACCCTTGCTGCTCTTCCACGCCGGCACCTGGATTCGGGGGAGAAGCCGAAGCGCCGCGAGAGCGGCCGGCGGTGCCGGGAACAGGCGGCGGCTCCGCCTGTTTGCAGAGCACAAGGAGCCGCTCGGCACCTGTGCGAGCTCCCAGAGGAGCAGGATCACACCCGTGTCGCCAGGGCCCTCCCTCGGCTCCCACACCTTGTCCGGAGGCTTCCTGGGGCACGGAGGAGCCCGATGAGCTTCGCCACCAGATGCATGTCCTCCCTTGCCATGAGGAGCCATCCAGCAGCTGCTGGATGGGGATTAACATTCCCACCTTTCAAAGCTTCCGTGGGTATACAACATATCTGGAGATGGAGCATTAAGCAGGTTACAAGCAAGCAGGGGCTTAAAAAAACCTTGATTAGGCTGTTTTTGCAAGTCCTCCCTTTTTCTATGTAGAAGTCTCGGCTGCTTCAAAGTCTTTTGTAATAACTGCTGCTGTTTTACTTGCTCATTAGCAAATGGCTGCTCTTAAGGCTAATTTCGAAATGCAGTTGTTCATAAATCAAAGTTCAAAAAGTGCTTAAGAACAATTCGGTCCCTGCAGCTGACGACCGTTGATCTTAACAACTTCGGTAATTTCTTAGTGTGGAAACATCCTCCTAATGACAACATCAATCCAGGCATATTCCCAAATACTCTTGGTTGACGGGCGAGTTACTGCCAGCATGTGAAAGTTGGTGGGATTAGGTGGCAAAACATCAGGAGAAGAACCAAGCAGCCACTTGTCAGACAAGCATGTGGCAAGGGCTGGTGTGACGGTCCCAACACTGCAGCCTTGGAAAAGTTCAAAGGAAAGGACCTCTCCAAGGCCAACCAGGAGACCATTAAGAGACTCCACATGTGCACACCATTAAGCAGCTGGAATTTCTGAAACACCCCACGAGCCAGAGAGGAATTTCTGCCCTAGGGGATGGTCTAACTGCAGTTGACTCTCTTGTCATGTCTCCCACCCCCCACATCCACAGCCCCACCAGATTGCCTAGCGGGGTCTTCCCAAAGTGCTCCTAAAATAGCACCGGGGGGCCAGGGTTGCGATTTGCAGATGATTTCTTTCACTTAGGAAGAACTTTAAGGAAAAACGAAACCATACGAGCATCCCTAATCCAACAGACGGAATCAATAAAACATTTCAGAAGAGGACTGGGTAGCACCCATTTCTCTGCTTTCAAAAAAGGAAGCTATTTTGCATTCACCTCTTCTACACTAAAAAAAAAAAGAATTTAATTAACAAAAAATGCTGAAAAAAGGCATCTTGATGGTAACATCATTCTACTCACCAGTCCTGTCTACTTCATAGCTCTGATATCGTTACACCAGACAGAAAGATAATCTGAACGGGGCATTCAACCAAGCTTTTTATTAATACTATATGAAGAAACAGATTTCGCAAACAAATAAACTGCAACTATTAGCCAAATACATGGGCCACACCTGTGCCATCACACCCAAGACAGAGGGAGAAAGCTCAGCGAGTTGATCGGAGTCATAGCACTTGGAAGCACATCAGGATAACTGTTGCAGCAACTCTCAGCAGAGATTTGCTAAGAATAACCATGTTGCATATATGTTATATATATATGTATGTATATGATGTAATGGACTGGTAAGTTTAAAAGCTGTGGGTGGTTTGTTCTCCTCTTCCCCTTAGTCCCCTCCCAGCCCCCCAAAAATACAAAACCTGCCTTTGTTTTTCCTGTTTCAAGGGTTTACTATTAGTTATTTTTTGTTAGGATGTTGGTTCTCTTCCCTGCTCTGCAGCCAGCCATCCTCACACCTCAGTTACCACCTTCTCCAGTCCATTCCAGAGGATTAAGCAAAAAAATAATAATGATCTCCAGCTAGCAATGATACCCATAGGGCAGGGGGGAAGGGTCAGGCAGGTCTGTTGGTTTTCATTCATTCCTTGCAGGGAGAGACTTCTGGTGTCCAAGAGGTGAACAGTTAAATCCAACCAAAAGTTACATTCAGTGCATCCAGAGGAGAAAAAGCGGGGGAAAGAGGCAACAAAAGCTGTACATGTCCTGGTATTTTATCAAAATATATCAATTTTGCAAAAAGTTTGGTACAGCACGGGTAATTAATAGACTGCCATATGCCCATGTGCTGCGTCTGCTACAGCAATTTATTTTATAGTTATTTTATTAGTTTCTTTGGGAACCGAGTAAGATAGGGATCAGCATCCCAACACTTGGAAATAAATTAGCTCATTGCCACGATTGCTAGCAGGAAAGCAGGAATTAATTCTCTAATTTTACCCTTAAAACTAGCAAAAACAAGTCCAATCAAGAAGAAAAATGTTTCTAAGAGAGTTGGGGCGGGGGGAGGAGGTTAGAAAAGCAGTGGCCTTATTACTTTGGCAAGGCTGTAGCCTATGAGATCAATGTTTTGATGAGCACAAAGGACTGGTGCCAGAGCAGGACAGGAAGGAGGAGTAAAGACTCCAATTAGTTGCAAGCATGGAGAAGAGGACAGGGCAGAAGAGCAGGGTGACCTAGCTGCATGTTGGGTGCAGGGCGGAGGGGAGCAGACCACATTGCTTAGGACAGAGCTAGGAGCAGCAAGGGACAGATACAGGGCCTGAGGGCAGGGAGAGGGAGGAGAAAAGGCTGCTCTCACCTCCCTGCAAGAAGGAGGGTACCAAGAGGTTCAAATAACTGAGGGGGGAGATTTGCACTGTTTCCTACGGGAGAGCAGGCACCTTGCCTATCTGCCCGCCAGCCCTTCGGAAACCCGCTTGATGAGGGCTACAAACACTTGACTTTGTCTTGGATAAGGCTGGAAGGAAGGACTCCTGCCTTTAGAGATATATAAAGATGATTTAAGTCCTTCTTAAAAAAGAAATAATAATAATTGTGAAGCCAAATATGCATCTCTCTAGGTTAAAGTTACAACCCAGGGCGGGGAGGGGGAGGAAATGAAACAAAAATACTGTGTTCGCAGACAGAGGTCCCGGTGATCGCTTAAAGCGCTGCAAGAACACCACACCACAGGGTCAGGAAGGGCCTGGGGCACGGGGAGCAGAACGTGCAAACCTCACACCCGCCAGGTTAACCACAACGTCTTGCCGTGCCCCCCTCGAGTGGGAATCCGGACCACGGAAACGGAGGGAAGCGGCAGGAAGCTGCCGCCCGCCTCCCGGCCGGGGGCTCATGTTCCGAGCGGCCAACAAAGCCGCTCTCAAATGTGGTTTGATTGACGCAAATCAAGAGCTCAGCGGGTGATTCATAGTTGTCAGACCGTAACGCTTGCACAAAAACAGCATGTGGACGAACTTGCTGATGCATCCAAACGCTCGGCACATATCATGAGGCGTCGGCGCTGAACCCGGACCGCTCTCCGAGGATAAGGCCCCTTCATTCTTTCTCGCAAGGAGTAGTTTGGATTCGCCTCGGTAACAGATAGCGCCGCAATAAATCTCGAGGCACAACTGTGTGATAAGCGTTTTGCTGCATTTCCCTCCTCCTTGAAAGGGAGGGAAATGGTCCAATGAAGGTAAGGGAAAACCCATAAGCCACAAACACTCACTTGCTGCAGTTTGACAGCTGAGCAGCCTCAGCACCCACATTCATTTTGACCTTTTGATGCAATTTAAGCCTGTTTCCCCTTCCTCCATAGGAAAGGCGTTTTTCCTTCACTTTCTGTTCTTTTCCCATAAGCTTCATGAGAGCATGAGGAAGAGCAGGGCCAGAGTGGTCAGTGCCTGGGCATGGAAACACCGAGTCCCATCCCATAGGTAAACCCTCAGGAAAGGGTCCAAAGCAGCCTCTGACCCAACCTGCCCTGAACTGGTCCCACAAAGAGAACCCCCTTCTACTTTTCCTGCACTTCATGTTGGCTCTGCATAGGATGCTCACACGTGCATATAAAAGACACAGATAAAACCAGTCCTTCCATACTCCACCTGTATGTCACACTGCAATGTAGCTAGGAGAGATGCCAAGAAAGGCCAGCGTGACCCCACTGACTCCAAACTTTCACCTCCAGAGCACTCTCATTGGTCTTTGGTCTAGATTCATGCCAAGAGATAATTCCAGTCCCTTGGAAGAGCTGTCTCCCCTCTCGCAGGTTAACAGCGGCATCAAAAGCAGGCTGCCTACTTACACAAAGCCACATCTGGGCCCAAAATTAGTGGCATCCCCAGGGTTTGTAATGCAGAGGCAATCAAGACCATCAGAATAAACAACTTGAAATAGGGCATAACACACTCTATGCATTTACAAATTTGGGAGAAATAGTACAGACCATGAAAGAGCTCAGTTCACCTCCTAAGAGGAGGAGGGTGGCAACACAGGATGCCCCATCACTGTCTGAAGGCTTTTACTGTATTGCTGTAACACTCTCTACCGCACAGGGAGAGGACGTACAAATTTTTGCCATAACAACTAATGAGAATGACATTATTATGTTCCTGCAAATAAGTACAAAAGAAAAAACACTAAAACTGCACCAATGGCGCAAAATAAGCCATGGAACCACAGCCCTCCAGGTTCTGATGTGTTCAGATCTTTTCCATCACCACCTAGGCTCCCTAACACCAGGAATTTGGACCCAGCTACCACACAATAACCCCAGGAGAGCAACACTGGGAGGAATGCAGCTACTAGAGATCTTCCCATCGTGCAAAGCAAAGGCTAAGCGACAGAGATGTCCATCACCAGCTCATGCCTGCAGCACCTTAGAGCCCCAGGCTCACATCCTTGCGTCGCTTGTTCCAAGCATCATTCTCTTGGAGATGCTGGGGGACACAAAACACTGGTGGCAAGATGACAACAGAAGGACAACTGAATGCAACCCCATGCTTAAGAAGATTCAGCTTCCACTTTAGATGACTATTACATCACGTGAGCTGTTTAGAAAAACAGATGCCCTGAGGCTTTGCAAAACTAGGGGCAAAGAGTTGGAGGAGAGAGAGTAGGGAATCAAATGCAAAGCCCCCATACCACTGTCTGCTGCCCTGAGCTGCCTCCTAGTCCTCTTCCCAGGCACTTCATCCCGGGACCAAGTCCCTTCTTGCTCACCTCACCCCTTGCTATGTCCCCTTTGCACAGCACCCTCTTCCCACATTTAAGCATGGTTTTGCAGAAGTTAGTGAAAGAAATCTAGAATGAGCGTACTGTAAATTATAATTTTAGTTCTAGACCTTAAACCAATCACCCAGCCACCTCCACAAGCCTTCCCGAGCAGTTACAGACCACCACAGATCTCAGCCTCTTTTAGGGGCAGCTTCACCAAGAAGCAGCATTTCAGAGGCACTTTGCAGAGCCACTTTTTGACAGCACAAGCTGCAGCCAGAAGAATAACAAGAAGAAAGGACTAACAGAAAGGAGATATCATATAAACAACACTGCTGCACTGCCAAGAAGATATTTTAATCTAAGGATATAAACTGAGAGACCTTTCAGAATCACAGAACCAGAACCCTTCTGGCTGCCTCAGAAAGAGCAGGTCTGAAACACGCTCGAGGCACTAAAATCTGACATCTCACCATTACTTGGAGGCAGTTACACTAATTCACACAGTTGAGATCTCGTTCACTTTGACACTGAAACTGCTTCCTTGTCAAGCTACTCCACTTCAAAATGAATGGTCCGAGCAAGTCTCAGCATCTGACAGACCCACAGAGCATCACCGTTTCATCACACTGCAGGTCAGCTACAGGAGAAGTCCTTCCACCAACTCCAGGACTTCACATCGAACCCATCAGCATGAAAGTATTTGAGGGAGTAGCAAAGAGTGAGAAAATCCCGTCAGAGGGACAAGATCATGAAAGACTGGATTATAGCAAGCTGAACGGTGGTCACTCCCTCTGATTAAGTCACCTTAAAGAACAAAACACGAAAAAGCAGGTAACCCTTCTGAATGTAGCTGATGAAGCACCAAAGCCTATTTGCTGGGAAGGAAATGGAAGCGCCAGGTTGAGTCAGTGTTTCTGCACTGACTCAGTGTTTCTGGGTATAAGCAAATTCGGTGCCGTGGTGTTTAAGGACCATCTCGGGCGCTCAGCCGCTATAGCTGAATGGGGTTCGGATGCGCGGCTACTACGAACTGCTGCGATAAGTCACGCTCAAAAACCTCCTGGCAGCTTCTTAGGGGAGTAGGTAAAAACACAAGTTGGTAGACAATTAAGTTCTCTGACAGAAATAGCTCACTAAAAAAAAAAAAAAAATCCAAACCATTAAGAACTGATATTTTTCTACTTAGGGCCTCCCATCTGAGCTCCCAGGAAACTCCCATTTCTCACTTTTTCAGTAAATGCTCTCTAGGAAAACCTGCTTCTTTTTGTTTTGTTTTTAAGCTAGCGCTCAGTTCTCAGTTACTGGCTGCAAACGGGTCTTTGCCCATGCACTTACGGCAGGATTTTGTCCCCCCTCCTGTTGCGCTGGCGCCCAAGAAGCTGGCAAGCTGCAGCTTCAGCTGTGCTCTCCACGGGCAAACAACAGATCGCTTCTTATTTTTTTGGCCAAAGGAAGCGACGAAGGGATTTTCGGGCAGGACCCTGCGAGCAGCTGTCTGCAAGTGTCAGCAGCTGGAAGCCGAGACACGTCCTCCTAAAATAGAGCCCGGAGCAGAACATCAACGTGCAGAGAGCACGGGAAGGTGACAGACAAGCGAGGACGTCCTTTCACACGTGGTCCATACAGGACCATACTGCTCCTCAGGTTTGACTTAAGGAAACGGCGTGACTTACATACGTAAGGAGTCTAGAAATCAATTTTTACATTGTTTTTGGCTTACTGCAGGAAATCAACTTTAATGACAACCCACAGTTAACTCTGCAGGAATTATCTCTCTGCTTCATTGACATACATGACAAGACTTGGTTAGTGGTGCTAAAATTAAAAAACAAACCATTTTTTTTTTCCTCTCACATCAGGAAGAATTTGAACAGCAGCTACTGACACCTGCAGTAAAGAGAAGAAGGAAAACCTGTTTCAAAGCACTTCCATTACCTTTTTCATATTGCAGCTTTTCCCAAATCGAAAGTTTCACATTATATTTTGTACTACGGGAAGAAAAATGCAGGTGGGAAATAGATAAGAAAAAAGAGAGGGAAATATATATACACACACACACAGTATTTTTATATATGTGTGTGTGTGTGTGTGTACACACACAAGTAATGTGGTAGGAGGTTTTATTGACACTTGTTTGGGATGACCAGGATAGCTCTTACAGTTTTACCACTTTTGAATAAAGGTGACATTTAAAGACTAAAGTCAATAAAGCGTGTTTGCCACAAAACATGTGCTACCAAATAGGTATATTCAGGGGGCAGATTCTGCAGGGTTCCCTCTCTCTCTTTCCCCCCTCCTCGTAACTAACACTAAGAGCTGGCGAAAACTTGTCAAATATCAAGGACAGAGCAGAATTTATGGCCACGGTTAGTACCTTAGAGCAACAAACAAGATGACAGACGAGACAGATACTGGTGCAAGGAGCCACACACACCTCTGCAGAAGCTCCAAATGCATAACTTAGGGTTATTAAATCAGAACTACAAGTATAGGTTTTAAGTTTTACTTAAAAAAGATATATATAAGTATAAAACATATATTGTGGTTCAGGGCTGCAACCCTTCTGCACTTTTTGCATCTAAAGCTGATACTGGTGTGCATGGCATTTTGTATGAGAGGCAACACTCCCACAGAGCAGAGTCAGCCCCTTGTATACAGCAAGCACTGCGGCTGCCAGCACAACAGGTATCTTCAGAGCTGACCCTGGGCACTTTCCTTACACACACAGCCTGAACCGGGATGAAAACCACCAACTTGCAACACCCAGCATAAATCTGACATACATTTTCTGCAGGCTTTCGAGCTGCTGCAAGGGACCCAGACCAGTCCTACCTGGTCACTCCCTCCCAGTGCTCAAACACCAGCGCTGCAGCTGGGGAAGAACGGGGAGGGGAGACATTGCACTTTTATACGTGCAATTAGCAGTAAGGATCTTGATTACCCCTTTGCGAGGGGGAAACGGCGCAAGCCGGCAGAGCAGCTTCACCAATTCCTGCTGACGCCAACACGAAGGCTCTGCGCAGCCCGGAGGGTCTGTGCAGCTGTGGACAGAGCCGGGCGGGCCAAGGTGCACGGCCACGGATCTCTACGGCACGGGTTCCATAAACAGTTGTTCCCCGCTTGTTTCCACCCCGCCAGCATCTCCCCTGATGAAAACGCGCTTGTCAATACAGCAGCTGCTGCCGAGCGGTAAAAATGCCAGCAGCTGCGAGGTCCTTAACGGGAAACCCTAGGTGAGTTTTGTAAAGATGTTCAGAAAATGCAGCTGCTGACGCTCTTGCACGCAGCTGTACGCACACAGAAGAGCATGCTAATGGCTTTCCAAGCTATTCTTCTGCAGTTTAAAGAACATAAAGCCAATTTTCTCAATTTCCCTAGCTATAAATCCTGCCTTAAGCATATCTGTACCATTCGCTCTGATTTTTCTTCCTGAAAACAGAATCTGGATACCAAGGTTTGCAGAAAAGGCAGTCTACTCCTTATACAGCCATTGCTTCCACTTCAAAGGGTTATTTCTTCCCCAACTTTCTATGCATCTCTGCATAGAAGATACAACGACGTCGTGCTGCAGAAGCCAACGTAGGGCACCCAAACCCACCAGCCTCTCCCTTTCCAGTACCCCAGGATTCAGGCACGTCGCTTCGCAGGGCTGCAGACTGGGGACACTCGAGCAGTCTAGAGGGCACCCACCCTCGGAGCTGTCGGAAGCGGCGCTTGGCTCCCGGAGACGCTGGGAAGGCCACGCTGCGGCGGAGGCCGCGGGTGCTGCCCTCGGGTGTGGAGGCCCCAAAGGGACAGCAGCCAGGGCCTGCTCTGCCATGAGGCCCTTGTGCACGTCTGGCACCAGCCACCAAAGTCACCGGTTTCAAGCTGATCAGATTTTCAGAGCTCCGGCGGAGCAGGACCCAACAGCTGCGGTCTAGCTCTAGAGCACACAGAGTGTCCGCTGCGCAGACATCACTTATCCCTTTCGCATTTTAAAGGGCGATTACAATTTGAAGAGGAGACCCAAGACTGGAGCTCGGCTAGCAGCTATTCAGAGCCCGGGGCCCTGAGACACCAGTTTCCATCCACAGTCAGGAGCTATGGAGAGGTGACACCACCACCACACACACACTTTGTTTTCCCATTAGCAAATTGCAGTTTATTTTTGCTAGCCACATGTTGCAAAACTCAGGCTTACCTAAATAGCGCCTCTTGAGCAATAAGCTCTATAGATCTGTTGCAACCGAAGCAGAGAGAACCAGTTGATGCAGTCGGAGGAATATATGCCATCTCTTTCAAGGCTCCCTCCTTCTCACATTATTTTCATGGCCAAGATGACCCAGGTCTGCTTTTCAAGACCACAGAAGTGTTTTACAACCCGGAGGGTCTCAACTGACCAGTCAGCACTAAGGCAGCTTGCCTGTCTGAACAGAAAGATCTAGAGATCCAGCACTACACACTCCAAAACGTCTCTGTCACCACTTTTCTCACGCATACAGAAAGCTCTTCCACGTCCACACCTCCAAGTGAACACGGACTCTGCAGACACCCTGCTGCAACCTCCACATTTGTCAGGGCACATGGACGAGATGCTCTGCTCTGCACAGGAGACGCATGCACAGCAACATTTAACAGCAGCATCAACTCAGACTCATCATGAAAACCCTACCTGAGGCACAGATACTGCTTCAGTTTGAGCAGATCCTTGTATTCCCTGGGCAAGCAGCTTGCAGACGCACCAGCAAGTCGTTATGGCTCGTGCCTTCAACGAGCTCCTGCACGAAGCTTCCCAGTGCTCGAGCACGAGTGCCCACGTGCAGTGGGGCAGCCC
The DNA here is from genome assembly GCA_013398315.1 of Nothoprocta pentlandii. Lineage (NCBI taxonomy): Eukaryota > Metazoa > Chordata > Aves > Tinamiformes > Tinamidae > Nothoprocta > Nothoprocta pentlandii. Next base: position 1,462,746 of record VZSG01000094.1, on the reverse strand, counting down.
TGCACTCACCTATCTATCCTGTGCTCATGTTCGGAAGGCACTTTTTGCATCAATCACAGCATTTTTTTTAAATTTAATTTTATTTTTTATTCCCCCCCCCTTCTTAAATGATGAAAGGTTCATTTATTCACAGGCTGGTTCTCCAGCTTACCTGGGAAAGCTTCCCATTCACCACAGGCTAGAGGATTTTTCAAGACATGAATGTCTGTTTTATGAACATCTGCACTCCATGAATGCTCAGAGCGAGACATTTATAAATGCAAGGGTTGTGCATGCAGGCAATACATCATATCTCTAAGAGGAAAAAAAAATAGATGCACGACAGTATAAAAGCCTAAACCAGCATCGGTCAGCAATCAAACTCTCTCACCTTTTAAGATGACAACAGACCACCCCCAGCTACCCCTCCTTCCAACATACATCAGGCACATGGTCTAAAATCAATCCTGTTCCAGGTGCTGCATGGATATGCAGAACACTGCAGCCCCGTTTCGGGCAAGTCCTTCCTACCCACTGTTGAGCAACTAACCATAAGGCAACAAGGTCCTTAAGAGAAAGGCATACAGTACACTAACCTGCATGTCCTTAGGGGCTATCTAGAAGGGGGGCCTGTTTCCTTCTTCAGTGAGAGAAAGTGCCAAAGTGCCTACATATGATAATATGCCAAGCATTCCCTAAACAGTGCAAGGCTTGACTTGCCTCTCCTCAACTTTGAAGGCCAGGCAAAACACTGGAAATGCTGGATTTGAGGGGGGAGAGGGGGGTACCAGGGAAGAACATGGGCAAATATAACCACGCCAAAAAAAGATTCATCTATCAATCTCATGGGCTGGGGGGTTTTGCTTCGTTCTGGGGAAAAAGCCCAAAGCTGTAGAAAAAAGCAGCTGACCAATGATGGGGTATGAAACAGACCCTCTTGCTTCTGCACCACGTTTAGCAACACAGACAACACACAATATCTACCAGCAACAGCAAGCTAAAATGAGGTTTTTGAAGAACTATTTTTTTTTTCATAGAGATATATAAAGATCAGCAGGGGACACAACACATGTATTTTCCTCAGCAGCCTTCATCTCCCATGAAGCTTGAGGGAGCCACGTTGCAAACACATCACACATGGGCTGAAACCAGCACCGATGCAGTTCCCTCCTCTATCAATAGCCCCAGACTGCGAGATGTTTATATCCTCTGCCTCTCTTGCCAAAGGACAAGGGCCAGGCAGAAGCTATGCAGAGATCACCGGGATTTATTCCCCAGGTCCTGTGCCTCGGTGAACGTTTCGTAGGCATTAAACAGTTAATTTCACAGCTTCGAAAGACAGCAGCAAAATTTGTTTCTTGCTGAAGCAGGCAGGCATCAGCCACAACCTTTTTTTTTTCCACAGATTTCAACCCATGTTTCATTTGGGAACAGACTAGAGCAGCACAGTAATAGCGTGATAAATTGACAGTCTGCAAGGCAATTTCATTTGTATCAGCCTTAACGAAGCCAGGTTCTGAGGGCTTTGGTTTATTACTCTTTCAGCATCCAGGACAAATTAAAAGTTGCTGCAAAAACACGAAATGCTCCTAAAAAAATCAACCTAAATCTTTCTGAGGTTCTCCACTAGTGAAACAGACGTATCTCCACAGTGCAGCTCATAAATGAGTAGAAGAGGACACGCATGCAAGTCCAAATAATGCCATGCAAGTCCAAATAATGTCATCACCGTTCAGTGGTGCATCCAGGAACACTTCCCCTACCCACAGGATTCCTCTTAGCTGTTGCCCGTCGACTCTGGCTTTCTCAAAGGCTACTCAGAGGAGGGCAGGAGCCCGACACACCGAGCTAGAGACTGGCTGCTGCAAAAATTAATGCTCCCCTGCAAGCCTGAGTAGGCAGAACCTGACAGCTCTTAAGCACCATCCAGCAGAGGAACGAGCTTTAAAAAATTGCCTCACTCAGGTCAGCAGTTGGAGTTAACAGCTCCCTTCAATACCTATCCTCAATGCAATTTGCCCCCCCACCTGTTTTTTTTCTCCAGTCTAGTTACAATCTACTCTGAAGATCAAGACTCATAAAGGCACATAACAAACATTTTTTCATTATTTTATGAGCTGAACTGACACTAAAGAATCTTTTGAACTTTTTTTTTTTCCTTTTTAACAACTCCTTTATTATTTCCTTACACAGAGCAAATGCATTTTTATGCAGCGAGCCTCCCCTTGTTTCACAATAGTTTAGAAATTGTGTGATGGAACAGAGAGTTATGGGATAAACTAAAAGGATGGAGAAGCACCTAGATATATTGCATTAATGCATCCCTCAAAAACGCTAGACATGGCAAGTTAGACTTTCTTCCCTGCTTAGACTGGAGGTCTTATATTCTGGAGGTGTGCAAAACACAGTAAGGAGGTGTTAGATATCTTGGGATGGGCAGCGTTCACTGCAGGTGACAGCAAAGTTCTCAGGATTAGCAGCAGGCAGTGCCCTGAAGCCTCCACCACCAAGTCACCTAAGAGACATTTACATGAATTTACATTTACATGTGGAGATGTCACCTGCAGTGGCACCAAAACTATGTGACCTCAGCAAACATGGGAAAGGAGGCTGCATTTGCCTCTGAGCTCTGCCTTCAAAACCCAAAACCACAAAGTAACTATCATTATATACGTGAACATATATTATTATGATATATAAACATTATATATGTGTAAAATCTTGAAGCATGGCATTGGTTATTTCCTTTTTGGAGCCTGAACTACAAGCCTTGCACTTTGTAGGTTAAGCTACATGAGAACTCTAGCTCTGAGAAGGAGACCTGGTCTAGCTCTAGCTGTGAGCGACTATCCCAGCTGTAACCGCAAAAACTTAGATACTCTGAATTCCCATTTCTTTTCAACCTCAACTTACTAACCCCTCCTTCATTTTTACTAGTTTATTTCCATGCACAGCTTTTGTTCTTCTACTCTGCAGGAGAAGCTTTCTCTTGTGGACAAGAAACAAGGAAGGTGTTGATGCTTCCTCTCTATTTTCCATCCATATTTCAACAAGCCAACAGCCCCAAGGGCTCTAAGATATTGTATTCAGTTTGCTACAGCTCTTAACTACAGATTTGCCACAGCAAATAAACAAGTTAAAATCAAGACCTCTACACTAAAGCTTTTTACACTCTCCTTTAAGCAGGAAACCGGACTGGGACAGCTTTTTCCACCACCTCCTCAAGGATACAGGTCTCTTCATTCCTTAACATGATCTCAACGTACTTTATACTCCTCTTGCACATCAACCTTTCCCCAAACACATAAATGCAAACAAAATCTGGAACCGAGGGACACTCCTCATGTTACAAAGGGAAAACAATCTGAAGACTTCCCATAGACAAAACTGAATTTTCCTACGGTTTTAGGCTTAAAATCTGCCCAGATACTTCCAAAGTGACATTAGGGGAAAAATATTCAGATTCTTTTAGAGATGTTTCACAGCTATATTTGTATTAAAAAGAGAAAAAATGAGCAAAGATTCTTTCAACATAATGGTATCTTCAGCCGAAAAGACTTTGTACTGAGCTTATCACTGAAATTCTTCTGGTCTACACAGAGGGGAAAAACAGGCACACTGTCCACACGGGCATCCTACCTCCATTTTTCCCATTATCTCACGAACCTACCTCCCTCTTATTCACAGAGCAGAAATAAATAACATAGCTGCATTAAGACAGTATTGCCCACTCTGTCCTAAGGGCACCTGAGCCTGGCCCTACCTGATGGGGTGGCACCTGAGATGGCTCATTTATCTGACCCAGGCTCCTGCAGAGATGAGCACCGACCGGTCACAGCTGCACTTCACATTTTTACCCTGATATTTTAGACAGTACCGGAGAAAGTAGCAGGGCTTCACGACAAGAGTAAAGATACACAAAATGCTACCACCCCCTAATAAACACATCACCTCATGCCACAGATGTCCATACATCTTGTCCAAAATGCTGCTCCACTACCACTGCAGCCCAATACTTAAAAAAAAAAAATAAAATAAAGCACCAAATGATCATTTGCTGCAGAATGTGAGATTGAAGTGCAGCTGCTTAAGAAGCTCTTCAGAGAGCAGACCTGGGACAGGCGACTGAAACGCTCACCTTGGGTGTCTCAGGATTAACCACTTCTACTCGTGAGTCAGAACCCTACCACTGTACATCAAGTTTTCTGTTAAATAACCACCACAGAGTTGTTGAACGATGACACCCGGCCTATGTAGGGTTTCACACAACTCCATCGGGTAGCAGCTCAGGAAAGGAAAACCCAAGTTTGAGACAGACACAAAGCAGCTGCACTGGCAACACGCACTGGTACCAACAGGGCGACTCACAGGAAACGTAGCAGAGCAACTGCTTCTGTGTCTCTTCATTTCATCCACTTGAAACAAAAGCCCCCAGACTTACTTTTGGAAAGCCCAGTATTCCAGAAATCAGATTTTAGAGGGAATGCTTTCAGATTAACATTTAGATAATTCTGCTGCTGCCGTGAGTGGGATTTAGGGCCAGGGAAAACTCAAAATGCTGCTTGGAGAAGAGGGGGTGAGGATCTGAGAAGTCCCAGCAGGTGACCCTCGAAACGACATCTGCCAGACCAACTGCTTTAGCTTGGATCACACTATACAAGGCAATTTTTAACTCCGCAATATAGCAAGCTAAAATTAGTGTGAACTGCAGAAATAAGAAAAAATGAGTAAAAACTAAAGTGAGCAGTGGCAGACAATTTCCCCGCTCAAAACTGTGCTGACCTGAAGCTGCTCACTGCTTTTTGTTTGTAGTTCCCATTTTGGGGATTATTATTTGGTACATTTCCTCGTTTACAGATTATCCATTACTCACTTATTAACAAAGCGCATTTATTGTTATCGTAATCATTAATCTAGGAAACGATGACCGACTGAATGCTGCATTTTATGCTATACCTCTTCAACGTGGGAAAGGGTCCAGAAGCAAAGAAATAGGCTCTGCAAGTTCAGCACAGCTCCAACCACGGGCTTCTCTACAGAATCAAGCAGCTGGAGAGAAAGGCACATTTTTTGCAATAATATTAAGGGCGAAGACACGATTCAGGCAATGAAGCTCTTGCTTCCTCTTGCAGGGGACAGAAACATCCCCAATTGTGCAAATACAACCTTAGTCAACAGCATGACAAATCCATACACAGATAAATGTCACATGCTGACGTCAGTGCCACGGCAACCTAATCAAAGTACAGCCTTCATCTATTTTTAAACCCCAGAGCTATTTTCCTCTAAAATCAACAATAAAAAGAATCTTTTAAAATATTATATATATTTTATATAAATAAAACGGAGCTCTAGTATTTATTTCTCTGTGTTACTGGAGGCATAAAAACAAAGTCCTGAAGCTAACTGCTCCATCTGATGCGTCACTGCAACTAGAAAGCAAAAGATAAGGATTCGGGAAGGCACGCACATCAGATTGGCACTCGTATGCACACTGGAAATTTACCCAGACAGGTTAAAAATAACACTGAGAACATGCACAGCCACTCTGAAGGTCGCTTTCAACAGAGCTGCTGTTTTTATAGTAAAGGTTCCTGCCTGCATGTGACTTAGCTACTGCTAGTATCTTTGTCCCCAAAAAGCGGGCGGCACAATCAGGTTCCCTTGGCTGAGAATTAAGTCACAAACAACACGACAAATCTACAGCACGGAAATCAAGTCCACCAGCTACCTGACTGACTTGATTTTTTAGAATTAATCCTTCACCAACTGTAAGAACATATATATATTTATCATTTTTCTCTATCGACACGGTATGGTTAATGTGGTCATACGTTTCTAGGGTTTTTAAGCCCAGTTATCACAGGGTGCAGCTTCTGCAGTGCAAGAGGCAGTAGAAGGCAAAAAGAGGGGTTTGCTTGAGCAAAGCAGCACAAGCTTTCTCATTTCATGGGTTTGCAGGACACCAGCCAAGGGAAAACAGCAATGTTACCTGCAGAAAGGCAGCATTATCACTGATTTATAAAAATAATAACAATGTTGAATGTCTGCACTGATTGATGTTGTGGTCTCTTCTTTCTGCCCGTGATGACTCACAGGCTCTACCCAATGGTTTCCATTTTCAGAGGAACTGACCCAGAGAAAGCGTCCTGAAACGCCTAATTCAGCTCTTGCTTTAAGAAGTGCTAGAGGTTCTGCAGGCTCCCTTATGGTTTTGAAGCCTTCTGTGATTGCTCTATGAGAAGAAGAAATTGTCTTCCACAGTGAAATCTACAGTTTAGGGACAACAGCAGGTTGTTTCATAAGCAGATAATGAACATGTTTCCATGAATTCACTCAGGTTTGTTTAAAACAAGCATAAGCAAGGGACAATTTCTCCCCTTTCCATTCCGTCAGCCCTTCCATGCTACTTCCCACGCTGCAAACCAGACATTTGCTATGGGGATTCGATACAAAATGATGAAGTTTGTGTACGCATTTCTCTACAGAATGTGGAAGTGAAACGAAACAGCATCCAGCCCTGACATCCTCCCTCCTCTGCCCAGCAATGCAAGCTCTCCCTCATCAAGGAGGACCGCCCCATCACCACCACAGCAGGCTGTTCATTCAGGAGATCACTCAGCTGCCCTCCAGCAGCGTGCAGAGTGCTAAGAAAGCCTTACACCCACCAACCAAGCCTGGGATCTTCCCGGCATCACCGCAACGGGAGAAGCTGCTACTTCCAGCTGCAAGATCTCGCAGATGCCATCACAAGAGCTCAACGGTGACCACGCGCCGACAGCCGCTTTCCAGACCGGCAGCAACCTGCCCACGTCGGCCGCAAGCTCTCACCCTCATCTCCTATGTCCGTCTGTGCTTTAAAAAGAAGCCTGCCATTCAAAAGCAGCAAAAGCCCTAAACTTGTTGGCAGCACCTCCTTGGGCTGGCAGGCAGGGCAGGCTCGGGAGTTTCTGCAGATAAATAAGAGATCTCTGCTCCAAGAAAGACCCCCGTGCTGCTGCCCGGTGCAGACCCACAGAGCAAAGGCCCGTCCAGCATCACTGTGACACCAAGCAGCAGCCACCTGCCAGGAAAGCTCCGAGCAGTTTGCACTCAGTAGAAAGTGAAATTTAAAATAAAAAAGAAAAAAAAAAAGTCACTTCCGAGGCCCACAGTCTGATGAGAGCAAAGAAGAGCTGCCTCCCTGGACGGAGAGCAGTGCTCACTGGGGACCCAACAGCCTCAGCCCGGTTTATCTTAAACTGGAAATGCCCCGTGTGTCTGGAACAGCACACGGCCTTTAATTATATGAAGGGATGCAAGTATAAAATAACAAAGTCTTTCAGCAAGAATCGCCGAGAGCTCTGAAATCCCCCACAGCAATTTCCCAAACGCAAAACAAATAAAACTCCATGTTGGGGACAGCGGGGAGAAGAGGAATACAAAGCACATTTACTGTAATACTCATAGATGAAAAATTATAATTGCACTGCCTTGACATCTGGTTTCTATTTCACTTCCATTAGATCGGATTACATAACAAACAGATGATGCACTGGATTTACGGGGTCTTTCTGCAAGTCTTGCATGGATTTGGTGTTTACATTCTTGCTCACAAAAAATCCTAGCTATGCCACACATACAGGCATGTTTGAAGCAGGCAAAAAAAGCAGCAAAAACAAAGGATTTGGTTTCAAAGGAAGTTAAAAAAAAAAAAAGGCTAAGATTTGGGAATGTAGGCTGGTTTGGTTTTGGTTTGTTTTTACAATGTTTGTAAAAAAGATTCCATTGCACCTTTTTTTTTTTTTCCCTCCCCTCTCTTTTTCCAGATATTGAGCCTGCATATCCCAGCATTTACAGCAGTGCCAGGAGTTTCTATGAATAACCCACGTGGATGGCCCAAGTCTGCACCCAGGTTATGCCACCGAGCGCCACTTTACATGACGCACAACCAGCTTTCACCCAACCCTGTCACATACCCAGTGACGTTCCCACAACACAGCACCACGCCACAGGGACACATGGGCAACACCAGTCTCCTAATCCTGATTTGCCTGATTTTTTTTTTCCCTCCCCTCATTCCTTCCAAGGGAAGGATTTGCAGTTTAAGTCACTTCTGCCGTGACACCCATTCTGGGTGTCTTGCTTGCCAGGACCGACCAGCACATGCTAAACAGCTTTCAAAATCAGAGCTCCGCTTTGCTGACCTTGTCCCCAGACAGACACTATAAACTTTCTTCTGAGTCAACAGCACATCCTTCCTTTGCAGCAATTCAGGAAGTCATGCAGTTGATTATGAGGCTAATCCAGCTGAACGCAGGTATTCCTCCCAGGCCAGCGAGGATCCAGCCTTACTTGGCAACATCGCAGGGGATTACGGATTCCTTCCCGGCAGGTGTCTGCACGTGCCTCCTTCTCCAGCACTGAAAGGAAATGCTTGGAATATGCTGCAGTTCAGACCCAGGACAAAACACTGCAATCACGGATTACAGTTCTGCACGACACTCTGCAGCTTTTAAATCCTGTGCTCAACAAGGTATTTCCATTCCCCTCTCTCCTAGCTCCCAATTACAATAAAATCCCCGATTAACAAGCCAGGAATATATATCCCAAAAGCTGGGAAACACTTGCACTGGTTCGTGCGGATTTACAGCCCTGTGCTTCGCTGCCAAGCGCTCCCGTGTTTTTCTGCACCGTTCAGAGAAGGGGATGCACAAAGAATTAGCCATGTCGGAGAGCGCAGCAAGTGCCCGCACGCTCGCCAGCTCCGTCTCCAGCTGCATCCCTTGTATACATCCCTTTCCTGCACGATACAGGCAGCATATACAGGCCAGCAAAAGCACTGCAGGCTCTGGAGCACCAGAGCAGAGGGAAAAAATCATTCCACATCTCCTGATTTCTGCTGGGTTTCTGAACTAGCCTAAAAATCTGCTACTGCTCGTGATGAGAGAAAGCACTGGACTGGATACCCCTTCAGGCTGGTCACGTATTGCCGTCTTTACGACCAGATTTGCAGCTCAGGCAAAAGCCAGCTTCAACGGCCACTTTCCGATTTTGCCCAGCAACTGTCTCGTCACTGCAAGTGATTTTTCAGAGAAGCAAACACGGTACCTGCCGGAGCAGGAGGAGAGCACACGAGATACAGCAACAACCACTAAAGCCTGCGAGGGGAAGTTTGGCTTCCTCTTGGTTTGGGAGCCTAGGGCACAGCAACTTCTACATTAATCCAGGCAGAGCAATTTCTACATTAACCCATACACCTAGGCACATGATGCTCCCTCCAGATGTACAACATGCAGCAGCCACTCAAGAATTCATTTTTATTTTTCTTTAAACAAGCACACTCGCAGGCAATTTTGCGTCATGAGCAACCCTTTGACACCTGAGGATTTACTGAGTGAATAATACAGCAAACAACCACTTTTTCATACAGACAACTCAAAGAAGTTCGAGCAAATGCAGTGGCTGTCTCCTTCGGGCATTTGTTATCTGCAGTCCACAGACCTGCATGCAGTAACATTTCAGTCAAGTCAAAGAAGGGCATTTTAAATTTAGTTTTAGTGAAAATAGAAAAAAAAATCTCATTTTACAGAATATAACCGACATAGAAACTTTTACAAAGAGGATTTGCTGTTCTCTGTCTCTACCGAAATGGCTTGCAGTATCAAAAGGTAGACTACGGGCATACCAGACATCTGAACTGATCAAACAGGAGCCCGAATCACATCTCCCTGTTTCATGAGATGAATGTCTGCCCAGGCTCCCCAGTGATGGGGCCTCTCAGCAGACAGGTCAGTGACATTTAAGTTAGAGCAAAAAATGAAAAGAAAAAAAGCATTCACGGATATCAACCTAATATTCTCCAATTTGCCAAGACTAATTATTGGCTCCCCTTCCTCTCCCTCCTCTTACATAAATCCGCACACATTCACATTACATGGTGTGCAGATGATATCAAAAATACTGGAGTCTGGCCTAGCATTAGTCACAGACAGACTAGCGAAAAGCCCGTAGTTTCCAGAATGTCTCATCCTCAGGTATTGCAGGTGTTTTCTTTGGGAAAGGCAAAAGCAAAAATATTTTGGCAAAACAGGGTCACTTCTGCCTTTGTCCAGACAGGTTTATCACTAAGCATTAAGTACTAAGCAAGCAATTAATAGTATTAATCCTAGAACAAAGGGACGGTACCAAAAGGGACTCAACTTCTTACCAGGAGGAGCTTTTTCCTTTCAACTTTTCCCCTCTGGACTACTTTCCTAGCAAGCCCAAGGAGAACGACTTGTTGCAGCAACAGCTTAAGGAGCAGTTGGGAGGAAAGCGATGCCACCTTCTACTACAAAACTCTGCTGCTTGAAATACTGAGATCTTGAAGGTGTCTAGAATGGGTCAAGAAAAGACCACGCTGAAGAACAGCCCAAGGGAAGAGCCCCGGTTGGCCCCAGCAGGACGTTTAGAGCTGGTGGAGCAGTTCAAAGGAGCAGGTTGCTCTTTGCCCACCTCCTCCTGCCGGCCTTAGGAACAGCTTGAAAAGGTGGGAAGGGAAGGCTGGATAGGGCATCCTCTCCAAAACCAAGCCCTGAGCCGGAGTCACAACAGCTCCCGGAGCGCTGCCGACAGCGCCGCGCGCACAGAGCAAAGGCCAGCTCAGCTTTATGCTGCATGTGGGTCTTATTTAGGACCCCAGGCTTTAAATAAAAGGGGCTACAGGCACCTGAATTTCTCCCAAGGCCAAAGAGCAAAGACCTCCCCTTGGCTGAACAAAAATTTGGAAAATCATCCCCCCGTTCAGGACACACTGGCAACCTGCAAAGGCGCAGCAGTGCAGGAGGCTTCGTTGTTACAAACTGCTCTGGTTTTGCCTTCCAGCTTCGCGAACCACAAATGCCGGATCCTCCCTGCAGGCATCACACTCAGGAGCAATGGGGAGCACAGCAGCCCCCCGACAGGACTAGCCCGGCCCCAGCAGCTTTGCAAAGAGGTGCACAGCAAAGCTGTGCACAGCAGCACACGCAGGGCACAGTTTGCCAAATAAAAGCTCACGCGTGGTCTGCAAAGCACAGCTGACAACACCCAGTTTGTGCTTCAGCCCCAGAGCCTTCAGCCTCAAAGCCACCTTCCAGCGCAAGGAACCAAGTGCCACAACCACTCACCGTCACGCAGCGCCAGACAGCTCAGGCCTCGGCTCACATCGCTTTTATTTTTTATTTTTGCCCTCATCTGCTTCCACCAGCACGAAGTTTTCGCTTCTGCTCAAATGCCAGACAAAACATCTTTAAGCTGCCAACGTGCTCTCCAGTGGCACAGCCAAGGGCGCTCTGGAAAGGTCAGTGGTTTGAAAAATCTGTGCAACGTATCAGAAAGCCTTATAAACATGTGATGCTTGGAATGAAAAGCTGATCCATAATTAGATGTTTCAGTGTTTGTTATCCTGGAAAGAGTTCCACCATGACATTTCATGAGTCCAGGGATTGGGGGTGGGGAAAAAAAAATAAAAGCACACAGCAGAATTTATTTTCTTGCCTTATGAATATGAGCTACTGGAAGCCAAAACCTGTAAGGCCAAGAACAGACCCGTGAGCATGAGGTAGAGCTAGCTGCTTCGTCCTGCATCTCGAGAGCCTTGCAGCTCAAATGCTTTCCAACGCATCTAAAACAGGATGCCTGGATGCTCCAAAGCAGCAGTTTTCTTATTCAAGGAGAGGAATCAGAAGGCAGTAAGGGGGAAACAGTGCAAGTGCCCTGCAGACTCCACTTGGTCACGACTGTAGCAGGAAAAACAAACAGAAAAAAAAAAACAGGGAAAAGAAAAAAAACACAACACTGAGACTCCTTCCCTGCAATTTCAGTTCTTTTCCGATATGCTAACGTGCACAAAAATATTTTGCACGAGGGTTTGCCACTAAAGCTAACAGGGAGGTGGCAAAATGGTAAATAAAGCGGATCTAAACCCAATAAATGACCTAAAATTTAGCGATACAAAGGATGCGTTAACAAACCACAATGTTATTAACAACTTGCAAGTGTGACAAAAACAGGCAAGCGAAGAGACCCGCCGAGATCGGGACTCGGAAGAATAGCAAAAAGCTCTGCAGTCAGACAGCAACCACGGGACGTCACACCTCTTCCAAAACAGGAGCCAGAATGCGGCTCACAACCATTTCTGAGCACAATTTATCCCTTTTTAGTGTAAAATACTTCCAGTTGAAGACTTAAGAGGAAGAAAAAGAAAAGAAAAAAGCCACTTCAGCTCAATAACTGGTCCCTCAGCTAATTTGATTCTCTAAAAAGGAAAAAAGTTGCTAGCACAGTGAGAGTTATCTTGCAATGAGACACTATCTGATGCTTTTATTTGCTAAAACCACCTATGCATATTTGTCCGAATTGATTAGCAGCCTGGTTGCTTGGATGGAAAGCGAGCTCTTTTCTGCAGAATATGTGGGCCTGAAAAGGAAGTCCCCATAACTGAAACCCAACAGCCAGGCTCACGTCTGGCACCTCTGCTCTGAGGCTGCTGCCAACGGGCCGGCAGCTCCAGCCTACCCGGGCCACTAAGAGCCAGTTCTTAACAATTCCTCTCCCATCTGCCTCTCTTGGGATGGGAGCCACCTCAGGAGAAAAGAAACTGTAAAATGTGAGCCAAAAATAAGCAGGAATTGAGGAGTTTTCAGGGTCCCCACGAGACCACTTCAAAACTCCTTCCAAAACCAAGAACCAACGTGGTGCTGTGATACAAGGGCCCTCCGCTCTGCCCAATGCTCCCAATTAGCACACGGGCTGCAGCACCCTGCCCTCATTACCCTTCACTACTAATTAGCTGCCATGAAGTGTATGAAGGCCACCTTAGCCTCAGCGTGACCACAGCAAGGGTTGCAAGCATTTACTCAACGACAGTGCCATATACCTTGGCTTGGAGACCAATAAACAGAAGCGACGGCTTTACCAAGCTGTTGGGTGCACGGGGCAACCTCTGCCAGCCCAACCAGTTCCAACCTGCTTACCCAGTCCTAGACTTACCAAGGCTGATGGTGGTCTAGAGGTAGACCAGCCAGATAAAACCAAAAATCTAGAAGATGCTGCTTAGACTCGTTTTATTGCACTTTCTGCAGGCTGTGATGTTAGGGCAGGTATGAACAGCGTGCCGAAGGCTCCACAAATTAATGCTCCTCAACCTTGTCCTGCAACAGCAGTGAAGAAAGCTTCCAGAACGACCATGGCACTCGAGCACTGTAGCACTGGAGACCCAAGATTAATTTCCACAGAAGTATCAGAGAAATGAGAGAATGACACAAGATAGCAGAGCTGACACAACTTGACATCATCCCACTTATTTCAGATTTCCACTGGACTGCAGGCTCAACTTCATTTTCTGTCACTTCTGGGGAAGGAAAAAAGTGTTTCTTTCCTCCAATTGGATGAACGTGCATATTTCCACTCCAGCTATTAAAGGACCAGTTCCCAGGAAAGAGCAAAGGCAAAACAAACCTTGATTTATAGATAGACTCACTGTGCAGTTAGGAGATGTGTGCTCCCACTGCTAGGAATTGCTCAACATCACTTATCTTCTACCCACCATCACCCATAGCCACTTCATTTAAAGGCATGTCAGTTTTGGGTCAAAAACACGGGGAAAACATTCAAAGTCAGGCTCCCCAGGCCTTCCTTAGCAGTAGGCCAGGAACATTGGCCGGGAGAAGAACTTGGACCAGTTTGGACAGGAGAAGGTGCCTGTACAGATACACAAATAGCAACACCAGGGATCCTAGCAAACCAGGAGCCCAACTTGCAGAGCTGATACCTGAACCACGAAACAACCCATGCTCAACTACAACAAAGATCCCTTGACGACCTAAAGATGTGATAAGCAAAAGGGAGAGGAAGAGAGGGAAAAATGAATATACAAAAACGCGCGGTCTAGAGCTAACTCAAAACAATATCTGGAGCTTCCTGACTGTCACATACTCCTGAACAGTCACCTTCTGCCAAGATCTTCAAATCCAGGCTAGGAACAGGCACACATCTTGAGAATAGAGGGAAGGAAGGGGGAAGGGGGGAAAAAAAAAAAAAAAAAAGAAAACCAAGAAAAAAAAGGCACAAAAAAGGCACAAAGAGAGTCATCTGACTTCATCATTAAAGAAATAAGAGCCCACTCATGATCTACATGCACCAATAGTAACATCCTACAACCACCACAGCCTTTTCCGGCAGTGATCATCATCCTGTGGTTTCATTGGCACCAGGAGGCACATCCCACATGTAGGAACAAACAAATTACACCATGAAATATTTAAAAATATATATGTTTTCACTCACAAACCTCAAGCTCTAATAGGAAGACAAGCAGAAATAAAAAAAAAAATTCTTCTCTGCACACACTAATGCATTAAGCCTGACCAAAGCATGTCAAAGATATCTATAAACACCAGCTTATAACTAAGGAAGCATGGGAAAGGAAAAGGAGAGTCATCTATGCTATAACTCCAAAACTTAGCACAAGATCAAGGCTCTTCTAACTCAAAAACACAGAGCTTGTCAAAGCCTGGGCTGTGAACAAGCCGCACTTTCCTTTCCAGCAAGGGCAGGGTCTTAAGTGGACAGTTTTCTCCTCAAACGGGCACGGATTATGTAACTGAAGCCAATTACCTGCAGGTACAAGTCAGGCGAGGGCCGGCAGCGTTACGGCTTGCAGCAGCTGGCACGGGCACTAGCGCCGACAGATCGCTCACAAAAAGGACAAAAACAGTATTTGGAAGAGCTCACAATGAGACGATTTGCTTTGATCGCAAATTTAGCTGGTCCCTCAAAATAGGTTAAAAACTCCAAAAGCTTCCATCAGATAGTGATCCTCTTACGGATCTCACCCCACCCTATACCAGCAATATTTTAGTGATATAAGGCTTTAGAAAAGAAAATAGGAAATAAATGTGAATTAAAGAACTATTCTTAAATTTCTCTGCCATTTGCTCCATTCAGTCCTGATCCACTACTCGGATCTCCTTCAAGCAGCACTCCCTGGCAGGGGAGCTCCAGAGGCCACAGGGCACCACGATCCAAATGGGAGAAGCAGGAAAGCATCCCAAAAGACCATGCAGACCTTTTATGAGTGCATTCCTTAAGAAACTGCTGGAGCCTCGGCACACTGGCAGCTCTTCTGCTAACCTCTGATTCACACTGACAAGCAGTTGTAACTATTATTTCAGATTCCTTTAACAGCTCTCTCGCGTCTTCTCTCCAAGAATCAAAACACAAAAAGGAGCCTAAGTCTGAAGTGTGAGACTGCAGCTAATCCAGGGTAGGACAAGAAGTTATCTAAACCCAAGTCCATCACTTATAAACGTCTCTTTAACGTGCCCCGTTCAGCAGGGCTGCATTTCACAGGACTCTGTCCCTGCCTTTTTAAACGTCTCGACACTTTGCTTTGCTCCTTCCCTGCCTTACTGGGAGCTGGAAGCAGCACTATTAATAAACCACTGACATTTTTGATGCTTTTAACGAGAGAGTTAAGGGAGCAGAGAGACAGCTCCTCACCAGCCACTGCCACGCAGCAGCGCAGAGCTGCAGCGCTGAGCAGCACCTGGCACACGGACACAGTCTGGTCCTGCACAAGGCGCACAGGGCCATGGGGACTGACCATCACCTTCCTCCTCCTCCCTATTTGAAACCTGCTGCCGAGCAAAACTTTACTTCTCTTTGGAGGAAAAAAAAATTGCACTGCTACTTCCAACCAAAGCAAAACAACTCGGAAATGAGGAAAATGCCATACTGCTGTTTTATCTTTCAGTTGTACTATTCATCTTTGTAAAGCTGCTGAAGTTATTTATCAGGTCTGTCACCATCTATTTCTTCAAGCCTTTAGTACCTGGTTTGCACAGCGACAGCGAAAGGCTTTGTAGAAAATGTGTTTTCGCTGATTGCAAAAACACTGCAAAGATTTCAAGCGACCGTCATCCAAGGACTCTGAGCAGCTACCCACAGAACAGCCCTTCCTCTGGCAAGATGCAATCCATACCCACCTTGGCAAAGGGAAACATTAGTTCTCCTTTGCAGATTCAGGGGGAAAAGGAGTTTCTAGCAACATGCTCACCAACGAGCCCTCCCGAGGGAACCAGAGCAGCACAAAACGCAGCCTCAGGTAGCAAAAGAGAGTGGGGGCAAGAGCCCAACCCTCGGCCTGCAAAGCAGCAGCTTCGCTGCACACCCCCAGCACGCACATCCCGCAGCCCTGCGATCCTTTGGACTTGACCCTGCTGCAGCTGCTAAATTAGCAACCTCTGGCCTCCTTTCGGGCACGTTAGAGTCCGAGCGTATTTACGCTGGCAGAGACAGGCAGCGGTTGTGACGATCTACTGACGCAAGCAGCACTTCGTGCTGCGTGCCAAACTCACTCGGTGGAGGAGGAGGAGGAGGAGGAGGAAACTCTCCTGAAGCACCCAGTGAGGAACCGCTTCAGTGAACGGGCTGTGGCACAGCAGCTGAGGCCTTGCACAGTGAGCGGCACGTTAAAAACACAGCAGCCCTGCTCGGAAGCCCTGGCAAGCTGCAGGATGCCAATGACCGGACAGAAGCGCCAGGCACACAGTTCTCACCGAAAGAGAAAAAAAAAAAATGCAAAGATGAATTTGGAGCATTCCCTATCTTTTGTCAGCACAAGCTGGTGCCAGGTCCTGTTCCAAGCTGTAATCCTGCATGCAAAGTAATGAAGCAACCAAGGGAAGTCTGATGCCCGACTCCAAACAGCTGCTGCGTGACCCCCCTGTAAAGCAAAGCAGGGATTTTTAGGGCATGCTGAATGAACAGCAGCTCCACCTGCCACAGAAGCCATCACGGCACAACCTGTCAGGAGCTACAATCCCTGCAGAACAGGCTTTCCACCTGCTGAAAGGTAAAATATAAATATATACACACACACACGCTACATATATAGTCACACATCTGTAATGCCAATCAGATACCCGCCTCAGCAGGGAACAGATGTCCCAGCCCTTCTCTGGGGCTTGCTGAGCTCCAAGGATCACAAGCCTTCTCCTGGCAAGGGTTGTGCAAGACCACAGAGAAGAAAGCGGTTAAAAGTGGCAGGAGTTTCTCCTAAAGTGACAGATAGCAAAGATTCAATCCTTGGAGAGACTATCCGAGTTAGGCTCATAGGTTCTGGGCATCAGTTGGTTCGGGGTTATTTTCAGATCAGCAGAGATCAGTCCACACTTTCATCTCCTCCAACAGCAGCAGCACACGTTATGAAACACTGAAAGACGGGGGAAAAGATCATGTTGTTTGTTTTTGCACCAGCTACAAAAAGGAAGGGCACAGTTACACACTTATAAGGGTTTTTTTTACCTTTAGCTAGAAAGTGCAAATAAGCAGAATATAAAAAAAATATTCCTGTGCTCCACCTTGATGCTTTCTCTCCAGCTGATGCCTATCTGGAAACAGACAAGCTAAAAGCTTTTTCTGCCTGCAATGCTGCCAGTTGATCAAAAATACTGGGGCCAGCTTAGCAGGGGTGAAGCGCCTGCCCTCTGCTCTCTCCTCACACAAGCCTGCCAAGGGAAGGAGGGGGGTTACCCATCTCCCAGGAGCACCCAGCTTCCCTCGTGTTATATCTGAAGTGACCGCGGGTACAAATAACCCTATTGATCTCGTGCTATCGATTAAAAGGAGAAACTTGACAGCAAAGAGTCATCGCACGGTGGTTCGTGGGCGGTCACATCCAAGAACCCAAACGCACAACACCCGAAGCCTGCTGCCAAGAGAGGTATCAAATGCCCCCAAAACCCAAGCCATATTTCTTCCTGCTGTACGAGATGCGATGGGGTTACATGACAACAGCAGCAGCCTTTCAGGACAAAACATTTACCTACATAAAGCCAAGGCTGGTAGTTCAAAGCGCACAAACCAGCTCTCCTTCCCATTGCAGCTCTCCCCGTAAAGCTATTTATGTGGTTTGGCAACGCTGCAGCTCCAAACAAAAACGAGCACATAGATCCTTGAATAGTGAAAGGGTCAGGATTGATTTTTTTTTTTTTTTTTAAAACGATTTCTTTGAATTCATCAGTCATTTCTGCAGCAGCCTGATGCCAGCCCTACCACAGAGTCCAGCCGCAGCCCGGGAAGGTTTTCCACGAGCCCTGCGCACCACAGGCGACCGCGCTTCACCCGGCCGAGCTCGGGAGCACCGACGGAAGCGGGATCGCTGGGGGCACTGCCAGGACCCTACGTGCTCGTGTTGAATTAACCATTGCACAGATCAAGAATTTCTCAGCACTGGGATTCTTCAGCCCCTACCACAATTACAGTGACACAAAACAGAAATTATGGGGTGATTTTGCACAGTTTGCCTTGATTTAAAGGTGACGTCCATCTGTGCCAGGACCCCAGCGCTTGCCAAGGGTTGCTCAGGTGCCACAGCCACGCTCTCCAGCCAAATGGAGAGGAGGAGACCTCCTGAAGACAGCAGCTCATGCCACGCGAGATGTGAACCGCTGCCTGCTCTGCCTGGACCGCCAGGCTGACCCAGCCCAGTCTTTCTTGCAGATGGTGCCCAGACTTCAAGATTCAGCCCTTTGAGGTAACCCTGATTTAACTACAAAGTGAGGGAGACCAGATGGAAGCACTGGGAAGCACAAGCTTGGCTTGCAGGTCCCCTTTCAAAGGCTGTTGCTCTCTTCCAAGGAGCCCTGACCACCACACTGACCACAAGCCAGAGAGCCCACCTGTGTGTGTGCACGTGATGTCCTGAGAGCATCAAAAACTGGTGCCACTCGTGACACTGCCTTCAAGTTCACTCACTGCACCTCTGGAGATACCTGCGGACAGGGAGATATGGGGAAAACCTTTGCACTCAAACTGGAGTGCTCTGGGCATCCTTGTTCCACCACCCCGCGAGGGAACGAAGCGGGAGCCAAAGTTGCCCTCGTCTCCCTGTGCTGCTTCAGCGTTTCCTGGGGACGCACATGCCGCTCAGCAGGACTTCATAAACACACTCGGCCTGTCGAACCCGTAGGGCAACCGTACTAATTGATAAATATTCCTCCTTTCAGGTATTAATCCACATATTTTCATCTCGGGCTGACACACGCATGGGCATGGAGCTGTGGACACGTATCCGATGGAGCCGGGTGACCGCAGCTTCCCGGGCTGCGGAAGGAGGTCACCACCTGGACAGCACAAGAGCTGCTCTTCAGCAGGGTCTTGGATCCAACCTAGTTCCAAGGGGCTTTTACAGACTTTCAACCATTACAAAATATTAGGCTTGACTTAAGCTTGAAATACCAGACAAATTCCTGAGTAGTTATCACCAACGCACATTTCTCTTTGCAAAAGTCCAAAAGAGCAATTTTGATCCAGTTTAGTTTGAAAGAGATTACCAGCAGACAGTAATGCAGTAACATCTCGTAAAAGCCCATACGCATATTTCCCTTTTGCATGTAATTCAGACACTAGTAAGTTTAATGTTGGCTTTATCACTTTTAAAAAGTGAAAAACATGGCTAAAGGCATCTCAACCCACTAGTTCTGTTGATGCCTGTTAAACCTAACAGTCATCACAGGCCCCCAGCAATTTTAAAACATGTTTCTGTTAAGTATTTCAAAGTAAACAAGGGCACTGCCAGTAAAGTAGCTGATTTTCCCAGTATTCGCCTGGAAGAGCCCTATTTTTCACACTTCTTAAAAATTCTAAGTTAACAAAAAACGAAAAAAAAAAACTCATACATTATTTTAAATTCTCTTATAGTAGGAATGAACTGTATACCTTATTGCTCATTAGTTGGCACTGAAATATTAAAAAAAAAAACAAGAGAAGCAACATCCTGTTTCAATTGCTTTTCCATCTCTTCTTCTCCATCAACAACATGAGAAACTTTATATAAAAAGACTGCAAAACCTCTGTCCACATGCCCTCAAAGACTAGGGCAACATTTTGTTTTGAAATAAGAGCAAACAGTACATACCAAAGTGCAGGCAGTCAGGTAACAGAATTTCTAGAGTTAAACTACAAAAATAAAGAAATAAAAATGTGTTTACGGCTGATACCCACATAGGAATAACTGGATTTTCCACCCCTGTTCTCCAGTCATTCCACTGATTCTGAAATTTATTCAAGAGTGGCTGAAAGCTCAGTTCTGTCCTAATTGATCCGACCACCTCAAAAACATGCAAACAAGTCTCAGCATCATAAGAGACATGGCCCTCAGAAGACAAGTCCACTAACTCAAATACTGAGAATATGCCCAGTATATAGCCCAGTATGCCCAGCATATAGCCCAGTAACAGATTTAATCTGGGGCAAGCACATATGAGATAAAAGTCACACTGAATTGAAAAACAAGTAATAAAACAGGCAAGTTTATGGACAAAGGTTCTCCACATTCAGAGTGAAACACATGGTCCCATGAACTACCTTAAACATTATCACTCAGAGCCTCAAGTACAACTTTGTCCCATCCTATTCCTCCCCTATACCTCACTGCAAACTGAGAATTCTCTCTTTCTCTCTCTCTCTCTCTCTCTCATTGCAAGCACCTGCTAGTCATCGTTCCACTAAAGACTAAAAAAAAATATCCTGCTTTAGAGGCAGGCTTTGAAGGAATTCTAAAGCACAAGAAGTGCATTAAAACACACACACGCACACATATTTACATATATATATATAATATATATATACACACACTGAAATGGGAAGAATGTAGAAATGACCCTTAGCAGGGTCACTCACCGAGCAGAAACTTCAACTCGAACTCCAAGTTGGAGCACAGAACAATTCTTTTCTTCTTAAGATGCAGCAAAAACACTTGTGCAGAACCTTTCAATTATTTGATGGTGCAAAGAGTAAAAACTTCACAAAGTTTGAAAGGTCCTAGAAACGAGCACAATTCCTTTTACAGGAAAGCCAGAACATGGCCAGTTTACACATATATAAGAACCAGAACAGAGGTGGAGCTTCCATCTATCCTGTTCTGGTTTGAAGAACCAGACAGCAAGTAGAGCCACATCCAATTCCAGGCTTCCAAGGCTCCCAGGCCTCCCAGGCAGAGCTTCTTAAGGCAGGTTGGCATCATCACTGCTGGAATGGCTGGCACCTGTGCACAGAGCTGGGTCACAGGGCTTCTCGTTAGGCTTAATGCACTCTGCAGAGCTCCCACCCACCACACTGCAGGCCTCGTGGTAACTAAACCATCAGCACAACACCCTGCTTCACACTGCAATAAAACCAAGGCTTTCTTCCAGGTCACACCCTACGTGACAGTGCAGATATTGCTGCATTCAGAGTGGCACCAGACAGAAGCACTCTAATGGGTTTGATCACGCAGCTGTTTCCCACAAACTGAGAAGTCTAATCTCCCACTGGTAGGAATTTTAAGTTTGCTTCCAGAGTTGGTAACTCTTCCACAGCATAAGAGTTTACAGAGTATCTGCTACCTCCACAGAGCCTTCGTGCAACTTGCCTACACAGTGTTAAAGCAGCTACCAAAGCCCTTCTTTGGGCAACTAAAATACCAACAGGGTAGGAACGGGCTAAGCACTATGGCTGAGGCACTTCAACCATGCAATTGGTTTTCTTAATATGCAATTTATCAATAAACCTTCAGAGAGAAAAAAACAGCATCCTTGAGTGGGGGATTCAACATGCATGTCCTTAACTGACCAATGCCTCTCCTGAAACAAATACAGGGGAAAATATGACAAGCATGGTGTGAAGTGGTGGCTCGAAGCAATGTTACCAGATCACAAGGTTTCTTGTTCACGGCCACAGCCTTAGACACTGCATCCCATCCAGTTCAGAAGCAGCAGTCAGTGTCTCTTGCTGCTGAGGTTACTTCTCAGCAAATCACGGTTGCCCCAGTCTTAAGAAAGGGCCACATCCCAATTTTATTGCATGAACCACAAATGCAGAGGCAAAACCTGCATGAAAAGCAGACGACTTGTGAGGGGGTAACTGGAATTACCAGAAGTGCATCTTTTCATCCAGCTCTTTGGATGCTCATAAGCAACTGAGCTCTGGAACAAAGCAATTTCGGGACTGGTTCTTACAGAAAAGATTTCAATCTTGCACAGTAGCTCTTTGGAGCAACAAAATTCCCAGCAGTGTTTGTGTAAAAAACACTATGGGAAGCGCACAAGACGAAACAGGCCATATAGCTCAGGCTAGAAGCTATGTCAAGGAGGAAGAGGATGTTATAAACTCCGCGAGCGGGTGATCAAACAAGGGAAGCGCCGGCAGAGGGTCGGCTCTTTCAGGGCAGCAGATGCCCTCCCTGCAGCCGGCGGAGCCCACGCCACCGGCAGGAGCAAGAGGCGGGAGAGAGGAAGAGGAAAGGGCCGTGCGGAGCCGCGGCACCCTTGCGGGATCCGCAGCACCTCCACAGGGAAAAACGCGAGGAGGGAAAGAACTGCAAACAGAAATCCAGAAACTAGGGGAGGAGGAAATTCCCACAGGAACCAGGAAAAACAAAACAAAAAGATACAAATATACAAAAAAAAAAAACTACAATAAGCCAAGATCAATGCAAGGAATCCATGGCAGATTCAAGAGAAAACACTGCTTTGCATGAAAGGCTAAGAGCTGATTCCAAGAGCTCTCAATTTTTCACCGAACTTTGAATCTTCTTCCTCCAGAATTTAATAGTTAAAGAATATAAAGTCAGAAGTTCTTTTCCACCTGAAGTTGGAGGGGCCTCACTCCGTTAACCCTATACTAACCTGAAGAGTTGAAAGGACAGGAAATAAGAGACAAGGGTCCAGGAAGAAGCAAGCTAAACAGTGTGATAGCAGCGCCATGAGGATAAGCCAATTGAAGACCAACTAGGTCCTTTAAATAGAAATACAGTAACTGACTGGTGCACTCAACCAGGGAGCATGCATCTGCACAGCTGGCTAATACAGACCCACACATGTTTGGGGTAGTTTTAAGAATTTTACCCAATCTAGACATGAACCTTTAACAGGTGAATGTGAGAAGTATTAACCCTACTTTAGTTTTTCCAAAGAAGAGTCTTAACACTCTCTCCATTCTAAAGAATCAGAGACCAAATGAAAATCCTGACCATTACATAGTCCAAAATAATCTTTTAGGGATCCTCTCTCATAAAATTCCTGTCCACACTGGGAGCCCTAGTTATAATGGGAATGAGTTTACAGCCCTCACCTGTGGGACATTAGGTTCCTCAACCAAATGAAGCCCAGGACGTTTTGACCACACACAGAACACATGGGGAGAATATTTTGTCAGCTTGGGCAGAGTAGATGCATTTTTCAGGACACCGGGACCACCAAGAGACCTGGCAGTGACAAATGAAAAAATCCTGCACACCCATTGAGACTAATTTATTCTAACTACAGCTCTGACCCTCCAGTGACGGGGCAGAAAGGGCAGTCTGTTAACATGGGCGAGAATGGAAATAGTTGTAACCTTTCAGTTACAACTCTATCCCGGGGGAAGCAGAGCGGGTGGCCACAACATCCTCCTTAGTGCCTTTCTTCCCAGGAAAAACAGTCATATTTCAGCATCTGTGTGCTGTGCAATGAGAGCAATAAGAACAAGACTCCCCAAGGGCCTGGTGAGCAACCCGGACACCTCCTGCACTGCCCGGTTGGAGCACAATGTGGAGTAGTTTTGGGCACGTCGTACACGAAACTTCAATGATCCTACGAGTGGAAGCTGCTCCTGCTCCAGCGCTTTCTGTCTGCTCCAAGCGGGATGAAGATGTGACCCAAGAGGCCGGGCCGGAGGGGACGAGCCCATCTCTGGAGACCTGCTCCCCTGCTGTGACAGCACGCCCCACTTGACTGATTGAAGATAAGTCAACAAGGATGGACACAATCCTTATTTGAAACCAGGATAGATAAATAAATACATAAAAGGGTTCTTTTGGAGCAGGTTTATCTGCTGGGGACACAGCAAATAGTCAGGCCATAGCTAACAAGCTTTCTCATGCTACCCGCCCGACACCAGCTTCTTCCAATGGGGAAGAACATTCTACAACATGATGAATTGGTTGTGCTTTCACATATTGAATCTTTGGAAGATAATATATCTACAGCTATCGCATCTCCACCGGCTGAGACGCTATTACAGGCTATTATCACTGCCGTGATTAGATAAACTATATATGAGTAGAATTCCTATAGAGGTGGTATCATTGATCAAATCTCAACAAACCCTGAGTTTTCCCTAACTGAATGGAACAAATCATCTAAGTTTAAGTCAACTACAGTTATTCACAATCCTAATTTCAGATGCTGATATATTGAATATTTGCTCTGTAATCCACTTGGGTTTGTAAGCAAAGGAGGATTTAGTAACGTGTTCTAGGGAGATGAATCACTGTTCACACAAAGGAAAGAGTGATTCTTTAAAACTGCCAGTGTTTGAGGCTGCCATGAATATGGACGTCTTGGTTTTGTCTGTGAAGATCAAAGCTTAGAGATTTGTAATACTTGTTTGTCACCACATCCTACCCATTCCTCCTCCTGGGCAACTGATTTAGCTACGGAGAACACTTTCA
Source organism: Nothoprocta pentlandii (assembly GCA_013398315.1). Lineage (NCBI taxonomy): Eukaryota > Metazoa > Chordata > Aves > Tinamiformes > Tinamidae > Nothoprocta > Nothoprocta pentlandii. The sequence continues at coordinate 1,438,289 of VZSG01000094.1, read as the reverse complement.
CTACAGGTTGTATCACTGAAAAATGTTTGTCAGAACTGCTAGTATTTGGTTCTTGTTACTTCTAGGGAAATGCAACCAATGGTTCCTATGTCAACAGTTTAATATCTCAGTGATACATATTGCAGGTTTAGACTACAATTTGGACAGTACAGAATATTATGGTAAACCCTCAACTTTATCAAATTTAGCCCCTATTTCATTAAGAACAGCTCTCAGCTGCCTGGAAGTTTTATTCCATCAGTCCAGCTTATCCCAACAGTTAGATCAGATGGGGAAAAGGGCTTTCTTGGAAGTTTTCCACAACCAGGAACAAATTTCTAGCATCACTGCTAAGAGAAGCAGGGCAGGCAACATGAGTCGTGGGAGACTTTGCTCTGTTGGTCATTCTTGGCTAACCAGATGTCCCGAGTCATGCACCATCCCGTAACATCAGCTTCAATACTGCAAATCCTGAAATGTTCTGTTCTTGCAGCATCTTGGCTGCCTTGCTGCACCAAATACAGACCTATACAGCCTGAGACCCTGACTGCTGATTGCTAATGGTTCCTCTGCTGAGCACCTCCCAGGGAGTCCGGCCAACACAGCTTTTAAGCTAAGAGCCCCTTTTTGTTCACACCTGAACATCTACAAAGACTCTAAGAACCAGGGCAGGCTTTTCACGCAGATACAGGGTCTGCACAGAGCAAAAGGGAGGACGGAGCAGAAGAGAAGGACGGACTCCAACACCACTCACCACAAAGGTAAGGCCAGGTACGTCCCCACTTAACTCACAGCAGCCGAAGTTAAAAAGAACTGACTAGAGATATGAGATCTTATTCGCAGGAGTTGCTGGCAATAAAAGTTTTCTGTTTTTAAGGAGCCCACTATAACAAGACACCTGCAGATGCAGATTCCTGTACTTACTTCCATGAAACAAGACTCCGAATTTAGGAACATGCTCTGTGTGCAAGCTCTTGTGGAAGCCTGGGCCACAGCCAGCCCTGCTGCCTACCCTCAACCTGGAGAAGGTGTAAGCGCCATTTGAACTCCCTTCCTCCGACCCATTCCATGTTTTTGCTCTCAGAGCGGGAATGCGGCTCTCCTTCCCTTGCCAAAGCCCTGTATGGAGCACCCCGGAGCTGCAGGGCACAGGGACACTGTGTCACAAGGAGGACGTCTGTCCCCAGGCAGCTACTACGGAGCAAGTACTAGACATCCCAACAGTGCTAAAAACAGGCAGCGCTCATTCCTGTCATCTTCACTGTTTATAGAAAGAATGCTTCTGCTTCCAGATAACTTTTTCTAGCAAAAGACTCATTACTGCCAGAAAGTAGGTCAGTGTCATTTAAAGCCCCTTTGAAATACATCTCCGCAGAAACTTTTTAATCTTTTAAAGAGAGCACATAAAATATTTATTTTATAGTGCAAAACAGCTGAGAGAATACCAGGGAAAGCTCTCATGCTTGCCGCACAAAAGGGGCCTCCAAGCCTCACGGAGCAGTGGGATACGCAAGGAGAGCAGCTCCGTACGCTCGGCAGATGAAACGCCACACAAAAGTAGTTATTAATCCAGCAAATCACAGCACGTGACTTGCCAACTCATTTTCCCAGTGTGCTGTGATCATGAAGCTCTCTACTCCCTCTGTCCTCTCTGTTTTAATGATCCTGCCGCAGACTTTTTCCATATCAGACAGGCAGCTTGTTCTCAAACTTCAATATTGTTGATTATCAAATATTCAGCATTTCAAAATGTAAATAAAATTTGCACCTCTGCAAGAGTAGCTCTGAAGAAAGAATACAGTATTTGCATTCAGACTGGCTTATTCCCATAAGATAACATTTCATAAACAAAATGCCTCACTGAAAATGGAGATTATCAGGATTTTTTTTTATACAAAGGGAAGTGAACTTTAAACAAATATAAATCAGCTGAGTGATTAAGGTCTTTTTAATGTATAACTGGTATCAGAATATTCTTTACTGATTAAATACCCAAATGAAAGAGAAACTTAAGCCATTAGAAATTTATGGTGGGGAGGCACAACAAGGGAGTAAGAAGTTATGTAAGGTCATGGAGAGAAGAAAACCCCCACACAGGGGGCCAACCAAGATGAGAGGCATCAGCACCACAAATTACAGAAGACAGTTTAAATTGTGGGCAACATAACAATGGCAAATGAAACAGAACACACCTCCCCCCCGCCTCGAGCTTTGTCATAGTCCTAAGCATTATCTCAATTAACTTAAATTTCTCAATCATACTTTTTAACAGCTTCATCTACTATAGCATCATCTCAGCATTTTTTTCCAGCTTCAGCGCTGGAAGCAGCAACTCCAGTGTCAAAAGCCCAAAGGCAGGCGAGGTCTCCGAGCCTTCTCCTGACCAGATTCACACAACATCTTTTCCAAGATCTTTTCCAAGCCTCCAGCTTCAGGGTCTTGCTCCACAGCTGCCACCAAGCACGTCCACCCAAAGCGGTGCAGATCCCTGCCAAGACACCTACAGATGCCTGCAGTGCAGGGACCCTCCTTCCAAAGGAGCCAGCACTGGGGGGCTCATGGGGACACGTCAGCTCCATGTGCCCTGTGAACTGCCTGCTTCTCCTGCTGCTAAAGCACAAGGGTCACTCTCCATCCTATCAGACCCATGTACACATTTGCCTCCCATTCCCAGGCAAGTTCACCAGAGATGCCTACACCAACCTAAAGCTCATGGAAAAGACTGCAGGGTTTTTGGCCAAATGGAAAGAAACTAAAGGTCAACAACTTCCCCCTATATCTAGGGTTCAAAGTAGACAGATTCACATCTGGGAAGTTCCTAAGGATTCACTTCTACCATCAAAATGGGCATGCTTGCTTCTCCAAAGTTTATCTTTTTCTTCCAGAAAAGTTACCCCAAAATACAACAGAAGAAATACCAGCGTTGGGGGAAGAAATCAAGCCCTATTTTTCTTAGGCTTATTAACATTCCCTGTCTTTTTTAGCCTCATTCCATGAGGAAGTCTTTGGTTTACACTGTTTCCTACCATCAAGGTGCTCAGGGCATGGGGACAGGACACCCTTTTCATTCTTCTGTAGTGCAACAACTTCATGGTACTGTTCTTAAAACATCCCATTAGTGATAGGCTCGGGGAACATTAGAGCAGAAAGCTCACATCCACGGAGGCAGGGTTTAATAGGCTCCTGACTTAAAGCCAGAACCTTCCCCTAAACAGTGCCCATCATTAGCAGTAATTACCTGTAGCAGTATAATAAAAATAGCTATTGCATTTGACAGGAGAAGCCCAGATATCATCTTTGGCAAGGCATGGGAAGATATTTCTACCAAATATTACAAAATTGATTCTAAGAGAAATGATCGAGAAGAATTCCACAGAGTAACCCAGAAGAAAAGCCATAATAATACACTAGAAAATTTCAGCCCAGCATTTGGAAATACATTCAGAATAAACCTGAGTTTAAGAATGGCACAGGCAGCCAAATCCTAGACAGCTGAGACTGGAACTAAATCACGATGGAAGTGAGATATTGTTTGTAAATACTTTTATACAAAATGCATAAGCAGAACATCATTTCACATTAAAAAAAAAACCCTAAGATCATATTGTATGATAGAGTCTAGTACCTGTTAAATAATATTACTTAAGGGAGATATGACAGAAGCTCAAAGCATTTTCCATTTCAAGAGTTTCTGTCAATATGGAGTCCGTGATCTATTTCTAAGTGATGAAATTGCAAATATTACTTTCTTTTTCAGAAGACTAACTACAAGAGCAGTTAATACAGTCCTCCTCAGTAGGTTACTTTATAGAAGACTCACACAGTAACCACCATTTAAATTCTTACACACCGCCCCACATCTCCCTTTGAGGAGGTCCCTGACAAGGATCAGGGAGGTTTAGGGAACAGAAATTCAGGAGAACACACAGAGGAGCAAAGTTATCCAGCCAAGCGGCCGCTTCCTTGGATTTTGATCTTTATGGGCTCAGCAAACGTTACTTTCAACACGCCCATTCAAGAGGGCAGACTCGAGTTGACTTCAGCAGTTCAGGTGCCCTTCTCGAGGCGCTTCCTACTCTTTCCCAGCCCTTCTCACGTGGCTCCCTGCTACGTGTTCAGCTCAGAGCTCGGGCAAGGGCAGCAGTAGCGACAGGAAGCAGCAGGACAGTGGGCACTGGCAGCGGGCAGACGGCTCCGACGGCGAGCCTCGTTACTCCTGCATCAGCAAAACAGCCAGACTGAAGGCAGGCAGCCCTCCCTCCTGATTCACAGGCTTCCCGCCTATGCTACAAACATCTGGATCGCTCCTCTTGAGGAAAAGGAGTATCAAGTCAGGTTTGTTGGCTTTTAATATAAGTACATATTTCGCAACCTGCTCCACAAGCGTGAGAAAAAAGCAGAAAGCCATAAGAAATACCCTCTTATTTGCATGCATTTCTGCCTTAAATAAGCACTACCCACTTATTTGGGGGACAGGGCTCTTGAAAAATCCCTAACATGGCAAAAAAATATATTGCACCACAAGTGAAGAGCTATTTGCAGAACGCTCTACCCACATGTATATGCCTGGTTTCCCAGCCCCTACAGCACCAGAAACAAGTCTCCAAATCTTATTATAAGGTTCTACACTAGAGAGGTACAGGCTTTTTTCTTCTTCTTCTTTTCTAAAAGACTAATAACTTTAGAGACTACTAATGTCATCTAGGTTCTAAGCAGGGGTCAGATTTTCAACCTCGCTGCTTGTTACCCCCAGAATCCCATGGTTACTGCAGCACTTCTGCTCAGCTTCAGAAACATCTCCTAGAAAAAAATCCGAGGCAAAAATAAAAATATTTCAAGATTTCAGAAAATGTACAGTTGTCCAAGCTCTTTGATTGTTAACTTTGGTTTGATTTGATTGTTAGCCCAGAACCAATTCAACTGAAACCTCAAGAATAAGTTGTCAAGCCTTAGTTAAACAAGTACTTAGACATGTTTTTGTTGCTGTTAGATTACTTGCTTCCCAGTAGTCATTATTCCCTACCATAAACTGAAACGGTCAAGGCAGGCACAAAGTACAATTAAAATTCCCCCAATAAAACACAGGCTAATAAATGTCTGCCTAACACAAAGCTACCTGAAACTTGCTGGATACAAATATTTGTGATGACTTTAAGCTGGAATTCACGTAGTCCTGTGAACCACATAGTCCTGAGCATGTACAAAACCTTCTGGCAAATTAGTTTTGTAGCAATGAATCTGCTATGAATTTGTCTGAAATAACAAAGCATGTTATTTGCAGATAAATCCCAATCAATGTTGAGATGGAAAAATTCACTTGTTCCAGCAAAACTAGTCTTTCTTATTAAAAGTACTTTAAAAGCCAAAGGGTTTTCTTAAATAATTGATAAAGACACATCAGCAGAATCCTGACCATTCCTTAGAGGAATGCTATGTAACATCAAGACAGACCAGCATAGATCTAACAAATTTACATCTAGTTAAGAGCTCAGAAAGTGCCCAGTGTTTCAATGATACTTAAAACAGAAACCTAAAACAGGCTGCGTTTTCTCATAACTGATAAGAGTTGTGAGAATCTCAACCTTAAAAGTGAAATTTAGAAGAAAGTAGGAAAGAAAGTACCACCAGGCGAGGAACTGAATTATTATTTCAACACAGTAAAGAATATGTCACTCAACAGAACATGCTTTTATTCTGCAGTTTGGATATGGCACTTCTTTTGGCCAAGTCCAACGGTGGCTTTGCTGCTGTCATTTGATCTGAAGGGATTTTGTTCTTACCTGGATGGCTTTGGGAGCTCATTGCTGGTAACGTCTAGTCCTTTTGAGAATGGATCAGGTCTCAAGGTCAGTTTCCAGGCAAATAAAAGCAGCTCTTAAGAGCACCAATGGTTCACTAATACATAGAAGTAGGAAGTGAGAATTAAATCATGGCCACCGCATAAAATCCAGGGCAAAATGACATGCTGAGCTGTGTACAAGGTAATCCAACAGGGTGGCGGGGTATCTTCTAATGGTTTTCAAAATGGAAACCTGTAAAGAAAGAGATGGCTGTATTAGAAAATTAAGATGTACAGCTGTTTAATTTAAACATTACAGTGTCAATTTTTTTCTCCACAAGAAAAAAATTCAGCTAAGATACAATTGAAGCCATGAAGGTTCCAGAACGTATAATTTCAGAACTACCTATGCAATTTTAGTTAATAGCCATAAAAGGATGCAAACTAATAATTAACACTTTACAAAAAAAAAAAAGGCAAGGAAACAATAAAACTGCTCAACTACACACACAAGTCTCAGAGACCCCAACTTGCATGTTAATTCTGATCCTTCAACACTACCATATGAAGCCACTTCAATCCAACAGCTTCCATATTTCGGAAGCCACACGTAGCAGTGGTAACAGCTTCACGCAGCTGTCCTCCAGAGTTCAAAGGAAGATTCCCAAATGCCAAAAAGCGGTCTTGCAGCAGGAAGGAAAAGCCATGGAGGCAATTCCACTCCTACCCTGCCCAAATCTCTATCAGTTTACAAAATGTTCATTCATATATATATATATATATATATATGTGTGTGTGTGTGTGTTCATATATATGTTCATATATATATATATATATCTCCTCTATCAGTTTACAAAACATGCATATATATAAATGCCATATTGCCTTGAAGAAAAACCTACTATTTCCCATTATTTTAGGCTTTATATTAGAAGTAGGAAGAAGCGAAACAGGAGTTAACCCACTAACTGTACTCTCTTGCTCTCCTTGTACCCCCACCACCCCAAAATATGGCCTGCATAGATGGTGCCTCTGATGGAACCAGAAACACCTGCAGCATCAAAGAACCTGCTGCAAGGGCTCTTAAAGTTTGCATTTCGCTTTTTGTTGCTGCTGCTGCTGCTGCTGCATAAAAAGCAGCATCCAGTATTTCTAGATAGCCACGTAACAGGTTCACACCAGCCCTCCCCAAGCCACGTGAGACAGAAACCGTCCTGCTGGCGGAGGCCAACGAGCCTAACTAACAGAGTTAGTTAGTTAGTTAGTTAGAGGTTAACGAGCCTAACTAATGCAGCTGGCGTGGGGCTGTGGGCACCTCCAGCGCGGAGGCAGCGACGTTCCCCAGGCAGCAGATGAGCGCGGCTTAACTAAGCCAGCACTGCTGCCTGCGCAATAAGCACCTGTCTGCCCACAATTTGTCTGTGCCATCGCGGTTCAAGGAGTCCTGTCTACTCGTGGAAGAGCTCTTACCACGCTAAACTCCAATCTCCCTCCTATCATTAGATTATTTGCATTCCTTTCTAGTAAGGCTGCAAAAAAAGAAGGGAGAAAGAAGAAAGAAAAGCAGGCATTAAGACTATGCTGAGTGCCACCACAGTCTCTTAATGAGGAGCTCTGCTCAATGATGGTACTTCCCTGGTTTGCTATATAATGTCTGAGCATGCACTGCTTAACAAGGAGGCTTATTTGCTGGATTACAATAAAAAGTCCCCTTAATTGGCTGTTTCTCTCAACCCCAAGTATCTCAGCACTAATGCTCTCCAAGTTTCTCTGCCTATCTTGCATTTTTGGAGACCTGGAATGCTCTTTTATGCTATGCATCAAATTCAGAGAAAATTACTTAAGTGTCATTTCTAATCCCTACAGGTCTCTGCTATCCCAAGCACTCAAAAACTTCCAGTTCCATTAATATGCACATTCTGCTGAAAAGTGTCAGGTCCACTTAAACCAGGCATCAGCAAATGATTTATTTTGAATAAAAATTGCAGGTAATGTTACAGCATTAACAACCACAGCTACAGACTAAAAGGATTCAGAACAGAGTTAACATTTCCCCAACTATTTTCACCATTTGAGTTGCAAGTACAGAGAGGGAGCAATGAGAAGATGCATATTTATTCCCTGAAGAAACTGGACTGAAACAGCAGCAGCAAATCCATGTAGTGGCACCACCGGTTCCCACATTCCCGCTTCCTCCCTACACTCCCAGCTAGATTCCAGCCAGCCATGAGAGAGGTACAACACGGAGCTGCTGTGTATTTGGGGATTGTTAGTTTCTGGGCAGAGGAGAGGCCACAAAATAATCATGTTCAGATGGAAAAGCTGCAGGATAGGGTCGCCAACGGGAGCGCTGCTTTCTTGCCCAAACACAGATTTCCCCTGTCTGTCCCAGAAGGGCAGGTAAGGTGTAAGCACGGCACACCTTTCCAGGACGTGACCAGCAACCACTTCCCAACCGCCTCAACAACAAACTCGCCACCCTATTTTTCAAATGCCGCTGTGCTAAAATCACACTCCAATGAGACCTTTTTGAGCAGTCAAGGATTATCTTCAGGCCCCTATTTGCAACAGTTCTTAGGCAAATGCGTGGTTTTCCACTCTCAAAAAAACATTTCTGAAATTAGGAGGAGGAGCAAGGTGCAGACTACCCCTATGCCTAGAACATTGAGCAGAGCCCACCCAGACACATGCCCTACCCGGGGGGATGTGTCTGTCTACAGCAGTGGGATCCTTTCATATATGGTATGGGAAAAAAATATATATATAAAAAAGGTACTGATGGACAACAAGTTCTCCAAAACAAACTGCATGTCCAACCTTCTGCAGGTCTCATCATCTCCTTCCTCCACTGTGTGACCACGTTAGCACTTGAACACGAATCCAAGAACAAACACAACCCCCCATTCAGTTCTAGAGTGTTCCACATACTTTCCAAGACCACTTTTTCTCTGCTGGGCACCTACCCAACAACTCAGAGATACAGCATCACACGTGACCCAGGCAGTGCAAGTAACCAGACAGCTCTCCACGGGCCCCTTCCCACTGCAACCACTCTGCAATTGCTGCAGATGTGGGGTAACCAGCAGCTGAGAGTTACGGGAGCCCTTTGCTTACAAACCTCTTCCCTCTCAGAGCCTAAACTGATGTGGTGCTTCATTCAAGATAAGAATCTTGGCCTAAGGGCAAAGCTCCAAGATTGCTTTAAGCCTAGTAAGTTACGTTGCTTCAGGATACCTAGACATCAATGACTGCTTCATCTGCAAACCTTGTCAGGCACATTCCATCAACACCCCCGGACGGCAAGGCAGGTACTCCAGAGCTGACAAAAATCACTTGAGAACGTTAGTTAAACATAAATTTTAACTGCCTGCTTACTTGATGCATTAAAACACGGCATAAATCATACATGACAACCCAAGTGATCCTTGACAAATGCTGCCTGCATCCGACATTTCTTCAGGGCACAGCAGCATCCTCATGCCGTGGGTTCTGGCCTCCAAAAGGCATTAGCACACCTATCTTCCAAAAAGCATCAGCCCAAACTCTCCTGCTTGACATTACAGATAAAAATGCAGATAACAAGAGAGAGAGAGATTAAAAAAGAAAGAAGCTATCATGGCATTGTGATTCCTACATGCTTTGATTAATGGGGAATCAAGTTTAGCAATGCCGCTCACTTCGCTTAATGTAACAACAGCATCATGCCTGCTCGGATTCCTGCTCCTACTAAGCAGCCTGCAAAAAGAAGCAGCCGTAGAGGACGCAGGCACTTTGTGCTGCTGCACAGACCTGGCTTGAATCAATTCCTCTGCCGAAGCTTATTGATCCAATCTCGCATTCGAGAGCAGCTCCAGAACTTTTCCCAGGGGAAGGAGGGGGGCAGGAGGAACTCGGCTTCTCACAAGTTTGTTTGCAGAAGACTGCCAATCCATAATCTATAACACGACAGAAGGTGGAGACAAGGGACGGAAAGGAAGAATATAGCTGTTTGAAAGAAGCAATAATAATACACTGCAACCACACAAATGATTATCTTTATTTACATTTATGCCATGCAAACAGTCTCCGGGGCTGACTCCTCTCCGGAGGGGCCGGTCTCCAGAGCTGCCACTTCGCAAGTGGACAGCAATGATGGTGGTGGCTCCGACACCACCACTGCCCCTCTGATCTCCCGAGCAGGGCTCGGCTTGGCAGCTTTAACCACCGTGTCCCGCGAGACCCCGAGTCACACACGCGTGCCCACCCCGGCGTGCCGCCTGTTTCTCACGTTCAACAACACACAGGGCTCTCCCAGGAAACACCCGTGGGCCTCACACGCTGTCAGGTGCCCTCTCGAGCAGCTTTAAATCACGTTTCTTTCTGCAGAATGCAGGGAATAAGATTTTGCTATAAACAGACCGCTGCACAAAGCATAGCACCAGCTTAACACTCAGCTGTGGACAGAAAAGCGACCCGAATATAACAACATTTATAGGAATTAGGACATCAATTGTCTGATATATTGAGCCAATTCCTCCAAAAGCACGAGTATTTTGTGTAAAACTGAGCCCCTGTCCATGTGTAGCGTCGTGATCAACACAAAGTAGTCACCAATCACCATTTTCCATCCATTTCTTTCACAGCAAGAAGTATTTCCATCCTTTTCCCGGGAGAAACAGAAGGAAGGGAGAGTGGGGGACAGGGAAAATTGCAAGCCAACTGTAAGCCAGCATATCTTTTCCCTAGAACTTGCAAAATGTTTTCACCTTTTCCATGAAAGCGCGCGCTGTTCCTACACACTGAGAAGCCAACCAACATTGAACACACCAGTGCAGATGTCACCACGTCCCAGCAAATGCTGGAATTTCCATGCCAGCCATTGCAAGCACAGTTCGCACACGACAGCCTAGAGCCCAACAAATACTGCATTTTCCTCTCTCCCTTAAACTTCTACCTCCAAATACACGCTGTGAAGATTTATTGCTGTTGTGCTCATGCTTAACATTGCAACTTTGAGAATGGTTTTGTATGGTTAAGAAAGGGAATGTAGTTCAAACTGTATTTGTCCTAACTGTTAAATTAAACTGCATGTACATTAACAGTTCAAGAATAACCAATAACTACTTTGGATTTACGTGATTCCTTTGGAGGAGACTATGACATACTACTAGACAGCCCGGTTGCTTTTGGAGCGATTCTGCTGCTGCTTTAGGCAGAATCTCACTAAGCAAATCCCCCCTGAACATGCACTGAAATCTGCATCCAATGTTGGAAGAAAACAAGAGGAAGAGGGACCACAAATGATAAGATACTGTCAATTGGAGCTACATTATCAACACCGAGGTCATCCCAGTCTATTCCATAGCAGCATATCCGTATGTATGAGATTGATTATTGCTAAGAATACATCTCAAATAAATAAATGAGAAAAAAAGAGTATTGCCTGCAGTTTTTTGCATTTCTGTTTCTTATGTCGGGAGACAAGACGCTTTACTACAAAAGCGCAGTTTTTTTACTACAAAAACTTTATTTAAGTTCCTTAAATAAAGGCTGACTTCCCAAGACTTCTTTTCGGTTGTCTTCTGCAGTGAAGTCAGCTGCTACAACTCCCTGCTCTCTGCCACGGCAGCCCTTGCACTTTGGTCATGCAAGCCCAAAAGCTGAGACACCAACCCAACCTTAAAACACAGAGAGAAGTGGGGTGCAAAACCCTCCTCGCCCAATGCAAAGCTAGATCAGCACATACTGTCAGAGCTGTGAAAACTGAAGATATCTCCTGCACATCTTGGTAGGAGAAGCCTTAGGTCTTCCAGTGGACACCATGAACCCCTAATTTTATTTTTATGGCTCCTTTCCTTCAAGGCTAAGGGTATATGAGAGTATCAGCATTAACTCAACCTTTAAAGATTTCATAAAGGCTACTTAGATAAATACACCACACAAGCCATCAATAGCAACGCTAGTGGGAATGTGAAGTACCTACTGGCATCTCCTCTATTTCTGGCCCTTCCCAAGCGTTGCTATAGAAGCAGTGCTCCATAAGGTGTCTCAAATATCCACGCAGGCAAGGAGCCAAGGCCTTGGAAACAACCAAGTGCAGACAAGTGGACCTAAATCCCCTGGGGCACGGTCCAAGATCCTGAACACAGCATTGCTCTTCAGGAGGCTTGAGAAATCTGGAAATACCAGCTCACGTTTAAACTGCGGAAACTCCAACTTCCAGTGGCCAAAGGCTTGGAAAAGTTTTACATCCAAGCAGGAGGAGAGCCGCAGTTTCAGCGCGGCCACCGACTGTGCAAAACCTGGGAATACGCAGATCCGTGGGATCACAGAGCCCTCCCGACTCACAAGACTCTGGCAGAGGGTCGGAGGGAGCAGGATGCTTCTGAGCTCCATCCAGTTTCTCAGCAAGAGCAGCAAGAACAGGCAGCCTCGCAGATGGAGCCGCGTGGGAGGGAGAAGGGAGGCCCGTCTGCCTCGGGAGGCCGCTCCAGCTGCCGCCCAGGCCTTGGAGAACGGGCGCCAGCCGGGAAGGAAAGCGGAACCACAAGGGGCCCCTCCTGCCTCGGCCCTCTCCTGAGGCGCTCTGAGCCGAGCCCATGCTCCTCCTTCAGGATGGCACTTTGGGGTTGGAGAGAAGAGCTCAAATCAGAACATTCAAAAAATAATAATAAATAAATATTAAATTAAAGAAAAAATAAGAAATAAGAAATAAGAAATAAGAAATAAGAAATAAGAAATAA
>VZSG01000094.1:1410044-1425677 GCA_013398315.1 Nothoprocta pentlandii | reverse complement strand
AATAAGAAATAAGAAATAAGAAATAAGAAATAAGAAATAAGAAATAAGAAATAAGAAATAAGAAATAAGAAATAAGAAATAAGAAATAAGAAATAGCAGTTGACAGAAGGCAAGTGAGTACTGCGGGGTTTGGGACAACATCCATCTCCTTCCTTCATTCTTTCCTTATTGGGCATCCTAAACCAAAATTAACTTAGGAGCACAAAAAATATATATATTTTATATAATATATAAACCACATATTTTTATATATAAAAACATTTGTTGTTGTTGTTGTCGCTTCTCAATTATATATTTCCTTTTCACAAAAATTCCCCTAATAACACTCTCCAGAGTGTTCACCAGGAAGAGTCTGACCAGGAGACAACGATCTCGTCCCTCTGACTGAAATATTCCACTCCAAACTCCAGCACAGTTGATGCTTCCAAGCGATATGCGCTATCAAAACACAATGCTTCAGCACCCCGCCTAGCTCACGCAAATCAAAGTTTCAGCAACTTTTAATGTGTCCTAACACTTAAAATACCAAATCTACAGCACGGCAAGCACCGTCTCCGCATCACAGGACCGCAGTCACATTCCAATATTCCAATATTCCAGCAGCGCTGCGATCGCGCGGCTCTGCTGACACCCAGTACCACAGAGCACGCGATGTATTTATTCAAAGACATTTTCCAAGTCCTCCTCTCGCATGCTGCTCGCATGGGAGGCAGCCCTGGAGAAACAGCAGAAGGCTTGAAAATTCCTGGACCCAAACACCATTTTTTCTGCAGCATCTCTCAATAACGCAGCTTTCAAACGGCAAAACAAGTTTCTTTCCCTTCTTGTGCTTATACTTCCTTTCCTTTTCAAGGCCTCATGCTGTAAACCAAAAGACATGCCAGTATTTTGTGGCACTTCTCCCTTTGGGAAAGGACTTTCCAAGGCTATTTTCTCCAGTTAAGGTGACTATAGGTTAGCTTTCTCACCAGCTAAAAATGAACAACACAGGTTTACCTGTTTCTTTAATCAATATATAGAGGTAGATGAAGGCAGAGGGAAAACAACTACCCTTTTGCTCGTGTACTTCAGCTGCTACTGCCCACATCTGAACTTCTTGTTCTTTCCAACCAAAAAAATCAAAATTACTGGTCACTGGCTGTGCCTAACCCATCTGGTCGACGAACACAAAATAGCTGAGTACATTAGATGTGTCATCAATCACTGTTAATTACTTCATTAACTTGGAGAAGGAATATTGATTTTTTTTCTTTTAAGAACAAACACTGTTTAAAGGTTAGCATTTTTTATTATTGAATGCTATCTGCTTACCAGGAGAAAAATAATTTACAGTCTGTACACAACGACAACCCTGTCACACAGCTTGGGCAATTCTTTTGTCTAGTAAAAATATTTCCATGAGTTTCTTTTGAAAGTGACCACAGTGAAGTTTGTTGTTAAACTTAACGTTGGCTAAAACTATGCATATTCTCAAGTACTCCATGCGCATTGCACCATCTTAACTGCACACGCTTCTCATCCAGCTCTTAAGTTCTTGAAGAGAAATCTATCTCAAGAAACCAAGCAACATGATCTTCAGATGGACCTTTCCTCTCCTGCTCCTCCTGAGGCTGGACCTGGAGGTCTCAGCTCCTGAAGGTCCCAGTGCTGCTGCTGCTCCTGCCCTTTCCATCAAGCCAGGCTCTCTGTCCAGGAGGTGCCTCCTCCAGGCACCCTCCGCACCTCCCGACTCGGCTGCCTCCAGCCATGGCCCTCTGCAAGGAAGGGAGCTCATGACTTAGCTCCGTTCTTCAAGGAAGTGTTTTTTCCTACTCCTCCAGGAACATTCTGAAAGCTCATTGAGCTACTGCAGGATTTCGAAGATGCTTTGTTTGAGGGCCACATCAATCACGTCTCCCACATGTAGGTGACACACACCACGCAAAAGCACCTGCTGATAGAGCGGCACTGGCTGGATTTCCAACCATCCCTGCTTGTGCGTAACCACTGCGGCCAGGCCAGCAGCACCGATTGATTCTGCAGCTGCAGCAGCACAAGATGCCAGAGATCAGGTACAGACAAAGGGCTGGAGACCAGGACGGGTCAGCAACGCGCTGATAAACACAGGTAAAATGAACAATGCTGTGACGAGAGCCAAATGCAGGTCACTTCCAAGCTCCATCTCCCTAAGGTCCACGCAGTCTGACACTGCAGGAAGGAAAGCAGGTCTCATGGGAGCTCCATCCACTCTGGTTAGTGCCCAGCTCATCTGACCACAGCAACAGTTGATCATCCACACAGGTTGGATCACAGCATCCACAGTTTCTGGGTTTTTTTTCTCTGCTTTATTACTTCTTACGTTGAAACATGTTTCTTTCTCTAAACATTAATGCTGCTACCCAACCACAAGCACTTCCCCCAGCAAAGTCAAAAAATCCAGGAGTTTTCTAAATCCGGGATATAACTAGAAATCAGATTTCTGGTTACACACGCAAAAGGCACATATTTCCTCCACTTCTGTAGGGGAAGACAAATTAAGGTGACTGCCCCATTTCCTCCAGCTCTTGTCCCATTTTTGCTGCATTAGAAGGATGGATAAAACAGCCAAACTCTCCCACATCTCATGTCCTCCACCACACACGCAGACCCAAGTCCTAGCTAACTTTTGCTATTGCTTCTGCATTTCTGCTTTTCAGCTCTGTTTCTCTACAGCCCATAAAGGCCCTATGCATGACTGCAACACATCATATCCTTGCGTATCATTTTACTCAAATGACTCCTCCTAACACAGCATCCCGAAAGTTACACATGCCTGCAAAGGGCACCACATTGAACAAAAAAATATGGAATTGTCTTTAAGTTGAAATGCTGTATTGGTTCCTCCCCGGTGAAAACCTGCTCTCCTCCTTCATGGGCATATGAAAAGCGATGCTGTTGCACCCTCCCAAGAGCACAGCAGAGCTGGGGGTCAAACACGGAAAGTCAGACACCTAACATTAAAACACCAGCCTTCGTCAGGAAAGAATTTCTGTTTCTCCAACATGCTGCTATTCAGCCCGAGGCTCTTTTGCAGAGAGTACTACCCCCCATCCCAGGTCCCCTCCCGCAGACTGCAGCACACGGGGTTACCCGTGTCCCCGGGCACGCCGCTCGGGTGAGGGGTCTGTCTGCCCAAGCTGCACAAGGAGAGCAGCATTTCGGTGGCACAGCCCGCCGGGAACCCCGGTCACCACAGGAAGACAGCACCAGCTCGCGCCTCTACTTGCAGGAGCGTTTCAGGCTTCCCCACCTTCTTCATTTGCAAATTAGAGGTCACACTCAAACCACAAGCATGACCAGAAGAGAAAGTGAAGGCGATCACTGGAAAGCAGAAATGTGAGCTCATGCGCTAAATACGCAGCCCTACTTAGCTCACTTCAGTGAGCAACAGCTCTTTAAAACTCAAACCTTCAATTAACGTTTTCAAGTTGACACCCCAAAAATGCCCTAGCAGAAACAGGCAAAAACAATTCACCTTATTCAGAGTTTTTGTTTTTTTTTTTTTAATTAAATATCATTGAAGCAAAAGGCATGAGACACCTTCTGGAAGTGTCCGGCTGCCCTGCGAGAGCGAGATCCCATCAAGCTGCTGAGAGTTTATTTGCTACGTGTTACTTGTAACACCAGGATTATTATTTAACTCGGAGCGAAGGAAGATCCTTGTTGACTTTATGATTCGGACCACATTTTATACAGCCCATTTTGCCTGTTTGCACAACTTGGACACAGCAAGACAAACTGAGACCGTTTCTCGAAACAAGCCTGGATTTTAAAGCCACAGAAACCGGGACATTTTTCAAAGACTGATAGAGTATCTGTTGTGCTTTTTAAGGAGATTTTAAAACACTATCAACTGCCAGTTGAAAAAACAGACTTCAACTCACTATCTTCAAGGGAGGCTTAAACCCTTAGCATAGATATGAGAGGCTTCACCTTCTCTTAAGTTTCCATGATCCATTCCCTATCACCAAAGGAGCTGCAAATACTGCTGTTTATGGCTTTGCACACCATTTAGCTGCATGCGCCCAGCATTCTTCCTTATAAAAGATTCTCCTTTGCTTTGATGTGTAATTCCAGTCGTCTGGAATTTAAACCTTGTATTTCGTCCCTTTTCAGCTGTCTTGATTACCAAAATAACTCTTGCCTAAACATCAGTCTTTTATATGCTCTTCTGATTTGTTTTAATTGAGAAACCTTTTTTATGCCACTAAATCTTTTAATATTTGAAGTTATTAAATAACTTAACGATTTAAGCTATTTATTTAGTATCTTAATTCATTTAATACTTTAAGTCTTTACTCAACATTTTCAGGTAATACGCCAGAAAAAGTTATTCCAATTTCTAAATCAAGTCATGAACATACCCAAAACTACACTATACTGATACAACATCCTTTGCTTTATAACCCATGATATGTTAAGTGGACAGTAAGGAATACAAGGCAAAAATCATAGATATTTTTGTTTTTAAATGGAAATCTGGAGGTACCCTGTGTCATCATGAACATAATGAATTCTAAGTAACATTTTGCCCAAGGAAAGAGTGGCCTGAAAGTGGTTGCTAACATTGCAAATCCGTTCTGCAGGAAGTCAGTGAACATGCAAAGCTACTTATGAAAGGCTACCAAGGACAGAAACTCCTGGAGATTTAAGTGTTCTCTAAGGAACTGTTTCTGCACAGTTTGGATATTTACCTCTTTATATTCTGATTTGGAAGTCCTATAGTCAGTATCAGGTTAATAGACACACACAGGATAAAATCATAATTCCATAGAGTTCCTAAACCCAGGGCAACCCCATAGCACGAAGACCCACAGCAATAAGACCTACAGCAGGAACTAATTCCAACATCCAGTTCAGACTCCACACCATTAGGCCTCTACGTGGCACGCAGCACACACACACACAGACTGAGGTCAAAAAACCAGGCATCAGGTGGAGCCTGGTGGTTCCCTGGGTTTCCTATGACCCAGGTAAAAGCACTCATCAACTCACTAAAGGAAATTAGTCCACATCCTACTTTTTTTTTTATTATTATTATTATTGCTTTGTGGCTGGTCTGTGGGTGGAGGAGAAGACACAAAGGCAGTGTGCATGCGGGAGGAGGAAAGCCTGGCAGGTGCTCACAGCACACGGGTACTTCGGCTCCAGCAAAGCCCAGCAGCTTCACAAACAGCTACGCTTTCCTGCCAGAAACCCAGGGAATCCTCAGCTCACTGCACCACGGGGGAACACTATTTGTCTTTATACACAGAGAAACACCCACCACCCTGAGGTACCTACAAAAACCTGCTACTTAGGGTCTTGATTTTCCTTCCCCTGCACTTCTTCCTTTCAAGACTCTGTCCCTCTTTTCTTTTTAAAAAGGGAAACTGACCCAGATCATGAAGTTGGTGGAAAAATTCCCATTAACAAGACACAGCATTGGTACCCTAAGGGTGAGTCTTGAGGGTCGTGCCAACAGTACTGTCTTAAAAGCCATAAATTATCCTCCCAAGTTGCATCAACGTGCAGTGAGAAACTCATCTCCATGAACGAGGAGAGAGCTTCTTACCAAAGAAGCCAAGAGAAGCAAGTTTCACACGAGACTTCAGAGAGGGGAAGATACGGGGCACATGGCCCGGGCATCCCCGAGCCAAGCGCTGCAGAGCTGGAACGACGCTCGTGGGGCTCGACAGCAGCTGGTAACCTCCAAGTGAAGAATCATCTCAGGAAGGCAACACCTGGACACCCATCCATCATCCTTGAGGTTTAATATTTATGTATATATTTAATTTTCATCTATCTGCCTACCTATGACCATGACAGACAACCTCAAAAGCCACTTTTGGACCTCTCCTGAGATTCACCTCCCAGGTATTCACAAGCAAGGCAGCTTTGGAGACGGAGGGCAGCTTTCCTTCGGGCAGGGACCCCAATTAAACCCAGCAACCGCTTGTTTCCCTCACCCAGTCCATCCCCAAGCGCAGAAAAGGCTCTTGCACCTCACACACCTGCCCAGCAGCAACAGCCCCGGCCTCTCCTTAGCGAGCAAGCCCCCCAGCAACCCAGCGATCCAGCTGGAAGTGCAAAACGCCGGGACACAGAACACTTGGATCCCACGCGATCGCGCCAGACCAGCGCTCGGCGCGTGCTCCCCGTGCAGCTGCAATAACCCATTAGTACCTTCTCCTCTGTTTGCTAGGATTTCACACCCACACTTGGTAGCCGGTTACAACATATGCTCAGAATTCAGTAATCTGCACTCGGAGGCTGCGATAGTTCTGATTTTCGCTGCCAGCGCTAAGAACAAACCTCAGAGCTATATTCTGAGGCCCTGGAATTTAAATATATGATAACACTGTAAATAAAAGGAAACAAATTCCTTAAGGAAAAAACGCTTAAGCATGCCAGATCAGTTCCCAATAGTAACTGCTCTGCTTTAACAAGAGATAAATATTTACAGTCTAGAACAGAGAACACCTTGTGTTGCAATACCAGGAATGCAGGACTCATCAGTCCTCAGCGCACTTAAAAGCGGTTTTATTGGTTTATGTGTGTGTGTAATGGGTGGCGAGGTGGGGGGGGTTGTTTGTTTTGATTTTTTATTTTTTAAATATAGAACAGCCGGAGCACCTGGAAGCACGTGCATGAGAAGGCTGCTCCTTTGCAGCACCCAAGTGAGAGGCTGGAGGTAGTCACACAGCAGCGCTGTCCTCAAGCACACGGGATCTGAAGATGTTCACCAAGGCAGACCTCGTTTAGCAGAAGTCTAAATTGTTGTCATGAATAGGCTGCTTTTATTTTTTCTTTTTTCCCTGCTCTCTTTAATAGCCTAACTCACTCCTCTTTAGAGTTGCCCTAGAAAATGCAAACACAGGAGTTTTCTTACCGAGGCAAAAGGGAAGGGGGACAGGGAAGGATCAGATGCTCATCTCAAACTCCTTGGTTTGGGAATGCCATGGGGGTGGCGGGTGGGAAAGCAAGCTCAGGCTGCAGACCAAGAGGGTTTCCAGCTTGCTTCCCAACTGCCAGCTTGATCGGCTCCTTCCAGGCAGGAATGTGGGGAATGTCTTTCACGAGGGCCCTCGAGAAGACCGAAGGATGGGACGTATTCATGTTAGGCCATCTGATAAACCCTGTGCAAAGTAGATGCTCTCACCTCTAGCCTTAGCCTGCCCCATCTCAAGCTATTCGCTTTTAAGCCATTTTAAATTACATAAGTAATTAAACCCACACGCAAAGCTTTCCTACCCTCTACGCAGTTCTAACTTGGATGCAAGCGGGATCTGCCCCGGGACACTCCAGTTCAACTGCTTTGCTCCAGGACCTGGTCTCTGCAGTGCTGCAGTCCTCACCCATTGGCTCCTCAGGCTTTTTTTGGCCCACTTCCTTTCCAATGTAGTGGTCAAGCCGCTGGCAGATTTATAGGAGACTCATGCCTAAGAGTCCTAAGAGTCTCCATTTCCTTACTTTCTTCTCCTCTTAAAATGGAATTACCCCTGGCAAAAGAAAACTTTCCTGCCCTGACCTCACTCATGCCATGGGCAGTGTTACTCAATGATACCATTTCCTCAGGCAAATACTTGGCTTTCATCTGCTCTACCCGACTTTCTCATTTGCTCCCTTGCTTCCAGAGCCCCGGCACATCAGTTTATTTTTAAACTAGCACTTTTTTATAGCAGAAAGCAGAAGTAGTTTGCCTGCTTTCACTTCCAAACCAGGCACAGTGAAGGTTACTATTATTGTCAGCAATAGATGCAACTTAGTTGGATGGACTCAGAAAACGGGTTCGAACTATACCTGCCATCCCAGATCACTGTCCACCCCAGTCATTTATTGCAGCTTTTTCACCAGGCCCCCCATGGGTTACCTGTCAATTCAAAGCTCAGCTCAATATTGCCTCAAAAGCAATTGGCTCTACTAGCATCTCCAAGTCTCCTGTGCAGGAGAACTCGCTCTTCCCCACCAAGGAAATCCAGCCATCCTTGTCCTTGCAGAGCCCCAGACCAGACACCAGCATCAGATTCATCAGATAGCACCACTGTTTCTGTTCACAAGGCCCGATGCAAACAGGGAACATCAGCGAAGCAAACCCACACCAGCTCCGTGTGGAACAAGATCAGGTAACCCGTGTAAAACCACTCTCTCTCCAGGAAAAAAAAAGGGAAAAAATCACTGCAGATTGCTTATAAAAAATCCATATTGTGAGCCTCTTCTGTTTTCAACGATTCACAAAACACGCTCAGGAACAAGATTTCAACATCCAAGGCCACCTACTTTCCAGGCTGTGCTGCAACCGATAAAAACGCTACACTTTGTATCACCCCATCAATATGTGCTTTTTCATAAGCCTTTTCTCCAGGGATCCCAAAGCATCCAGCTCTTCCACATTATGCTGGGTTCGATAATGTACAACAAAACCTCAGATTGCCTCTCACTGTCACAAGTTCCTATGCATCACTTCCTTGTTTTTGCAGAGCTCCAGGCAAGAAATTACTTTCCCTAATGCTGAGACTTCATTCACAATTATGATTAAGCCCGTCATCAAACACTTCATTCTTAAGGCACGGAGCAGATGAGGCAGCAGCCTTCCTGCAGCACGGCGCAGGCTTTTATACCAGGAGCAAGAGGAAATGCAGGCAGAGAGAGGGGTGAGCAGAGCCTTCACTGCAGTCTCCAGCACCTTCCGTGGGCAATCAGGGGAAAAATAAGCTCCCTGCTGTTCATTTCCCTCTTCCTTTGATCACGTTTACAGGCTAAAAGAGATTGTGCGAGAGGCAGCTTTCATTCAATAGCATCTCCAGTAAGCTCTGGGCGCAGATAAGAATTGGAAAAACATTTAACATCCTTTCCCCCCGCCGCCAACCAAAGCATTGACAAAGCATTGCCATCAGATTCAAACAGAAAACTAGTTATGGGGAAGGGAAGAAGAAATGCACAAGGAGTCCACAGGGGAAAAACAATCTATTTTAAGATCCTTCTCCATCATGCAGATTCTTCTACTCCATGCAGCCCTTCTACACCAAGCAGGTGAGGCTACAAGGGCCAATGGCAACTTCCATGGCAACTCATGGAAGCCAACTTGAGCACAACACTTTGGGAGGATCAATTCCTCAGCAAGACACCTAACACTGAGTGCACCTGACGGCAAAGGGCCTCTTCATTTTGCTTTCCCTTCCTCCCCATCACAGCACCAGGAGATACAGGGCTCAGGTCTGGACAGTTTTCATAATCGGACACCTCTGGTTCTCCCCACGTCACCCACCATGGGCCAACCTCCCTAGCGAGGTGCAGACAGCAACACAACGACACGTGGAGAAGCCTGTGATCCCAGTCACCACCTGCAGCAGAGCCGAGCTTTAGGAAACCCAGGTTTTGTTGCTGTCGACTCGGGGCATGAAACAAAACCAGCAGGTGGGAGTTGCTGCCGTGCGCACGGGGAGGAGACGGCCCCGTCCTCGCGCCCTCCCGCAGGTCCATGACTCCAGGCAGGCCCAGGAACCTCCGCAGGGCTCCTCGGGAAGACGCCTCCCATTCCTACGGCCTATTTTGCAAGAGGGCAGCCGCCGCTTCCAAGGAATCCCTGCAGATTCAGCCAAAGCAACAGGTACAGCAGCCTTTTCTTTCCACTTTTAAATCCGTGCTTGCTACTGAAGTCAGTGTTTTCTCGTGCTAACAGACAAGCTCAAACTATGCAGCGCTCTGCAAAACGTAACCCTGCCTGCAGGAAAGCTCAGTTTTACCTACGAATTCTCCTTCTGCGACCTTCCTTGTCAGGCAGTCTGCACTGTGGGTGTTCCCTTCCCGTCGGTTCTTGGGAATGAGATAACCTTTAAGTCCTTACTTGCTTTCAGTTTGACTCACGAAACTCAAAGCTAAGGCTGATACTCCAACTTTCATCTCATCCCTGCCTCCTTTGGAGCTCGCCAGCATTCAAATACCACCTGTCTCCTGAGAGCCCTGCGCTTCCAGCCTTCAAACCTGCCCTTTCTTTCCACTGGCTCTTCCACTTCCGAACTCTCTCCAAGTTAAAATTCAATGGGCAGTTCTTTCTCCAGCATCATCTGGATTTCAAACAAAGATTAATTGTGTAACTAATATATTGTGCACGGTGATATCTGATGCAGGATGATGGACCTCGCAGTTAGACCCGCAGGAAGGAGCTAGGCCAGCTTTTGATCACCACCTGTATTGAGGATTTTAATGGAAGGAGAGAAAGCACTCACAGAAACGAGGTGGCTGTAGATCCAAAGGGAAAAAATGCAGCTCTCCTAACACTCTGAACACTCCCTTTTTGAATGCTCGTCCAGAACAGCATACAATAGAACTAATTCATTGTTGCAGGCCTGCTTTTGGGATGCTTTTCTTGGACGGATGTGTATAAAACCAAAAGCTTTATAAACACAACACCAGCAAGTCCCAATTTGAGCTTTTTTTTTCTCTCCTACAGAGCAACTGTGATGTTTTTCCGTAAACTATTTCAGTTCATCACGAAAATATATCACAGCAAAAGCATGTTAACTCACGAAATACAACTTTGCAAGAGCGGCAGGCTTTACTCTCTAATAAAGTAAAAATGAAAACTTATCGAGAGAGGAAAGAAGACTTAAAAAACTTGGGGGAAAAGAGCATCAGGCAGTTATGTCCTAATCTATCTTTTATCCCACCGAGGGGAAATGAACACAAAGAGAGATGCTTTAGGAAAGGTTATACCATGCTGCATGCAAACTAAGAGCTGCACCCTCAATGGGAAACACTCCAGGTGTTTGCAGGGATGCGGTCGATGCTGCAAATTCCTACCAGGGCCGTAGCTGAGAGCTCATCCAGAACCACCACCCCGTCCCACAGAAACCTCTTCTTGATGCTGGGCACAGAACGGCCATTCCTCAACACTAACCTGATGCAAGTTACACCAGCAAACTAGTGCTACCTTGGGCACTTCACAAATAAAGTCTGACACCACACACGAGGCCTAGTGCACAACCACTCACAGATATTTTTTAATTAAATCTTAGTGACAGAGGCCTCGTTAAGGCATCATTTTTCAGAAAGAACTAATAGTTATTTTCCACATGTGAATTATCACTCTGCTCCACTACTCAATTCCATTTATCTTTTGTCAGGTGTCAGCGTCTGGCAGTATGAAGGAACAAGCCCCCTAAGGATCATTCAAAACACACCATTAAACCAACAGTAGGCCTGCAGTCCAGTCACACAAACTGAGATTTTAATCTCCTATAGGTTATTTTATCCTATAGGATTACTCAAAACCAAAACCTTTACAAACTGATTAATTCATCCAACAATTTACTTTTTTTAAATTAAACTTACAGATACACACATACAAAAAAGGTCTATGTGAGGCCTAACTTGAAAGATGCCCCATGACAACAAACCAGCCTGTCCCCAGTGCAGCATCTTAGTGCCCAGGCTAGCAGGAGGTTTCTCCTTAAACCTAAGATCCAGTTTTCAAAAACGCAATTTATATTTTCTTTACAAACACTTCTTCTATTTGGAACAGAGATTTCATCACGGAATTAATGCAGACGGCTACAGTATCGATGACCACAAGTCAACACGTACTCCTCTGATCTAGTAGGTAGAACACAGTTTGAAGTAGTTTTTAAATCAAAGCTTTGCAGAGATAACATCCATTTGGAAACACATGAGGAAGAAAAGGAAAAAAAAAGTTGATGTGTCCAAAATGTGTCCAACAGCGAATGCCAGGATAAAAGCTTGAGTTTTCAATAGAGGCAGCCCGGGCTGCAATTCCTTGCAAGGAAAGCGCTGCAGGAGCTCTCCAAGAGTTGTTCCTCAATTGCTTCCCTTTTCCCCACCACTAATAAAACGGTGGGGTTTTATTTTATTTTTTAACTTTCATTGAGTTTTCCCTTTCATTTAGCAGACCCTGCATCCTGCACTCTAAATGGCAGAACTCCAAGCATGGGTTGCACAAAGAGGAAACTTCCACATTCCTCATTACTGAAGCTCACAGCTCCAGTGTTTCTGCTGTTTCTTAGCTTACAACGTTTGAGGCAAACCCACAGGTTTTCAGTTCTGTTTCCCACCCCTCAAGGGCTCTTGGAGCAACCAGCACCTGGGAAGAACCCGGCTCCCGTCCTTGCCAAGCAGGCTCGGAGCGCGGAGAAAGAAAGGGAAAACAGGGACACAGAGGCCGTGCTCGAGGGAAGGGGGTGCAAAACTGAAGAACAGTTTTCAATTAGCGAGGCACACGTCCTGCCAGCTTCTCTGTCCAAAAACACACGTTTCTAAGAACGTTTTAAGTTCAAAGGAGTCCAGTTCAAAGGGTCTGATAAAATTTTAAACCAGCATCTGGCCTTGCAGACTGGGCAGCAGGATTGGAAAAGACGACTACAGAAGAGCTATAGGAAGCTCTATGGTAACTGGAAACCGGCTGCAGGCAACTCCGAAGAGGAAGGGAGCTGAAGATGACACCAACGCAGCAGCAACAGTCAAGAATATTTGGCAAATTTTTAAATTATCGTTGTTACCACTGTCCAAACACCATGCAATTAACACTTCCTTACACTCTGTGACTAGCTCTGCAGTTCGGAGCAAGCTAGCAACAAATCCTATTGAGCAAATAGACCATTCCAGTCAATATTACCCTCTGCACTTAACCCTAGAAACAAGAGAAGTAAAAATACCAAGTCAAGGAGGGTTTTTCTGCTTTGCATCTCCAGTGTAGTGGCTTTCCAGCAAATACAAATACTCATATTGCCAAAGAGTGTCACCTAATGAGGATACAACACCAAAGGGACGTTTCAGCCCCAGATTAAGCAGGCAAGGCCAGGTTAAACACCCTGAGGTTTGCAAAGCCGAAAGCAGCGGCACTCCAAGGCAGCACCTGAGCATCCAAGGAGGGCTTCAAGCGAGCCCCAAGGGCCACACAGGGCGAGAGGCCGCGCTGCACGGAGAGCCCAACACCCAGCACTGCAGGAGCCTAAGCAGCCCTCAACAAACAACCAGCTCCTTGAGGGAAGGCTCTGCAATAAATGATAACAGGCACGATATCTACTAACTTCTTTTAACATAAATGATTAGGTAAGGAGCATTTGTGAACAACCTATTCTAAAAGGTCCTGTTTATTCTCAGCTTGCTCAGCTCCAGAAGGTGACAGAAACTGGACCTAAAACACTCCACCCCATCAAGCACTATATATTTGGTGGAAGGTTTGAGTCTAAGCCCTTGGAGTTAAGTGTTTGGGTATGTTCACGTACTAGAAAGACGTAACTCAAGCCACCTGTGTGAATTCCAGATGGGATTTAATGCTGATGACTGAGGATCAGTCCCAAGCTCCCACCTCCAGCCCAGTCCTGCCAGGGGACACGGAGGAAAAGCAGCCCGTTCACCCCTGGACAGCACGGCAGCCCCACGTCAGGGCTGCACAAGCTGCTGCCTTCCCAAAGCCTTCAAGCAACATGAAACACAAACAAGCCGCTCACGGTGAGGATAACAAGACCTGACAGGTCGAGGAGAGATGCCTTCCAAAATCCTCTGCAGCACAACCCGGGTCGAGGAGACCTGCAAACCTGCTGCTGTGCAAACAGCCTGTGCTCTGCAGGGAGCCCCGCATTCAAGGGGGACCTGTGCTCTGCAGGGAGCCCCGTGTTCGGGTCTCAAAGCCCAGGCAAAACGCCCTCCCAGCCCCTCCAGCCGCAGCTGAGCTCGCCCAGGCACCTCCAGCCACAGCTCTCCTCATCAGGGAGCTGCCTCCATGGGAGTCCACAAACAAACCACTCCTGGCTTTAGGAACATTAAAAAAAATATATATAGAAAAAAAACCATACTGTTTTTTCCTCTTTCTCTGCTAAGGGAAAGTCTGGATCCACTACTGGATGAAGCATGAGACCAGCAACGCAGAAAGCTGCATCTTGACCAATGCAAAGATCAGCCTTCACAAGAGATCAGTGCTCCCCTTTTATCCTTTTTGCTAGTAATTCACCACTAAAAGGCAACCAGTAAATAAAATTATATCCACTGGTGAGTTCACATGCATCACATATGAAGAACTTAGTGAACAGAACCTGTCATCTCCTAACCATGGGCTGACGGATGCTCCTTAGGCCTCTCAAGGACTTATTCGTGGCTTTTTCTTGGTGATGATCTCAAGCTCTGCAGCTCAGACCTTCCAGGCTGCTTCTGCTTTACGAGCCTGTTAAAGACCTCACTCTGCACGCACACCAGCTTCCAAACGAGCTTTTTTTCCCAGTTCCACCCCCCAAAAAGTTCTCCTGAGGCAGCTTTCAAAACACATCTTGCATTGGTCCAAGCTACCGCTGTTGAGGTCCCTCCCTGCCCTGCCCTTCTTGTAAAGCCAGCTCCTGAATCAAAAATTAAATCCCAAAGGATGAATCTAAGGAATTCAGACCACTGAGGGCACAGCTTAACATTAGCTAAGGAAACCTGTGCGACACAAATGCTCAAACACCTCATCCAAGGATGAGCAAAGCATCTCATCCACAAAGCTGCGTCTTGCATGCTTTGGTTCAAACAAGAAACCTGCATTTGCTAAAAACTTACTCTTTCTAACCGGGTGGCATTTCCCATTTCCAAATGTAATTGAGTGAGCCCGTTGCCATGGCGACAGGAGGATTTCTGCAATAACTTGGTTGCCCCGTAATTGCCGTATATTTGTATACAAGCAGCTGAGGTTTCTTAATTCAATGGCCTCTTAACTCTTTCGGAAGAGCGGAGCAAGAACTGGAGCTCCTGGCCTGAGAACACGACAAGGGAGTGATGAAAACATCAGAAACTATTAAAACTCAGCGCAGTGACAGATCATATTACCCAGGAAAAAAAAAAAAAGAGAGAAAAAGAAAGCCTGCCAAGAACCAGATTATTATATAAACTTCACAGTTCCTTAGCTTTTAAAAGTGTTGCTGTATTAAAAAGAAAAAAGCCTCATTCAGATAATTAAGTTCAGGTAGTTTCTGGCAGTAACTAAAAGCACTTTGACAGTAGTGGGTATAGCGCAAGCCCCATTTATTCACAGTACATAATACCAGTAAATCAGAACGCGCTGGCAAAACATATTATCCGCCTGACAGTGGAGTCCACTCCAGCTCCGGGGGCCAGAACGGCAACGTGGGATGCAGAGGCCGGGCGAGTACCAGGATGGGGAACCGGGAGACGGAGCCGGGGGCACAAAGCGAAGCCACCCGGGGGGGGAACGGGGACCTCCCTCCCACCGCTGTGTCTGCACGGATGGGGCCTGTATCCCCCTCCCATGCTGGGCTGCACCCCCAATTCCAGATTTACGGAATCGCAATTTTCACATCCTCCACCCACTCGCACCAACACACATCCCCCCCTGTTATTTTTTTGCGGGGGGAGGATTTCAAGACCTATAATCCACCCTGCAACGCTAACAGCGGCTTCAGCCCCAAGTCGCACACAGCGAATTCCTCTCCTCTCCGTCGGGCGCAGCGCGATTGATGCAAATCCTGCTCCGCAGGCGGCTGCAGCGGGGCACAGGGATGCAGGGCGCGCGGTGCCCGCACCTGCCCGCGCCGCCCGGCCAGCGTTACGTAAAGGCGCCCGGGCCGCGCGGCGCCGTCCCTGACAAATCCCTGCAGCAAAAGCCCGCGCGCGGCTCCCACGCGGGCTCCC
>VZSG01000094.1:1374017-1408056 GCA_013398315.1 Nothoprocta pentlandii | reverse complement strand
TGCTCCATGTCCTTACCTCTACCAGACTTCCCTAGCAGTCCATTCAATGCCAAATTGATTTTTCTATTTTCTAAAGAATTACCCTAGTGAATTGTCAAATCTTCTCTAGCTGCAGCGCTCTGGCTGACCAAGCCTGTGGCTGGCACCGCTGCCCGTTTGCTTATTGCCTCCCATTAGCACAGTGTCCCAAACGAAGAGGACACGGTACAAACATTGACTATCACAAGAAGCAAAAAACGTCCACAGCTGCTATGTGACAACACAGAGCTGCTGATGGACACCCTAGAGCTTGACCAGAGCTTCCTGATTGAGATACGCTAGCTATGGGTAGGCAGGTCAGGCTAGGAAGGGGTAGGCAGGTCGGGCTAGGAAGGGGTAGGCAGGTCAGGCTAGGAAGGGGTAGGCAGGTCAGGCTAGGGATTTCATCAAACATCACGATATCCACACTTTTTTATTCCCCTGCTTTCTCCCCGAGTTGAAGGCCATCGTTTGCACACTCTTCTGGCGTGCTCGCACAGCTGCCAGAGAAATGCTGTGCTTCACATAGGTGGAGCCCTTGGATTACACAGTGTTAAAGGAGTTAATGCCGCAGGGCGCGGGCACAATGATGGACTTTCACACGTCTTGTGGTTGCCAGTGAGCTCAGTGCCCGGGCCACAGTCATCACCTATTAAATGCACAGGCCTTCCTGCTTGGCTTCCACGAGTTTCTCAACATCCTTGACCGAGATGATATAAAATGCAGGTTTCCACGCGCAGCCAGCCCAGCACACTCGGGGTAGTTTTGATTAATTGGTTCTTGCTAAATTGTTTTTAAAACTTCCAGATTTTTCCATTAAGAAAAGTGAGCGCCTGTAGTTCAGCCATCTGGATTGACATAAAATCTTGAGACCAGGAAGGAATTGCTAACGACTTTGGCCCTCCTTGAAAATCTGCCTAGATGCTGTAATATAAAAACACAACTTTCTTTTGAGATGTTTACAGTGCCATTCCAAAGGGCGACCCATCTAAAAGTCCTTGCCAGATTGATGTGACCCCTGCAGTTGCTTTTTTGTTTTTTTTTCCCCTTGCAGTGAACAACACGCTCATGTCTTGGCAGAGGTCAGAATTAGTCTGACAGTTCCATCAACAAGAGCATCCCATTAACTTAAGTTTCCCAGTCTGGCTTTATTAAGATAATACGTTATTCGAGTTAACTTAGAACAGACATTAACTTTCAATTATCCTAAGCTTGACAAAATGGACAACATAGCCCATCTTGTAAAAAGTCTGAATATTCTCCCTTTTATATACCCATAAGAACACTGCTGGCATGAAGAGCACCACTTTTGCATGAAGCTGAAGCCCTTTTTCTTTCGTTTTTAGGTTATATTGGCTTGTGGGCTTGTTTGTTTGTTATTCTTTGGTTGGTGAGGTTTCAGGCTTCCTCATATGGTTGTTCTGCTATCTTTATTCTGGGCCAGTTTGCTTGCTCACGTGTATGTAATATATGTGTGTGTAAATACACTTCTAAATTATTTTTTAAGTGCCAAGAGACATATGGGTACAAGTGCTTTAGGACTAGAAGCTGACAACGTAATATTATATGGAAAGTTCACCTGCAGATCTCATGATCGGTGCTTGATGCAGGAGCAACGTGTGGGTGTCCAGGTGGCTGCTCACGCTCTGGCATCTCCCTATTTCTGGTACAGTTTGGTGACCAACATAAGAGGCAGCAGACACATTGCCCAGGTGGCTATTTCAGCATCTCAACATCGAGGAGCCCAAAGGTCCTCATCCCATCTGCCCTTTGTCCATACTTTTTTGTTAAAAGTCATATGCTGTACTGTAGACCCAGTCTGTTGCCTCCAAATTCAGGAAACTGCAGCCTGGCTGCACTTCTTGCTTCCTGCATTGCTCAAGTAGCTTAAAAAGATGAAAGAAGAAAGGAAAATTATATCCTAAAAGTTGCCATGGAGTGTAAGTTTTATCTTCAAAATTTGATTGATGCAGTACTGGTGGTGGTGGGTGTGAATATGTAGATCTATTAATATCCAGTCTAGGCTAACCTGTGCATAATGACAGAAAATTAAACCTTGTCATTGTTCATATAAATTAAAACTCAAACATTAACATGTAAAAGAATTCTTCCTATATGTTAAATCCAACTCTATATAGAGTAGTCTGTTTTTGCTGTAATTATAGCTAAAAAGTTTACTCAAAAGCCATCTGAAGGAAAAAAAAAAAAAATTGGCAGAGCTAATTCATAAAGACTTAAATAAAATGCAGTGACAGAGCTTCCCGCCCACCTCCACCTCATCTTTAGCCGAACTCTACTTCTCATTTGTCAAAAATGGTTCAATTTTTTTTCTGGATGTTCTTAAGCAGGAAACAGCCATCACAACATTCCAGCTCATTTCCCTTCCCTGTCACATGGACCTGGTGAAAGTTAAGGGGGAAAAAAAGAGAAAAAAGCACCTCAGCTTTCCATGCTAATTCTCCTCTTCCACTATGACCCTGGCTGGAAAGAACAGCAGGAAGTTAGGGAGAAATGTGGTGGGAACTTCTCCTAGAGCCTGACCGTTGTAGACCAATATCTACTCCAAGCAGTAGTGCCAGTTGTTTCCTTCGGCAAGGAGGTCAAGCCTGGGCATCAGTTCATTCGTGTTGATTGCTTTCTTATTTTCCTTCTGCTCTTAGTTGTCGTCATTGCTCTCATGACGTTTCTCTCCCTCCAGCCACCCTTCTTGGCCTTACTCCCACTTCCTCTTCTTCTAGATGATCCTTCCTAGATCATCACTTATTTACTCCTTTCCGCTGTAAGAAAAAGCACCTTTAAAACACATCTTTAATTGAACAGAATGATAATTTCCCATTGCCCTATTCTTCTGTTTCCCTTCTGATCGACCTACCTTTGTTTTATCCTAGTGAATTTTGCTTCGTCTGGGACTCTTCCCCTGTATCTCTGTAGAATGCCTCAGGCAGTGGAGAGGTTTTTCTTTCCTTTTGCTAGGCTGTGAAATCTGTCTTCTATGCAGAGCAATTCTGTCTGGCTTAATGTGAGCTATAAAGAGGAACAAGGTGGTTCTCTTCCACTTAAGGGAGTGCTTGCTGAGGCCGGAGAAGCCTGTATTTGGCTCCAGAAGCAATTTTTCCAGCTTGTCTGCACACCCAACACTTCATCAAGTCTTCATCACTCAAGGACTAGAAAGCTTAAGTCTGAAGCATTAGAGTCAGTCTCTAAGAAACAAGTTATTGCTGTGTCTTGTACAAACCCAAGCCCTTGTCTGCTGCTTAAAAAAATAAAGTCAAAAAGTCAACGTTAAGGTCAAAAAGTAAAATTTTCTCTCCTTTCCCTGCTTAAACACAAAAAAAATGCTATTGTATGTACACTGTTTCTCAAATTAGCCTGTCTACTTGGTAATTTCAGAGGCATAAATGCACAGCTTTGTAAAGCTCCATCACTGAATGCAGCAGTTGTCAGTAGTTTAGAGCAGGTGCACAACATTCAGTTCTTCCATCCTACTCCATACATTAGGAGGGGAAGTCTAGGGCAAAGAACAATTGAAGACCAGGTTAGGGGACACTTATACAAACTGGACCCTCACAAGTCCATAGCCCATGACAGGATGAACCTCCAGGCGCTGAGAAAGCCGATCAAGATGCTCTTGTTTAGCTTTGAAAAACCACGGTGTTTGGGAGAGGATCCTGGGACTGGAAGAGAGCAAATGTCACCCTTGTGTTCAAGAACAGACTGAAAACTGAGGGAATTCTGCTAGAACACAAGAAAACACTTCTTCACTGTGAGGGTGGTTGCACGCTGGAGGACTGAGGTCCCTTCCAGCCCCACTATTCTGTGATTCTGCTATCCTGTGATTATTATGGCACTCATTTTATCCTAAGCACAATAAACATAAAATATTTCCCTGCTAAAATTATTTAAATAAATTATTCTAGTTTTTAAAAGTATTTAGCAATTATATCTAAACTCTCAACTGTGTTATATAAGAGAGGAGAGGGGAAATGTTCTGCAGCCATTATAAGCTGCTATCCCAAAGATTTAACAACAACGTTGTCTTCTCTCTTGATTAAACTAAAAAATGAAATAAGCCTAAAATTAATGCATAGCTTGCTGAAGCTGAGGTCATAATAACTGCTGCATACACTTATTTCATTAATTATTTATCAAGGACTTTCCTTATTCCTGATATGGAAAAGAAAAAAGTATTCTTAATATATGAATAATATGTTTTATATATATAACATCACTATTATTACTATTTTATGGAAGACAGTTTAAAATGTTTAATTCCTTCAATATGCAATCATGGCAGCTGCTGAGAAAAAAAATAATGTGTGTGTGTCTATAATAGGAGCCTTAAAGAAAATATTAATTCATTTTTCTATCCCATCTCTTTTAACCAGGGAAAAAAAGGGGGAAAAAAGAACCAAGAAAAAAGAAAACAAAGCACTCCTTCATGACACAGAGTATTTTTTTAAAAAAAGCAATTAAAATAGGAATGTTTTAAAAAAAATGGCAAAAAGCAACAAGTTACTTTTCAATAAAAAAATATAGACAGTCTGGCCCCTGGGTGTTGGTTTTAAGTGAGGATATTGACTTCCAGCTGAATGATGAGTAGAATATTTTTCTACTGAAATATTGATAGTAGATTACACTAAACCACAAACTATCTCCATAAAGCCCATCATTTCTAATCCTAATGGTGTTTTCTTTCCCTTGGATGACTACTACATTCATGATATGATGGCTTTATTCTATCTGGGGGAAAAACTTTTTACCATACAGCTAAATTAACTTGTCAAAAGACTTCAAACTTCGGAAGCTTTTACAGCTCAATTCAAAGCTATTATTCAAGATTGAATGAGAAAGCTGTGGACTGTAAAAGCTGGCAAAAAATAAATTTCCCCAGCACTCTCAGGCTGAATGGAATACTTGCTTTGTGTTCAGGTTGTATGTGTTTCATTGAGCAGTCTCAGAATAGCTATATTTTGCCTATAACCTGTGTGCTCTGTGATGAAGGACGGCATGCTTTTTTGTCAGCTGCTCTTGATGCTATGATCTGGTGTATGCTCTTTCATATTCCCTTGATTATATTTAGTTTCTAGCAACCTAAATATACGTCACCAAGTTCTTTATAAATGCGTGGTTCAAAAAAAGAGAGAGGCTAGTTACTAATAGGGGCAAAACAAGAACACAATGAAACTTATTTTTATCTTTTTTTTTATATATACATATAAGATCATAGACTACTTTACAGTCAGTTACAGCTTCCTCATGCATACATATTAATGCCTAACTTCATATATTCTTGCCTTAAGGAGTAACAACTGACATACTCTACAGACAGGTAAGACTTGACAGAGCTCCTATTGGAGCCCTCTTCTTTGGCAGATCCATTCAAAACCTGGAGTGGCTTTACTGTTTTTAACCATGCCTCTAGTTCACCCTTTCGAGTGTTCAGAGAACTCACCACAAAATGGGGATCGATGGCCAATAAATACAAGCTAACTATACTCTTGCATCTGTCTGTTGCCCTGTTTCTGCCTTTGGTGCGCTATCTGTAAAGAAGGAATATTTCTGTTTCCCTATCTAAGGATGAAGATAAATGCCATGTGATTTTTTACGCATTGCTGTGAGACCTAAAGATACAATTAAGGCAGTATAGCATAAAAACAAAACAAAAAAAAAACCACCAGGCACTTTCATCATTGCGTGTATAAAATAAAACAGACTGTGGCAAAGTGATCTTTTGCTGGCAGTTTTTCACTTAGTGTAGCTCCGTTCCAATAAAAGCATGTCATGGCTGTCCAGGATTAGCAAACAGACTGTGTTCCCTACCGCTAGACATGACTGCTTAGTTTTGTCCACAGGATGGAATTTGTCACTAGACATCACCGCTGATGAGCGCTCTTCAGACAAATCCCTGGTAGGCATCAGGCTTATGCATCCCTGGTATCTATGGAGACCAAGATCATCAGCAGTGCCCAGTGATAGATGCTGCGCTGCTCGGGAATAAATCCCGTTTTGTCAGGCATGATATTGTCTGACCAAGCTTCCAGAGAGAAGATAATTTCAGTTTCAACCACTCTCGACTAAAAGTAGCACCAACAGATGATATACATGGGCAAAACTGCACGGACCTTTCAAATTCCCAGGTTCTTCCCCCCTTTTTCTTGAAGGGTTGTTTCATTTCATTGCACACAAGTCCCGGTTTTCTTATTCCGAGTCAATGAATTTCCCAAATATGCATCTCTTCTTTTAAAAGGTAGCTCTGTTTTGTGCTCGGCCAAACCTCAGTCTTTGTGTTTGCCCTTTCCTGTGACAAAACCAAACCACAGCTAGTTTTGGATTTGTACTTGAAAGGAAGTTCTGAAAGACCTCAAAGTTTCTTTATCTGCTTTAGGTCCTTATGTATTGGGTATTTATTATATTTGGTTTTCAGATCAAAACCTC
Organism: Nothoprocta pentlandii; assembly: GCA_013398315.1. Classification (NCBI taxonomy): domain Eukaryota; kingdom Metazoa; phylum Chordata; class Aves; order Tinamiformes; family Tinamidae; genus Nothoprocta; species Nothoprocta pentlandii. The sequence continues at coordinate 1,401,603 of VZSG01000094.1, read as the reverse complement.
CTGTTGGATGCCCAAAGGGCAAAACTGAGGGCACAAAAAGGATATATGTAAGAACTGAAATGAGAGCTGACTGCTCCCAGAAAGCAGCAAAGAGCATTAGAATAAAACATAGCAGGGAGCAAGATCCTTCTTGCTGAGTATACTGGAACAGATCACATAAATCATCCCAAAAGATTTTTGAAAGTTGCAAAATCGAGCTATATGTATGTGCAGGTCTTGTGCTGAAGCATCACATCTATGGATCATTCCCATAGCAGTGGTCCAGCGCCTTTGCACGGGCATACACAGGCATCTGCAGAGGCAAAACACTCATCTCTATTTTAAATTTTTTTGCTAAAGCTTGTACCTGACCCACTGTATCTTAAAATCTCTGGTTAGTTAAGAGCACTTTCTCCGAGTTCTTAAAAAGCATTACATTAAATCATTGCATGCCATCAGTAGAAGTGTACCTAATAGTGCCAGTAAATGGGTTTCTGGAAAATGGTATCAAAATACTAAAAGAAATGCCTAAAAAGTTAAATTCAGACCTTGCTGGACCAGAAAACTTTTTGACACCTTGACTTTGGTAAATGCAGACACTGTTTCAGCAGAGATTGCTCATCTGCAACACTACTGATGCTGGGGTGTTTATTTTGGTCATATGCTTCAAGGAACATTTTTTTATCCAGCAAACAACACAACAGCTGTGGCTGATAAAGCTCCCAGGTGTAATCACTATGATCTTCCTGATAGAGACTGTCACAGATTTACACTGAGTTTTGGCCTAGCTGCCGGTGCTCTACATCAGCCAAACATGAGCTAGAGATCTTCAACATGACAAAGGTAAAAGAAGAGTTTTCAAGGTCACTTCAGCGAAGGAATCACAGTTACCAGTTAGAGGGTGGAGCTGTGTCCACTGCAAGCATCCAAATATCCTGCAGCCCTCCTTTCTGCTGCATGCGTAGACCTGGGCACACCTGCTGGTGCTGGTTTGGATCCCCAGACTCGTACCCATTTCACAGGTTACTGTGGCTCTGCAAAACCTTGTTTCTCCCTTGCATGGCCACAGCTCCTGCCACGGGACAGAGGACTGTGGAAGGTGAATTGTTGTGTCACCGTGAAAGATGACTGCTGAAGATCTCTTACCCTTTTCAAAGCTGAATTTTCCAGGAGCATCCATCCGTTTTGGGTGCCTCAAGCTCTGTTCAAAATATTAAGGGCCTGGCTGCCTATCAGACACTCTGGTGCTGCAGCCCAAAAATCTGGACTCAGGTTTCTATTCAGAAATCATACAGCTAGAGCTGAAAACCATTTTAAAAGCATGGGCATTCTTAGCCTTTAATTTGCAATGAGGTCCTGCTGCAAACCTTTGGCAGAAGGTGTACTTAAAGCTTATGCACCATAAATGTTTCTACAAGGCAAGTAACCTACCCATCAAGATTAAACTTTACAATAGTGAATGCATTGCTCATGAAAGATGCAAAGTTGACAGACTTGGGTATTCAGCTTCCTTTCGCCTGAGCAGCAGCCCCATACAGGGCAACGCAGACTCCCTCAAACCATCTTGCCAGCCCTTCTCAACAGCAACCTGGAAGGCTTAATCCTAAAAGTGCAGGGCATTTCAGTGCCCGTCTCTGCTTGCTCAATTGCTGCTCTGTCTGTTCAGGCTTTCGGCAAGGATGCCAAGTGAAGTGGTGGTTTCGGTGATGTACACAGCTGACCACGAGGAACTGGAATGAGACCACCAACTTATTTCACGTTGGTCACTGAATAACCCCTGGAGATTTGCAGCTTTCAGTCACTACTAATCTGGACAGGATTCAAACCACCAACCTCAAGCAAAAATGATCCCTACTCCGTTACCCAGGTCCCGATATATTCCATCATCTATATATTCTAATGAGCTAGCAGAACAGCTAACTATTATGGAAGAGCAGCCTTAGAGCTGTTTTTAAAGAAGTGTTTTTTGCTTTTCTGGACTAGAGCCCAAAATTCCTCTTGAAGTAACTCACACTCATGTCAGCAGAACAACACCAGCCAAATATAAAGTTCTTGCTTTCCCCCCACCACCTTCTAATTAAACTGTTTTTCTATCAAGTTGAATGTGAGCGTTATCATTATTCCAAGCCATGAATGAGCACAGGTGAAGGTTGCCAATGGAATTTAAAATCAATTGGAAATAGCTTTATTTTGAGCAAAAAGTAGCTTATTTTAGTGGATGTTTGTTACCTCACCAAACCAGCTCCTCACCAAACCAGAACTGAAATAGGGTAGGTTTCTAGGCTACCAAATGCAAAAGACATTTTCTCTCGACTTTCTTCTTTCCTTCAGAAAAGCAATGCTTCCTCATTTGTCTAAGCTTGGTCTCTTAGAGATTTGGGAGGATGATTATACCACAAACACACGTGTTGGCCACGGTTGCTCGCTTTGCTCCCAGGACCACTACAAGCCATGCTGGTGAAAACAATTCTGTAATACCACTGCTGAGAGAGTTTGCTAATACAGAGAGTAGCATTTCTAGAGTCACTGAGACACAGAAAATCCAAACACCAGAGAAGTGGCACTTACAGCAGCCTTGATTTCTTGAAGGCCTCAGCTCCTCGCAGCCCTTACTGAAAGCCCTTGTGACCACCCTTTCCAATGCCTTTCCAGGCCGGCATGGGGACCTGTGTTCTTTGAGAAGCACAACATACAGCAGTCCTGGAGAATGAGAAAAGAGAGAGTTTACAAAAAAATTGGAAGTACACATCTACTGCTCATTAACTGACTGCAGATGATATCAGCTTGCCATTTTTTCTTCCTCAGCTCCAGCTAGGAATGTTTTATTTGCTTACTGAAGTTTTCACATGCAATATGTTGTTGCTGTTTTGTTTTGTGTTTTAAATTCCTTACCTACATATTTATTATGGATGGATATTATACCCTCGCAGAACAGAAACACTGCAAAGTGCTAGTTAAGTTCTCAGAGCTGACTGAATAATACGATAAATACAAGGGTACTGAAATGACAACAATGAAGGGATCTGTACTTTGAACAATAGATACAAACTGTGGCTGTGCTTTGGATTTTATGCATGCTCTAGCTAATAGGTATTCAGCTTGTGTGGGCCACTGACATTTAAATAAACACATGTGCAGTCCAAGGGGGTTGGCTGCAGAGCCTCTCATCAATTGAATCCAGGCCTGGGAAAACCAATGGAGCGGTTCTGGATGCAGAAGCTCCATGCTGGGCCAGCCCTTGGTGGTATCTCTCCTGAAAACATGAGGCATCTTCTATGGGAAGGAGGAGGAGAAGAAGAAAAAAAAAAAAAAAAAAAAAAAAAAAAAAAAAAAAAAAAAAAAAAAAAAAAAAAAAAAAAAAAAAAAAAAAAAAAAAAAAAAGACCAACAACAGGAAGAAAGAGGAGGCAGAAAAAAACATAAAATAGATGTGGTTTCAAAGTGGTACTGTGTATATTGCTAGCAAAAATGCCTGCTAGCCTGACCTTTGCTTGGAGAGAACTTCTCTGGAACTGAGCTCCTTGTCAGTCTTAACAGACCCCCTATATTGGGTCAGGGAAAAAAAATAAACAAAGCCAGTATCTTTTTTTTCACCCTTTTTCTTTGCAAAATAAGGCCACAGTGATGAAAAATCAGTTACTAATGTGAAAGGAGCAAGCATCTCAGCTGCAGAATCCAGAAGGACCTGGCAACTACCTTTTTCCAGCAAGTCAATGTCTAAGGCCACCACTGTATGGAAAGACATTTTTGAATATAGTGGAGTAAGTTTGACTGAATTTCTGGATAAGGCAAGGTCTAAGCTTGCAAGTCTGTCTTTACCTGTTGCAGTAAACCAGTTGGTAGCCAGGCCTAGAAATAAAAATAATAATAAATAAGATTTGGCCATATCAGATACACTGAGTGGCTATGAGCACATTGCTAATCCTTAGTGCTTTCTGCTAAAATAACAGAAGGAAAACAAAGATTGTGATGTGTCCCAAGCACTCGTTTTACATGGCCCATATAAACCACAGATGATGCCATAAGTGTTTGTGGGACATCAAATATTCTCCCTGAGTGTTGTAGGAAGTGTAGATCCACAACCAGATGTTGCCTTTTCTCATCACCAGTGCGTACTGTTACAGATGAGGAATAACCCAGGAAAAATCCATCAACTCTAGGGCTCTCACCCTCTTTCTTTCTTTCTTTTCTTGCTCCAAGGAGGAATTCAGTGAGCCACTTATCACTGAGCCTAACTACAACACTGAGCAAAGCAGGAGAGGCCAGGAAGTAGATAGTTAGAAAAGTAGGATGAAAAAACATGCTTTTTTGTAGATTAAATCATGCCTCCTGTGGAATTCCTCGTGGGTATCAACACATATGTAAGCATGGGCAGTTCAGCTGATACAGCGTACTCCAATTTCTCAAAAATCCCTCCCTAGGAAACTAATCTCCCCTGGGATTAGAAGAAAGGTTCTCATGTGAATTAAAAATTGGTTAGAAAATAGGACGTGGTGGGTAGGAATAAATGGTTACTTTTCACAGTGGAAGGGATCCCAGTAGGATTCCACAGCAATTTGTGCTGAGACATGGGTTGTTCATAGAGACTAAATGCTTAGGAAAAGGGATGTGGTAGCGATCTGTTGGAGAGAGAAAAAAAAACAACAACAAAAATGACTTGAAGTGAGTGCTAGGTATAAAGAGCAGCAGAAAGACTAAGGGACATAAGTAATAAAACAGAATATCCGGTGCTGGTATATAAAAAGCAGTGAGAGGAAACAAACAAACAAACAAATAAAAAGGGACTCACAATGATCATCTCTCTGTTAGGTATTACCATGCAGGAAAGATTCTGCTAGCCAACAAAAACATCAGGTCCTTCCCCAACGATGAACAAAGACATGAGCAGACTGCAAACTGCTACAAAGGAGCTTGAGGAATCCATCCCTATAAGTTAAAAGTTTTTTCTAGCCAGTTACCCCTCTGCCTGAAAAAAAGAGATGACTTCTGATCATCTTCTGACATCTGATCTTCATGAGATTCTCCATGAAAACAGGAGATGCTTTATGTCAGCAAATGTACTGTTGCTCCTTCTAGCGCATACAGGCACATTGCTTGATGTACATTCCTATCTGGCAGCAGATTCCAAACCAAAAGGAAGTACTTTCTGCTGTACATTGTGGAGCTCGCTACCATAGGTGCTTGTAGAGGCCATAAACATCATGGGAGGCTTTGCTAGAGTCAGTGCAACTCCTGCTTTTATACTCATTTTTAGCGTCCACTACCAGCCAACACGAGAGACAGCGTGAGCCTTTGGCTTGGTCTTAGTGCAGCTGTTCTTGTGCTTCACAGATTAGCTTTGGATACAGACTGAATTGGTACAGAAGGAAAACACTGAAAAGTCCTAGAGAGAATGTCTTGCACGCGTTCCCAAATGAACCAGTGCTTTCAAAACAGTTCATCTAAATACAGTTTTCAAAAAACACTGAAGTCAGTAGGATTTAAGCATGGAAATAACTTCTGAAGTATGCTACTGAGATAGAAAAAAATATTTGGAGTAAAGGGACATTTTCCTACAACAACAACCTTCTTGTGAAGTGTACAGAGAAGACACTAGACAGATGAAACAGGCAATAATCAAGTCATGAGATTCAGTGTCTTCTGATCAGCAAAGCAATTTAGCGCTTCTACAGGCAATCAAAGAGGAAGCAACTGAACCACAAACCAAGCTTGTAACCTGTCATTCTAAGCTGCCTCAGTACCAAAGCACTGGATATGGCTCATGTGACCCCCTTTCTGGGGATCTGAGGAACTGCAGACTTTTAAGCCCGGTATCTGTATGAGGCAAACGAGCAGAAACTGTAATATAATCGTAAATTCTGCAAGTTAGCATAAGCTGTAATCTTAAATTTAAAAAAAGGAGGAAATATGGATGAGCAAGGATATATTCATGGAGAGTCAGCATGCTTTCTGTAAGACAGCCCTACCTCAGCTAACTATTATGCTTCTGCAAAGGAGGCAGCAAGCATATGGATAAGAGATACACAGTTGCTATAATCTATTTGGATTTCCCAAAGGTTTCCACTATTCTTCTTCATCAAACCCTCTAAGAGGCCCTGTGATAAGAGGGGTCCTTGCACAGATTAAAAACAACAAAAAGCAAGTAAGATAACACGAAGCAGAAAGTATCAAGATAAACTAACGTTAGCTCAAGTGACAATCCAGAATGAAGTCAGATATCCCAGTACACGTGCACTTTTGTTGTGTAGCTCCCATCTCACTGCTGCCCACCCCCAGGGTGGTGGAGTATCTTCCATTGCAGATTCTTCCATTGGATTCATTGAGGCTCTTCCTCACCTTCCTTTTCAAGAAATAAAATAGCTGCTTCGCTTTTTAGCTTATTTGCTTTTCGCCACAGTGTTTGGATTTGTTGTCTTCAGGGGCTGCTCTGTGAATCTCCACAAGCCTTATTAGAACAATCTTACTGTGCAGACAGTAGATTTGATTAGAAAGATCTTCAGACAGTCAAAGCACTTTTGAAGCTGCAGAGAAATCAAGTTTATAGGTCTTCTGTAGTTTGGGGATGGTTGGTGGTTGTTTTTCTGGCCAGGCATTGCAGGCACTATTGAGGCTGATGGATGAATCTGCTTCATTTAATTGCCCTGATTAGAAGATCTGGGGTGCTGGTTTAAGTGGAGGTGGATCCTTAAGCCTTCCTGGAGGGCAGGAGGCCAAAAGTATTGCTGAGAGCACAACACAAAGAAAAAGTAGGATTGGTACAAGAAGGCATGGAAAAGCAAGATCTGCAAAGTGTCATGCAAAACTTGTCCAAGGAAAAGGACACTGCTTTTATTTACAGAAAATGAGTACACTGAGCATTACTCTTCATTCTATTTTATCTCATTCTGTGAAATCCTGGACTAAAATACACACGTACTGAAACATTCAATGCTCACCAAAGTCAAAAGCATCCTGTTTATGTTAACAGATACTGGAGCAGACCTCAGGGAAATGTACAAAAACCATTTAGATTCAGTCACAAAGTTAATCGCTGGGCTACTTGATTGTGCTTCAACTCCCCTAATTCCCAACACAGCCAGCAAATAGGGATCAAGAAGCCCGAGCGACCTGATCCTGCCCTAGTCCTGCCCTGTCAGCTTTGCCCTGCTCCGAGGAGAGGGTATCCATACTCCATGCGGGTATCGTTTTCTCCGAGGGACAGATGTCACGTTGGGATTGCTGGGAGCCTTGCCATGGGTTTGGGCGGGTGTAGGATAGAGTCCTGAATCCTGCTGCTGGGCCTGACAGGAAGCACAGCAACAAGTGCCAAATAAGAGTGGCCTTAAGGAGTAAGTGCAGACACCTGCATAGAAGCGGCTGAATGGAGACCACCAACTCATTCTGCACGGACTACTAAATATTTACTGTTATTTCCACTTGCCAACGAGCAAGGCTCACCTGTCATATTGACTGTGTGTGACGTAAGCAGCCTGACAGACAGAAATGATGCAGAGCAATCTGGAAAGCACAGGGAGCTGGACTCCAAACAACGTGCATTTTTCAATACAACCAAATGCATGTGGGAAGGAGCGCATGCATTGCATGTTGAGGACAAGGGAGCCCATCCATCAGGGACTCAAAGACAAGTCCCTGGCAAATAACCAGCTGAACAGGAACTTGCAGGAAGAGAGAAGGGCAGATCTCTTCAGTATTTGGATAAATATATGGCTGAAGGTCAGCAAAGCACTTTGGCAAGACCATAGCTCTAATAGTGCAGGATGCAGATCTGGAAAGCAGCTGGTCAGGAAAGAGACACAGGATTTAGCTGAAACCTGGAAAACTACCCTGAAGTCAACGACTGAAAAAAACTCCCCTCCTCTTGGGTAGACTGGAGAGATGATCAATTCATCCTTAATGGCCTATTTTAGAAGAGCAAGATGAAAGATTTCTAGCAAAACAGGTCTCTCAAATTTAGCAGAAAGAAGATGAAGGGAGCCACTGTCTAAGCACAGTAGTAGTCAGTCCAGTCTCTGGACTAAAAAAGTGTCCATGTGTTAACAGCAAGAATAATTGAAAGAATTTGTGCTGCTTAGATCTCCCCAGCCACTGTCAAACAAGTCTATATGTGCAAAAAAGGTGTTTCCCTAAAAATATGGATCTGAAGGGGATCTCCACTAAAGCTGTTCTTAAATAGTGTGCTCTCTTTTCAAGAATTACAACTATATCTGCTTTCTGAGCAAAATCAGATTTTCTACCTGTAGATTCAGTATAATATTCCCAAAGTGACTATATTATTTTCTTTTCACATATTACTAGGTAATCTAATTGCTTCATTTGACTGTAGTTATCAGCTGAATTTATTTCAGTTAGGGGAATACTTCCATCAAGAGTTGAGGATTGCCAAATGTTCAGAGACCATTTTAATTTTGTGAGAAGCTATTAGATGGATTGTGATATCTGCTGTATATTTTGGTGATCTACTACTATGCCTTAGGGTCTATGGCTAAACAGTTGACTTGTGTTATGGTGCATTATGTAGATTTGTTTATACTCATCCGAGTTACTGCTAACTAGAAGTTCTTGTTAAGCATCACGGGAATATATTTCCCCACAATTGGAAGTTGGTACCATTACGCTAGACTCAAAACTATAACTCAGCATCTTCCTCCGACTCATGGACTGTGACTGTTATCAAGGAGACCCCAAGATCCCTACCCATATGTGAGATGCTACTGCGTGAAACACAGGATCCAAGACATAACAAAAAAGACAGGCCACCCTTTAGAGGGCAGCTCCTGTCCTTCTCCAACAAGATAGCAGGGAGACAAAAATCAACCTGTGGATCAGAAAGTCCTGTCCAGTACCATTCCTATAGCCTTGCCTGACTGACAGCTGTCTCTATCCTATAGCACGTGGAGAGTGTCCCAATGGGCCTGTGTGACACTCTTGCAGGACTGACCTGATCTAACAAACCCTGGTCTAAGAGGGTCTAATGGCTGCAAGATAACCCACCTATGCACAACAGCTGCAGGAATTACATTTGTTAGAGGAACCAGCTTTGTGATGTGAGGCAAAGAAGCCTCTTCAGAAGCTGCAAGGTGCAGAACATCATCTCCACTGTCCTCCAAGTTAATTTCCAGATTTTCAGGTGGATTTTCTTGTGATCAGGTATTTCTTGACAGTACTGTGCTTTCAGAGGGAAACTGGTCTCCTTTACTACTGGCACTACTGAAGGACAGCCTTTCCTTTGCAGGTTAAATAGACAGTTTTCTCCTATAATTAATTCCTTCCTTAGACAATCTACACAAAAAGTCTTGGTCACAGGACTCCTCTATGGAGTCAGCCTTGTTTTGGCAGTGGATAAGAATAAAAATGAGACAAATCAAGGGAATGTTGTCCTCACAGCTCAGCTGAGCTGTTAAGCTGGTAACCACTAACCCTTACTATTTCCTTCCAGCTACTGTGTCAGGAAGCACTTGTGATCTTGGAGATCAGCACCGTTGTCACTTAACCACTACAGGGTCTTCACTTCCTACTAGTTTTACATGCCATGACTTACACAAACATTCCTGACTCAGTCCCCTGCAAGGATCAAGTCTGGAATGCCTGGAAACAGTATGGGTACCATTTACATCCAGTAATGTGAACAGTCTCAATGAGATAAGATCCTAGTCCCCAGATTCTACCCAAACAGCTTTACTCAAAAATACATGGTTAGCAGCTGAATGATTTAAATAGAAATTCTCTAAGCAGCACTCCCAGACAGGATGGGAACTATTTTAGGAAAGCAAAACATTTCAATTCAGTGAGGTAGAAGGATGGAGGAACCCACAGGGGTCTAATTGATTGACATAGGAAGCAAGAAAGACAAATCTGGGGATAGCAGTTTGAGGGGAAGCTGGGCAATGGGCAATTTGATGGGCAATGGGAGCTTAGGGAGAGGAGACAGTTATACTGATCTGGGTAGAAATACCCAGAGCTTGGTACCTACCTTTGCTATTTGGTCAGGTCTGCTTTGCTCTACAGATCCTCTCCTGTTGGGATGCACTACATGTTCATATAAATCCAGCTTATTGCACAACCATAAATCAGAGAAAGGTTTGAAAGGAAGCTACTCCTAAACATGCAAGTTTTCATCTAGTGGGCAAGGTGAAAGGTTGGCCCCCTGCAGCACCTTGCATTTTAAGGCATTGCCATATCAATATTTGCTATTTCTAGATTGTCCAAGCAGCAGTAAATCCTATCCCACAGATTCTTGAAGCTGCTAGTATCTGAATCTTTTATGATTACCAGATACCTGCCGAGACTGGACTACACTGATATTTTACTGACAACAGTACACTTCTTAAATCATTGTTATGTGAAGCTACTTGAAAACGTTATACATCCAAAAAGCTGACATGAAGAAATCATGAAAATGAGAGCTGACATCAATGATGCTGACCTTTCAGGAGGTAACCTAGAACATCTTTCATGGTTAGACAGCTGTGCTAGCTTAAAACAAGGTGAATTCATTCAATTAATCCAATCATGGCAAGCCACAGTACCATGCAACAGGTAATGGTGCTTTTTATAAACAGTGTGAACTGCATCTTTATGACCATCCAGATCACATTCTACTTCTTCCTTTAATGTTTCTTGCTGTCATTTCCCAACTTGTTATATGAACTGTAGTCATACCTTTCTTGCAGTACCCCTAGTAAAACTCTCTCTCTGAAGAGAAGTGGCTCTGAGGCTGATTTAAATTTTCTTCTTCTGACTGTCTGGGCAGTCTTTACCAGTTCTAATAACCTCTTTAATCATTCACACTACTCCACAGCAAGGAAAGCAGTCTGCTTCACAAACAGCATGCAATTTCATACTTTTTCAAAGTATAGGTAAGTTTGAGTCCTTAGAAAAGACAAAACTAGGTGTAAACTAAACCATATATTGAAAAGGCAGTGTTTTTTCCCCATTTGTAATTCTTCCAAAACATTCAAACTTAATTTTTCTCCTTTTGTTCTCTCCCATGTAGCATTTGTTAATCCCTCCATCCCCCCTGCTGCCCCTCACTGTGAGTAGAGATGAAATAAACAGCTGGGTTACTCCTGCCAAGAACAATTTCACTTCTTAACAGTGCCAAAAACACCGTTGTCTGCATCCTGGCATCAGCCATTTCAGCACAGCCTCAGGAATAGTATTTACACAGCCAGCAATAGAAATAACTTGGCTTTTCATATGTCCGACCAAAATAATGGCTATTTAAAAATATCCTTGGCAATGGAATGGCAGAGAAAGCCTTAAAATACACATCAAGCTACTTCAAAATCTGCAAGGAGTTGAGAAGACATCAGAGGAGAACAGTTTAATGTAACACAGCAAAAAGGACCATTGTAAGGAGCTGCATGGAAAGAAAAGCATTTCTATTTTGAAAGGAAGTCAGAAATTGAGTTTAGTTTCAAAGGATTTTTTTTTTTTTTTTTTTGGCCTGAGGTTTGGGCTTTCTTTTTATAAAATTCTCTGTAAAAGAAGATTCAGCCAAGCTTCAGAACCACTCTGCCTTGCCAGTCAAGTAGAGGAGGAGAAGTACCTTACCCAGCAACAGAAGACATTGGAAACAAGTCCTAGGTTATCCCATCCTCTCCCCAGCAGGCAGCTGGAAGAAAGGCATCAAGAAAATAGATAGGTATCCAAAGGAAATCGGTTTGGGTTTCCCTGCAGCTTCCCTTAAAACCAAACTGAGCCAATTTCAACTTCAACACAAAAGGTTTTTTTCCACATCAGAATTAGCTTGTTGTATGAACATTTTCTCATGTTTGCTCTGAGCTGTAAGGAGCAAGTACCACAAAAGAGGTCTCCTTGGCAGATGACAGGAGAAGCCCAGGATCTCCAGTGTACTCTTCATGAACAGGCTAATTCCAGCTCTTGCAAAAACACAAAGGGGTAAGGTAGTTAGAGTCAAGAAAAACTAGTAGTTACGAGGGCACTTTGCATGAAGAGTATATTGCTCAGCCCACAGCAAGCTGTTGGGAACTTTCTCTCCTGGGATGGAAGTTTCATTGACGCTGGAGGAAGGAACAAGAAGCTTCAGGAGAACTTAGAGATAGTATCAGAAAGTCAAAAGCACCTACTTCATAAGCAAACATTTTAGAAGTCTCCTGCTATCACCTTGCTGCCAGCAGTCAATCCAGGGAGCCAACAGTGATAAAGAGCATTTAATAATACAGATTGGCTAGAAGAGTAGCCAGGTCTGCAGCACAGACAGCCTGATCCTCTCCCAAGATCAATGATTTCTATCAAAAGTCCTAGTACACCTTTTGCTCCATGCAACCCTTTTCTTCTCAGCTGAAGAGCTGACCAAAGAGATATCAGGCAAGTACTGTCTCTGCCTACATAAAACAGTAGTACAGTACTAGAGCACAGGATATGTAGAGCAGAATAGTTGCTCTACATCCATACTATACACATTTTAGGAGTTTACTATGGACTAGTTCCAGTAAGACCTTGTAACTTGAATGTCCTTTAATGGTGGTTATGCATTACACACGTTCCTGCAGTGCATGTTCTGGCTTAGTTTTGCCTGTGAATCAAAGCGTGGTAGGTGGGAATGACCAAAAGATTTTCTTCAGAAAGAGCACTCTTGATCTGACAGAAAACAATGTAAATATGCCCATAGCCAGTGCGATCTTCTGCAGGCAGATGCCAAGCGAGCGTTACCCACGTGCCAAGTTTGCACTACATGGGAGCCCACAGAGACACAGTTAGTACAGCTGTTTCAGCACCTGCTATGCTTGTTAGTAGGATGACTCCAGGATCAGAAGGGGCTTGGGGAAAAAGCCTTATTTGGGGCTGTAGTTAATTGGCCTGTTACAGTCCGTGTCAGAAGCCATTTGCTCAAATGAGTTTCCAGAAAGCACCAGGAGATATGGTATTAAGCAGAAAAAGAAAGGCTTCTCGAGGAAAATAGCACACCTATAATTTTTGCATAGTATATAGGGCTTTGAAGAAGTGGAAACATCTTTGAAGTGTAGTCTTGTGCTAGACTAATTCCCACCTTTGGTTCTGCAGGTGACTTTCTGTAATGGTTGCTTAGTCTGCTCTCGTGCCCATGCTCTACCTCCCTGGAACTGGATCACTGTGAACACAAACAGAGGACAAACAAGCTTGCTTTTGATGTGTTTTGGCATTGTTGCATTTATTATTGATGTGGTGTGTAAATGATGGTCTACTGTCCATTTCCTCTATTGCAAACTGTTAATATCAATTATTAAAAACAGGCTGAGGCATGAAATATGGGGCCTAACACACCTGCTCATGAGTGATGTGCACGCAGCTACAGTACAGCTACATTTGAGCTGCATCCTTAATGTGGCAGCTCTGGAGGCTGGTGCTGACTGCATTCAACCTACTCCCTCACCTCCCTGCCAGAAAGGGGACGGGGCACATAAGCAAAGCATTCCGTATCAAGGGAGAAGCTGCTGGGATCCATAACACAGATGGAGCTTCCCAAGGTGAACTAAAGACCTGACACTTGACATTGGTTCCAAAAAAGGACTGATGTCCTTTCAGGGGAAAGGACACCTCACTGAAACATGAGGCCTACAGGTGGGAACAGAAGCGAAAGACCCCATATCCTCTCACTCCGCTACAGATTTTTACCCCAACTCTCGTGGTAGCCCATCTGCTCCCAGCACCACACCATACCTGGGGACAGCTCAGTGTCACATAGAGGAAGACAAGACCTGTACTGAGAAAAGAAAACAAGCAAAAGCATCAATGTTTTCATAGTCTCAGCTCACTGCCTTAGTAAGGAAGGAGATTCTGTGCTGCTAGAGCACACTTTCTGAAGAGGAGGAGGACCTGATGCTTTCCATGCTATGGTAAGTCCTCAGAGCCAGATTCTTAATTCTGTTCAGCCATTTCAAGCAATCTTCTCCCTGTGGGACATCCCAGGCGCTCAGCAGCAGGTTAGCAGCTTTGTTTCTGAGGTTGCTTTCATGCCAGTGAGAGAAGTGCAAATCTTGCACTTCAGCTTTTGACACCTTATGTCATCCTGGGCAACTTACCTTCACTTCCAACCCCCATCACCATGGGCACACTCCTGTGTGTGGGTCCTGCAAGCAGGACCTTGTATTCCCATTCCTCAAGAACCTCTGGCTGCTCACAGCTCAGCAGGGAAAGGAGGAATTCCCTAATCTGGGATATGTTGTTGAGCAATAAATCACTTGGGCAAAAAGGTAACTTATTAAACTTGCCACCTCAAGCTTGCATCACCTGCAGCCCTACAGGCACCACCACACAATGTGCTAGGGGGTCCTACACAGAGGGAGGGACCTCATCTCATCCATCCCATCATGTACAAGTCCAGGCAGGCTCAAGCCAGGCTTGCAGCATTACTGAAAGATTCATGTCAGTGCAGCCCTAACTCCATAGGAGTAAGGGAGCCTGTTGTGTGGGTATTTGAGCAAATAAAAGATTGAGTACTGAAAACAATTCTTAAAACTGCATGCCTGGAGGAGAGTTTTCCCTCCTTCCCTCTCTCTCCCTCGCTCTTTCCTCCACCTCCTTCTTCCTGGGGAGAGCAGGCGAGGAGCAAGTGCTGGGTTTATTCACGCGCTCCCGTTGATGGCGGTGTGCGTCAGCCGCGCGGTGTGGGAGGCGCAAGCGTCCCTCACGGGCAAGTCACCCGCTCCTCAGCTCCGTCGCGCAGGAGAGGGGGCTGCACGCTCCCTTTCTCTTTCCAAAACAAAAACAGGAGGGGAAATACATGTTCTGACAATACAAACCAAAGAGGGGAAGAAAAAAACCACTCCAGATTCACAAGAGATGACGGCAGAAAAACAGCACTTGCAAAAACAAAACACAACAACAACAACTCATTTTCCTTTGCATAAGACAGAAGACAGTGGAGTTAAACGTCAAGGAGAGGCAGAGGATCACAAGGATCCCTAAGTAGGGATACTCTGCAGAGCAGGATGAGGCCACCCATCTGCACCAACCTCAGGGAAGGGCAGCAGGCTCTGGATGGGCTTTGGCCTGAGTTACATGCAGCCTGAGCATGAGCCACAGAAACCCAGGAAGACAAGACTGTTCTTAAAAATGTAAATGGGCCACTTGGCCCAAACTGACCACTTCCATGGACACGTGTATTTCAATATCTCTTTTTAGCAGGATGACTTGGAGGCTCAGTACAGACAATCTGGAGTCCTTGAATCCAGAAGCTGCATCTTTATTTCCCCAGCGTTCTCAACCAGAGACAACCTCGCTAGCCCTCCCAAACTAGGCATGATTCAGACCTCCGCAAACCAAACTCCTCAGTCCTGAAGGTCACTGTGAATAGGCACAGTGACGAATAAGCAACCCAAGCTCTACATCTCACATTTCCTCCACACTAACCCCCGCCCCAGCAAGTCCACGTGGTTTGGGGTTCAGCACACTCACCTTTTCCTCCTCATTCTCTATGGGGAAAGAAAGGCAAGGCCTAGAGGGTCCCATTGCAACCTTCCCAAATAGCACAAGGAACATGGCTCGTTCCCTACACTGCATCGGCTCCTCATCCTCCAAAAGGCAGATTTTAGCCACTTGCTTGCAGACTGTTGCATGCCTGCTCTCTGATATTTTTATCCCCTGAAGAGCTGACACAATAGCCCAGGCACGCTGATCAGACAGACAAGTATCTAGGCTTTTGTTAGAGAGGAGGCATTTTATTTGCTCAGTAATTCCAAGCGGCCCCTGCAGATTTGTCCACAGTCCTCATGGCTGGACTAGCAGACAGGGAAGCCCAGCTATCCAGACCGGGGGGCTTGCAAAATTTACGCTCTTTCCACCACAAACTGCAAGAGCAAGATCAACCGTTCACCTTTCTTGAGGCAAAACTATTGGCTTATGATGAAAACCTCAAACATGCAAGTGGAAGATCAGGGGAAGAGGACAGAGGGTTGATGGTGGCAGACCCTGTCTTTCACATGGAGGAGAGGAACCTGGCACTGGAGAACAACGTGCTCTCGGGACGCCAGCCTAACTCAACACAGCCACCTGCCGCCCCATGGTGACTCTTCTGCTGTCAGCTTCCCGTGCAGAGGAAGCCACGTTCCAGCAGGCAGATGATGTCTTTCTGAATGTGTCCCCACTTATAATTGAGACATTACTCACAAGCTGGAGAATAAAATAGAATAATAGCATCTATCAGCGTTAGTCATGTTTTAAATGCTTACCTTTCAGAACAGCATGAGATTTGATAGGATAATCTTCCAATAGACACGTAGGAAGCTTTCATTGAGGGACCAGCCCCGTTGGCAAATTACAGCTTGCTGCTCTTTGTACTGCTACACTGAATGCCTTTGTCAAGGGGCTGAGACAGAGCGCAGGGAATCAATAGCCTCTTGGAAATAGGTTCAGAGCAAAACAACAGGTTTCTAGAGTTTTGTGAACTCCCAATACCATAATTACTTCAGTTCTTGATGCAAGGCTTCCTTCATTCCTGACCTTAATTTCAAAAGGGGTTTTCATTCCCTTTCCTCTACTATTTTCTACACTGACATACCTGGTGGACATATTTCCTTGCTCTTAAAAGCCCTGTGTTGCTAAGAATATATACTGAATTAGAAGAGTAAATTCATTTTGCACATATAGAATCAGGCCTCAAACTTCTGCAAGCAAGGAATGCCACAGCCTCCCGCAAATGTAATATTTGGGATTCCTCACCAGAAGCGGCTGGGAATTTTTCAGGGAAACGGATCAAACTGGGAGAACGAAGATTTGTGTCAAAACCCCAAATGCTTCTCTAACGCATCTGTTCTGATGATCCTCTGACAAAAAGCAGAAACCAGCTTGCTGGGAAAGCCTAGCTCTTCAGCATCCTATCTGGGATCTGCCCTTATGGGGAGCCCCGCCAGACAAACTGGCTCAACACCAGGGCTGCTGTGTTTTGTTTGAGAAAATTCACTACAGGATTTCAGCTCTGAACAACTGCATCTTTTTCTGCCCGTATTTAAGGCGGGGTAGGATCTGCCAAACAGTCCTTTTTTGTGTGTTTAAGGAGATGATGGAAAGGAAATTTCCAGTCCCAGTCAGCTGCTCTTAACCAATTACAGCAGTGGTGAGACACAAGAGAAGAGGAATTTCGCACAGCGGTGCAAAGATGTTCCTTGTAGCCTCCTGCAGATCTGCTTCTGCGATATATTAACAGAACAGAGAAGATGGGAGAAGGGCCTTGTGCGCTGGCCAAAGGCAGAGCCACAGTAAGGTGGCTAACATGGGATGAGGGTGTTTCATCCCAAGGCAGCGTGGGCATCAGCTGCCAGCAGAGGCGGTCAGTTGGCTCTGAACCCGTTATACAGATGATGCAGAGACTTCTAACAGGGCTTGATGTTCTCAGGCTGCAGAAAATGGAGGGGAGCCTGCAATGCATCAGAAATGGTCAAAGCCAGTGTCCATCCTCGATACAGGTGAGCCACCCAGGAATTCAAGACAGCCGCTCACAAACCTGCACATATATAAGGCAGAGGGGGTTGAAGTTTGGGGCTTCAGAATGCAGACGAGTAAGAGGAGGATAAAACCCTCCTCTCTACAGAGAGCACATGAACAGGTCTGCAGAGAGAGACATTGGCCATCCAGCACCCTGCAGGGCCTCTCATGCCACTCAAAAGATGTGAAAAAGCTTTGTTTTGCTGTAGGAGGCTGTGACTGATACACGTGTTATTGCAAAAGCTTGAGATAATGAAAGCACCTTTCCTCTTGCACCCCAAAACAGAATGGAAAAAAAAAAGGAAACAGACCTTTGGAGACCTGATGGGTCAGACCTATTAGAGAAACAATGTTCCCTATACTCCTCTCCTGAAAAGTACATATCCTCCCATATATCCCAAGAGCACAGATGCCACGAGCACATCAGGGCTGTCAACACTACTTCCTACTGCAGAGAGAAGATGAGAGAACAACTAATTCCCCTTTAAACTAAATTGAGACAAAAAAAAATTTAGTGTTCTGCACGTTTTCAAGCACAAGACTTCCATACAAATGGTCCCACAATGTTTAAACCATTTGGGCTCCTTCCTTATGCTGTTTCTAAGTTTGAAGAATGCCTGCTGGGTATGATTAATATTCCTCCTCCTACACTTACCCGTTACTCCTGACAGCAAAAATTAAAACAGGAGCTTCTCTTCATTCAACCTCAACCCACAGGGACACGGTTACATGGGGGAAAGTTGCTAATAAAAAACGGAGAGGTTTGTAGATCTGCTGCATTCACAGGCAGGCAAGGTGTAGCTTTCATTCAGCTACCCTGATGGATGAAGGATCTCCCACCTCCTCCCAACTGGATGCTTGGCACAAGCCCTGCTTGGAAGGAAGCAGCAGCCTGCTCTGCTGAGCTGCTGGAGACGGGATTCAGTTCCCTCTCGCGCGGCAGGGACACCGGTGGGATCGCTGCAGCCTGCCTCGTACCAGCAGTGTTGCTATGGGCACTGCTGCCTAGGAGCAATGAACGAGAGGGAATAAAGAGGAGCCGTCCCAGAGCCTTCAAAATTCAGCTACTTATTATGCTGCATGTGCTTCTCTCCTTGTTCCCCCTCCTCCTGCACATTTCAAGTTACTTCTCACCACTGAATGAAGCTATATTCTTATCCAACGACTGTTGGCAGATGTGTTAATTCATGTGTTTTAACATGCTTAACAATGGAGGGATGGGAAGAGGGAGCAGCAAAAATAAGAAATCCTTATTTTTGAGTGCCCTTTTCCTCATCAGCCATGCCCTGTGCTGAAGCCCCTGGGCGTACTGTCTACTTGGGTTAACAGAGGAGACCTTGCAGAGCCTTCCAGGAGAAAGAGCACTAGCATTTCACAGTCACTGGTACCACTTGAGCATTTGTGCACATCTTGTCTCCCTTGCCCACAGCAAAAGGCAGAAAACCATTAGATTGAGTGGTCTTGCACAGAGTCTACTGGCTTCGTGATGTCCTGTTCTTTCTGTGCTCAAAGGAAATGACACTGGTAACTCAATCTGTATCATCCATCTGTTACCTCCTGCTGGTCGGAACAAATTCACCACAATTTACTAATAGGAATAGGAGTCCCATGTTGATAGTTTATCTGCAATGTGGTTGATCAGAAAAGGAAGCAAATACCCTAAGAGCTGCCAACTTCCCCCTACCAGCTTAAAGAAAATACTTGAGTTCTGCACCACTTGTGCTGTGAAGCCAGTGCCTTGCAACGTGATAACCAGCATTTGAACAAGAACAGACATAGAAGAGCGATGCTCTACTGAGAGAAGAACAGTTTTTGTCATCCTGCCCATGATATCAGGAGAATCAGAAAGGATGATACCGTGGACCTTCATCCTCCCTTGTTCTGCAAGTAGGGCTGGTCACAACAGCACCACCGTGAAAACTTCTTTAGCAAGCAGTCTAGAGAGCCACAAGGTCTCATACCATCAAGGACAGCCTAGCAGAGCAGGGTGTTCTCACCTCTGATCCTCCTCTTCACGAGGAGCCCTGTAACCTCATTGCAGGATCTGAGCAAGGTAACCACAGCCAGCAGCATGAGGCAGAGAAGGGGAGCAGGGCAGAGCTTTGCCCCTTCTTTCCCTGCCCTGCTCACTCTCAGCTGTGGCAACGTTCCCAACAACGTTCCCAACAGCTCCCCTTTTATCCCAGCTCCCACATACCCAAACCTGCTGCCTGAGCAGAAGCTGAAATGTAGTCATGAACACAGGCCAGACTGAGTGGACAATATTTGTCACCTGCAAGCTGGGAGCTCCAAGTCACAGCTGTCAGCTACCCGCAAAGGCAGAAGCCCGCTGCTTTGCCCTGGGATGGTAGTTTTTCTGTCTTTTATCACCTCTCTCTCCAAAAAGGGTAGGGAAGTCAATTATTTCCCCCCCACTTCATCTGGCTTGGCTACAGCAGATCATTAAAAAACAGAGGGCAGAGTTTAACTTTGATTCTGGAACACTTCAAGGAATGTCTCGCAAGAGACAGTTACATAATGCTAATGAGAACGAGATTTCCTTAAGAAAAAAAAATGACAAGAATCATTTTAATTGCAACGCTTTCACTTTAGTCAGCTACCCCCTTTTGGAACTAGGGCCTTGAAACAAATCATCAAAAATTAGAAGTAATCCTAAGAAAACTACTGTTTTATGGCAGGCAATTTCAGGTGAAGGCAAACAGGGCTCTTATCTGCAGTAATGTTGGCACATTGTGGGCTTCACCTGACAATTGCTATTGCATTTCATTTATGCTTTAAGTAATGCCTTTAGAAAGTTGTAAGAAAGAAAGAGTTTGCCCATCTGTGTGGTTCATTGACAACTATCTGATGGATGTGTGATTAGGGGAGTTAAGGTAATTACATAGTAAGTTTGGGGGCTTTCCCCTTCCCTCCAACAGCACTTTTGAGGCCCTTGAAATTCGCCATTCTCCATATCACAAGGCAGAGCTTCCCTCCAAGAAAGGAAAGAGCTAGAGCGGATGGGCTGGGAAGGGAGAGGAACCCCAGCTCCATCACCACGACAATGGCAAGTGTTCAAACTTCATGGCTCTGCTGCCACACAAACAAACTTCATGCAAAGCACATTTCCAGGGAGGGCTTGAAGGGGGAAGAAACACATCCAACAGTGAGGAACAGCTACATTCGTATTTAATGAGGATAAAGAGCAAAACATAGTCAATTAAGACTGGTTCTGATGACATTTGTCTAAGTACATGAACATTAGTACAAGCTAAAGCAAGACAAGTTGTTTGAACTCCGTGGGCAGAATTTTTTTCCTTCAAAATCAGTGTTTCATGATACATTTCATGTTTTTTCCTCTGTTACTGGTAGGTTCAAAGGACATGTGGGACAGATTCGACTCAACAGTTTGTAAACAGTTGCTGTGGGAGGGAGAGGGCACTTAACTTATGGGAATTGTTTTCATTCAGAAATTTTGTAAATTAATTCCTCCCCCAACTGCCTGCTATAAACACCACATAGCCATGTTCCTCCTCTTCAAATGGATCCTATAGGCAGATGTGCCTTCTGTTCTTTTGCAAACATCAAGGCTGCCTCTCCTACTCGGTAAATGTCAAGGTGCTAATTAGTTGTAACGGGAGTCAGGCGAGGACACGCCAGCACTCACAGCACGAGGAGCACGGCAGCAGACACAGCAGCATGCTTTGCTGCCGGGTTTTTAAACAGTCTGTCCACAACTCCTAAGAAAAGGGTCAGACAGAGCAATATTATGGACCCTGAGTGGTCACTGAGGAAACATGAGAAGGTGTCTAGGAGTGATTGCATCCTAGTGCTAAATAGGGGCCTCCTCTTCCCCAAGGATGCTGGATGCCTGGTAGCTAAGGGAGGACATCCCCAGGCTTGCATGCTATGCTGCTTATCTGTAACAGGAGAAAAGGAAGCAGGGACTAGGGAGGCATGCATGGATCTAGCATGTAGATCTGCAGCTGAATTTATAATGTCATTATTTTCCAATGGGAGAAATAAAGGTATAAAAGAAAGCATGTTCTGCTCAAAGTAACCCCACGAGCTAATGGCAGGTCCACAGAGTCCTAAGCTCCTGTTTTGCTGACAAGGCAGCACTGCTTCCCAGTTCCCAAAGTTTGCACCTGGAAGTCCAATGCCACTTGTTATACTCCCTTTTGACTTCCCCCTACTGCAGAGGGGGAAGATTAGATAGATTGTCATTATCTACCACAGCTTCATCAGCTCTTGGTGATTTCCCTCCCCTCCTTTCCATACTGTCTTATATTTTAAGCCTCAGGACAGAAATGTCACTTAAATCTGCTTTGTTTAGACAGTGCCTGTTGACCATTACATTGTAATTACCATGTAGTAGCAAGGTAATTACATGGTAAATATCATCACTTTCCAAGTGAATACTTTTACTCTTCCTTCCATTAATGCAGGTAGGCCACGTGGAAATTCCTGCTGGATCTACCAAGTAATAAGTGACTGCACAGTCACACAACCTGCAATTATCAAGCAGTTACATGTTTTTTACCCGATATGCCCCATAAATTACCATTCACGAAACAACCAAAAGCAGAGGTAGCACCAGAAAGGCTTTCAGTTGCAGAGCAATATCAATGCAGGACATGGTGTCTCTGCTGTCGCCTTAGAGGAAAGGTAGGAATAAAGTAACAGATGGAGGAGGTGGTGGTAGAAAAGTCTTGCTGAATTTGGCAAGTGCTTCCAGGTGTTAAAAAAAAGAGAGTCAAGACATTTTGTCTCAGTAGCAGCCAACTGGATTTCCTTCAAAACAAAGGAAAGCAGCAACCTTACTATCAGCATCCTTTACCATGCACTGCCTCCCTGCCTGCCTACCAGGGTGATCACCTTGCACACATGGGGCAGAAGGGACCCTCTGGTGCATTAGTCCACTCTGCAGCCCATGATCATTGCTGCCCAGCACCACTTGGGGACACACGTGCACTCGCCACATCTTTGCTGCTAGTCAGTGACACCAGGCAGCAATGTTCAAGCAGAACTGCCACAGCTGCCATGCTACAGTCGCTTTAACAGGCATTTGGGCACAGTCTGGCACTGGGGCAGTGATCCTTGTTACTCAGACTTACTCTTCACTCAAGTGACAATACCAACTATCACCATCACTTAGATGGGCCCCTTCATATAAGGCATCAGAACAAAACGAGAGAGATCATCTATCTCAGACCGGTGGGAGGGAGAAGTAATTAAATGTTATTTCTCACTATTTATTGCTTCGCCTGTTCCTGTGAGCAGCTGTCTCCTGGCTCTCACTCTAATTTGGAGTTTGCTGGATGTTTCCCTGGGTTGCCCCTTCTGTTCTTTGGCAAGATGACTTTCCCAAGGACTTCCTCTGTGCTTCCCTCCGAGAAATGAAAAATGTACTGTCTCTTCTGCTGGCTCATAATCCTTTACTCAAACACATAGATTATTCAAACATAAGCAGGGATTTCATACTGGGTTTCGGAATGCAAGCAACGCAAGAGCATTAAATTCCACTGCTTTATCTTTAGCATGCTAATTCCTAACACCCTGCCATACAGAAATAGAGCAGTGAATATCAAGTGCTGGAGGAGCAAATGCTCGTCCAACACAGAGCTCAAGCTCCATGCCTTCCACCAAGTGGGAAAATCACAAACCAATGCCATCCAACTCCTAGAAAAGGGGTGGGGAAGATCCAGAGGTTCCTTCGGCTGCTGCAGAGTTAACATCATGAATTCATCTACTCAAGGAGGGCAAAGAATCACCTCATTCAAACTCACAGCAACTAGCACTGTACCTCCAGTGCCTAAAAGGCATCATCAAAGAGACCATCTTGGAGAAGCATTTTGCTACATTTGAAGCCTTTTCCTTGCAAGTTTCAAGACAGCCAAACTTCATCCACACCTGCCAAAAAGCAATAGCATGATGACATGGAGCCAGGTTTCCTTTATAATGGGAATATAAAAAAAGGAAGGGTGCTGGGATTTCCCCAGTTTTAAGAGCAATAGCAGCACACTGATAAAAGAGATATTGCTGACCTTGACTCTTTCAGCTCTGCAAGGAAGATGCCAGGAAGCGTTTGTACTAAGTGCAGCAGCACAAAAGCAGAGACCAGTCACCACTGCCGGAGCACACAGCCCCTTTGCCACCAGCAAGCCCAGACCCTGCCGGGGCGACCCACAGCCTGCAGCTTTCCCACGCGGAGCTCCTGCAGCCAGCAGCAGCCGGAGAGGCGACTGAGCCAGTTCCACCTGCGTCAGGAGGCTGGGACGGGGCGCAGCGTGACGGGGACAGCGAAGTGGCACAAAGACCAAACAACGTGGGGTTGTTATCGAAAGCTATAACCTACGTGTGGAAGCATGCAGAGCTCTTATCTTCTAGATCTGCTGCCAGTTTGGTACCAAGGCAAAGGAGGCTCTGGCAGCACTTGCAGCCTGGTCACTGCTTGCCTGGCTAGAGACCGTGGGACATAGGCAGCTCTCCTGGGCACTGACACAGGAAAGCAGGAAACTAAGGCACACTAACAACGGTCTATGAGCTTAAAAGGTCAGCCCATTCAACCAGCTAAAGGGAAAGCATTTAGGTGTTTTATCATTATTTATGTTTTACCCCTAATGTGAATACCCATGAGCCAGGCAAGCACGTGCTTACACACCTTCTGAGCCAGGCCCTGCTGCTGCTTTGCTGTACGCAGAACCAAGATGCAGCAGGACACTAGTTAGGAGGGCATTTTTTCCAGTTGTTCACAGAGATTCACCTTTTCAGGGTAAAGTTTTCATGGCAGGTACCCCACATTAGGCAGAAATACTTGGAAGCTCCTCAGCCACTTTGCAGGGCCCAAGGGCACCTCGTGCTGGAGCTCTAGAGACTTCACACTCATCCCCTCACCACAGGCGAGGGCTGCACAAACCAGCCCTTGCTGCATCACCATTTACAAACAAACAAATAAAAAAACAGAACAAACCCCCCATTGCTCAACCACACTCCACTGCAGAAGCGTCCCCTACCTGAGCTCCCCAAAACATGCCCTCATCTCCCGTGTGCACCAGCTAGAGATGGAAAGGAGGCAAAGAAGACAGCACATGTGTGCACACACCCGAGAGCCAAAACACTCAAGCCGAGTGGGAGAGAAGCTGGCTATGACTCACCCGCTGCTCTGAAATGCCCTCTCCTCCAGAGAACGCGTTTTCCTGCGCTCTTGACTCTGAAGAGAGCTTTGAAGTGCCATCCTCCTCCTTCCCCAGACCTATCGTATCTTTCTGGGCACATTGGAGCTGAGTAAGAGCCCATATGCCCCATGGTGTGGCACAATTTTACAAAAAAAAAAACAAAAAAACAAAAAAAAAGGGAAGAGGAGAGAAGGTGAGGAGGTGAGCCAGGGTAGGAACACCGTGCTATTTATAAGTTCAAAAACGTACTTTTCCAGGTGTCCTGCTGACAAGCCACGTTCTGTCAGTTCTCACAATCTCAAGAGGCAGAATTACCTCATTTGGGCCTTCCGGAAAGTCATTATTCAGCAGCTGTCTTGGGTTTTCAACTAATGAGGACACCATCAGCCCCATGTGTTGTTGCCTGATCATCTCATCCTTCCCACCTGGGCTGTGTGGAGTGTAGCTCAGGGTGGGCACCCTGATTTCCCTTCACTCTTCTAAGTCTGAGCACATGGAGGTTTTCTGAGGTAAAGATGAAGGCAGAGCTGCAAGGAGAAATGGTTCCCATTCCTGTAACTGTCCCCTGCTCTGCCCTGAGCCAAGGCTGCTGTGTTGGGGGGTGGTTTTATCATCTTTGAGATCTTCTCCCCAAAACACCACCCCTTCCAAATGCTTTTAACGGCTTGGCCAAGGTAACGGTGATCCAGGTGGATAAGGCTTAGGTACTTCCAGGGCACTTCTCCTTTTCCTTGCAGAGCCTCAATGGATTACGTGCACTCTATAGAATGATAGCAATGAAAAATTAACGTGACATTAAGAAAATGTAAGAACTTGTGTCCTTGCCAGGGGCCTCACCCAGCCAAAGGAAACACACTATTGAATACAGTCACAGATGCCCTCAAGCTTAGCTGTGCGAAAAGGCTGGATCATTACACACAGGTCTGCATAGCAGTCCTGATGCAGAAGTACTCAATAGGTGGTTTTGCATTGGATCCTGCAAGGAGTCATGATGAATCCGTAGCTCCTGCATTGAGGAACTAGCTGATCCTCAGGAGGATGCTAGGCAGCAGCTGCAGCGAAGCTGAGCACTTTGAAAACCACAGCGCTGTGCAACCTGAACTCACCAGAACGGAGAGTGCTGGCTGAGCGCTGCCTATAAAAGACATTCAGTTGGACCTCTCACAAATCTTGTCACAGTTCCAGCAGACTGCAGGAAAGCTGGTGTGCAGACAGGCGAGGAAAAAAAAAAATCCCGATCCACTGGGCCAACACTGATGTTAATAAAATCACAGAGATACCAATATGCAGCAATAGCTACAGGTGACAAGCCCTGTGTGTGGAAATGGGGGAAAAAAACAAGCATTTTTAATAGCAAAGGGGTCAGCACATGAGCTGGGGATGGAGGAGGGTCTCCATCACGCTGGAAGTTTTGATGGCAGACAGAGCATCTGGATACGCTGCAACTCCAAGAACTTCTGGGACTGTCGCTATGTCCGGATACGAACAACAAATTTTGGTTTCTTAATTATCATTTTTAATCATTTTATATATAATATAAAATATTATATATATATATAACAGATCTCTAAATGCACTTTTTCTCTTCAGTGTCCATCTTTTCATCATCTTTGAAGAAATTTAGTGANTATATAATTAATCATTTTTGATCAGGATGATTATGACTGGACAGCATTTTAAGGGATGGAGCTACAGTGCATAATTCATATAACTTAGAGAGAGAAAAGTATGCGAGATAGCATTAAATGGAGATAACTACAAGCTAATACAAATTGTCACAAAAGGGAAACAGCAACCTTGCTCACCACGGCTAGCATTGAACTAGTCCCAGAGATATTCTACCCTAACACAGTCCTTTCCCTATGAATCTCCTTCATCTCCTATAAAGAAAACTACTCATGCAATTGTGGATTAAAGCCCTTGGTAAAAGGTCTCTTCAAATGTGCCATCCATCCTTTCTATTTATATTTCTTTTGTCCTTTGATTCTACCCAATTAGCCTGTCACAGATAAACTATTTCTGCTTCTGAAAGATAGGTGGTATTTATTTTTTGGCTCTGTACTTGCCACCTGTATTTTCTATATATTTTTTTTTCCTGGCTGCGTGGCTCTGTATCGTGGTTGCTCAGCTTGTTTACTGATCTCTTGAAAGATGACACTCTGCTCAGAGAAACCACCCTCCGTCCCATCTCTCCATCCCTTGCAACACACTAACTTGGCCATTTTCACTTTCAGCACTACAATACAGCACTCGTGTAATATGGTCATTTCCACCAAACTTCAAACTGAGCATCTTTATTAGCAGGTGCTAAATTGCTGCTCCAGCTGCTGAATGGTAACAATTAACTCAATTAACATCTAAACAGCTGTAATTTTTGAGGAAACGAACAACATTAATAACCACCAAAAGGGGAAAAAGGCTGCAATTACAAATATGGAAAAAATCACGCACAGCTCCAGACAGGCATGTGCTGCTTCCCGTGTCCCTCGGGAGCTGTTAAAGCAGAGCCCTTTCTCCCGCGCTGGCAGGACGTGCCGTTCGCAGCACGCCTGGCACTGGCTGCCACGCAGGAGGCTGCGTCGGCAGCGAACGCAGGTCAGCCCAGGGCTGCAACAGGGCTGCTTCCCAATCCAGCCCGTTGCAAAGAGGCAGAGGTGCCTCCTTTCCAGCAAAAAGATCTTTACCAAAAATACTAACCCAGCCACATCACAACTGCTGTGTTTGAAAAGCAGAGATAGCTTAAGAATAATATTGTCATGCATCTCTCTGCTTCCTGGGTGTTAGCAGGTTATGAGGAGGTACTGGAAATGTCTATGTGTTTCTTGATGCATTAAATTGGAGCATTTTTTTAACCGTTGTTTATAACTCAAATGTGTCCACGGGCTCCTGCCTTCAGCTGGCTGTGTGACAACCTGGAGGTCTTGCTTTAATACACAAGGCAGCCTTCAGAGCTGAACAGGCACGTGGAGATGTAACCACCATCCAATCTCCATGAAAAGGCATAATGGAAGAAAGCAGGAAAAAAAA
>VZSG01000094.1:1244480-1373954 GCA_013398315.1 Nothoprocta pentlandii | reverse complement strand
AAAGAAAGAA
This sequence comes from Nothoprocta pentlandii, assembly GCA_013398315.1. Lineage (NCBI taxonomy): Eukaryota > Metazoa > Chordata > Aves > Tinamiformes > Tinamidae > Nothoprocta > Nothoprocta pentlandii. The sequence goes on along the minus strand of VZSG01000094.1, from coordinate 1,373,944 downwards.
AAAAAAAGGAAAAAAAAAAAAAGTGAGCAGAAATAATGCTCCAGCTCCGGTGTGGTCACCTTTGTTTTCCCAGACTGACCTGCTGTGTGTGCTGCCTGTAGCATGCAGAGACATCTAATGGCAGAAGAGCAATAGTGCAACCCCAAGGCATGCCACCAGGCAAGGGAGATTTGGGGTGAAAAATGCAAATTCCCAACACAAGCTGTTGCTGTGGTCTTGCTTGTGCCCTTTCAGCATGCGGGCTCTGTGAATATTTGCAGCATGAGGCTTGGTTGCCACAAATGTTCCCAGAATGGAAGCATCAGCATCACCTGCGAAAGGATTGGCAGGAGATGAGTTTTAAAGCCATTCACTTTCAAATCCATGCCCAAAGGGGCTGTTCTTGCCCAAATGGGAACTAAACCCAACACTATGCAACTTCCCAGGCAATGCCAAGACTGAAAGTATAGCTGAGGTTTTGGCATGAATACACATTGAAAGAGACACAGAAACACTAAACCCAGCAGATCTGCAAGTTTTGCAAAGTGAAAATGAGCCCCTGATTGCTAGGGCATGTGTCGCAATGGACAATCATGTGGTTTTGCCCAAATAAGCGCTTCTGGGACCCACTTCTCTCAGTGCCGCTGGAGAGCCCTCTGGAAGTGCAGTAGTTCAGTCCAAGCAGCCTTGATTTCTGAAGGTATTTTCCAAATGCTCAGGACTCGGCCAATGATTGGGAAACTGCTGACTGTTGCTGCCAAAGGACTAATTTAATTCCCACAGAACCTGCCCTGCTAACTATTTTCATTATGATTAACATTTTTGTTGCTGTACGTATAGCACTGCCAAAACTTGGAGCAAAAGTCTTTTTTCCAAGGGAGGACTGTCATATTTTAGGCAGGAAATCATTGGGATATCCCTTCCCAAACCAACCTCCTGCAGATTTGTCCTGCCATCAAAGGCGCTGCTTGCTCTGGCCAAAAATATTGCTCAACTGAAGTTCTTCCAGCCAACTCTCACCACCCTTGCCTCCCAACTAGACAGCATTTCATGACACACACTGGTCTGTAAGCCCAATTAATGGCAAGTAGGCTTCTGAAGCACATCTAACTCATTTTTCCTTGGTGCTCAGAAGAGATGCAATGGAAAGAGGCGGTCTGGTTGCAGTGAGTCTAAAACTCTTTCCTACGTGGAATCAGGAAGTTAGGAATTTGCAGTATTTTGCAGTGTTTTTGTGAGCTTGTTTAAAGCATGCATGCAGGGACATAGTCTCAGTCTGCTCACCAGCCTTTAATGAGCCATCCTCATGCCCAGATCCTCTTGTCACAACTTGTTGCAACTGTTCACGAACGGCAAGATCCATGGGCCCCTTTATCCCAACCTGAGCTTCCACCTCTCCATTAATGAAGGACAGGATCCCTTCCCTTGGAGCATCTGTGAGGAAGATGTCCCGGAGGGTATATCTGCCCAATTAAGTTATAAAGAGGGCAGTTCTGGTTGGGTTTGCCAGTAGTTCAGGCTCAAGTCCCCAGTCCCTGGGCATAAACAAGCAACACCAGTGCGGCACCAGGAGCAGTGCCACCAGCGCGGTCCCTCTCATGCGCTCTGGGTGCAACAGGTAACAAGTGGCAGCAAAATAAAGAAACCACTTAGGGAGTCAGCCCCTTTAGCAGCACGATCTCCATCCCAGAAGCCAAAATGCTTTTCATGTGGTGAAAAAGCTGTTAGAGGAAGGGTGACGGCTCTGACGTACCAGGAGCCTTTGGTGAGGAGCTTCTGCCGGGGACCGTGCAAACACCGTCAGACCCTTGCTCTGGCAGAAGCAAAGGAGGCCTGGAACCCAAATCCATCCTTTCACTGATTTGAAAAGTTCTGGGTTGATTTGAGAGGGATTTGGTCTAAATTAAAGAAAAAAATGTTTATTTCAGCCTTTCCAGATGTTGGCACAGAGCAAATCAAAACTCTTTTTTTTTCTTTTTTTTTTTTCATTTCACTCAAGATTCTGGCATTTCCACGTTTGTTTTCATTGCATTCAAGAGGAAAATAAAATATTTCAAAGATCCTTGCAAAACGTTCTGTACTGGGACAAGCAAAGACATTCCCTTTTTATTTCAGCCAATTCTCAGCCTTTTTGTAATTATCACTTAGGTTGGGGTTTTTTAAAGAAATCAAAAACCCAAGCTCACTTGAAATGAAAAATTGCACCATTCTGTTCTGATAAAAATGACATGCTTTGCACACATTCTTCTCAAAGCAAAATTTGTTCAGCTAATGCTTCCTCATGAAAAGGCTACATTCTGACTAAACAGCATCTTTCAAGGGGAAATGACTTAGCTGAAAAACTTTGGGGCTGATTATATACAAATGAACTAAATTGGTTTCTGCCCTCTTGTGAGTTTATCTCTGTCTTTATTTAAATGTAAATACAATCTCTGTAACTACTCCCTCAGTCACGTAGCTTGCGTCATGGACCCTTGTTGACAATGCTTATCTGCTGCTCCCTGCCATTCTGCCTCCTTCTAATTTGCCGTAATTAAGAGGCCTTCTGGAAACAAAGCAAATTTGGGGGTAAAAATACGCACTGCACTGCATGAGTTTCGATGAGGCAATGGCTTAACCCACTGGTTGCTCTCAAAAAAGGCTACTAAAACAGATTCACGACCTCTCCTGATGCAAATAAGCACATCAGTCTCTCTAATCCCCATTTAGCCTGAGTGTTATACGCTGGTTATATCCATAAGATGCATAGAGAGGGATTCCCATTCCCAGGTATTTCATCCTAGGCATCGAGTGGGTTATTCCAGCTCTCAAGCCTCTTTGGCTTGCACAGTTTCTGCACTCCAAGATTGGAATAAAACATAACTACTGGGTGCCAGCAGTTGAAAGCTGACAACACAGTTTGCACTCTGTCACCCCGTGTTTGATAACTGATCCTGTGCCTTGGATGGTGTCATTGATTTACAGTCAATACTCAGCGTAAAATCATTTGGATCTTGCTTTCCAGGATTTTTTCTTTTGTCCCCAGTGGAAGCAGGCCCTATTTCAAGCACTGATAATTGTTAAGTTATTTATTACAAATCAATAAGCAGTGGGTGGAACTGTAGAGGCTTGATGGTTTTATCCAGACAAAGAAAGATGATTGTGTTTTCTTGGAAAAGAAGATGGAGCCTGAAATAATTAATGATAATTAACACATCGATGATATTCCAGTATTGCATTTATAGTGAGCTACCTGCGAGACAGTTTATCCACCCCTAAAGTCAGGGTCACTGCAAGAACTTCCCACACCAGCCAGACAAGAGTCTTTCCCTGGGCCCAGAGGCCTGGAGAACCCCAGATTGCTCAACTCCCTTTCCATCGGCATTTTTATTAACGACCCACAAAGCCATTTTCAGATAAGAAATGCTTTTTGGGTTGGCTAAGAAAAGACAGCTGTTCTCTTACCCCCTGAAGACACACTTCAACAATTAAATCATTTGGATTTGTGTTTTCCTTAAGGATAGAAGCAGATATGGGGCTTAGAAAGTCTCCTAAGTGTTCCATAGGCAAAACATCCCCAGGCTATCTCAGAAATACAAGCCTGCACACTGCCTGGCCCTTCCTCACCCTCTTGTTTTGCTTGGCCAGCCACTGACAAGTGGGTTCATCAGAGTGCTATCTAAGGCTCAATCAGGTAACAGAAAAAGAAATTTTTAAAAGGAAATAAATATATGCATATAAATCTGAGGGCAGTCTTTTGAGCTGGATATTACACAAGGTTTATGACAGAAAAAGCACCTATAATAATAGTTATTTGTTCTCACATAGCACTTTTCACTAAAAGACCTCACAGCTCAGTGACACAGAGGGTGCGTTATTATCCCCCTGTTAATAAAAGGCCTCTGGAAATTTGATCAGGGCAGATTGCAATCTCTTTTCATGCACATAATTAATGTAAAACTAGAGTTGGTTGAAGTATTCTGAAGTCTCTTATAGGGGAAAAAGAAGTGAAAGAATTTTCATTCTAAAGGTCCTAAAAATGCAGCTGGTGAATGTGCCTTTTTCACATCTCTATTTTCAGGAGGTATTAGTGGGAATAAGGAGTGGGTTAGCAGCAACTATTTGCTAAAAAACCACCTCCAAGTCCTAGGCCAGCACACAAGTTCCCAACAGTTGGCTATCTATTGGTGATGCTCAAGAGCTGTCACACTGATGCACAACAGCACATTAGTGATCGAGGGGATAAACTTCGCGTTTTGTGTTTGCTCTTTTCTTGTGCTTCCTCTTGCAGGCAGTAATTGTGCCTTTCCTTCATGCAGGTATCTGGATACTTCCCAACCCAAAGAGGACTGAGGCTTTCCATGGCAAGGGTGACAATGCCTGGCTTTAATCTGCCAAGTTGCTCTGAAACCAGTGCCACTAATCCACAGTCAGGACCCAGAGGTCTCACCACAGGATTTTCACCTGTCCAGACACAGGCTGCTGCCCATTCCTCCATCAAACCTGCTGAGACAGGAACAAGTGAGTCTTGAAGAGCTGCTGCAGTCCAGACCTTTCTCCTCTTGAGTCCTGGTCAGGGCTGCTCAAACCACAGAAGCTGGAGCTGGTTGTACCTTCTCCGTTGCATCTTGGGCAGGCTGCACCCGCTCAAGGGACACTTCACCTCCCTAGGCAAGCAAGGGGTGAGAGGAGACAGGGTTGCTGCATGGCAGGAGGCAGTAAAACCTCATCAGTAAAACAGAAAGGGCTCTTTCTGCTAAGGATAAGGCTGGCCATAGAGATACGCTCACTGCCAGGCTGGCAATTAGTTGGTGGCTAATTAGAGCACCTCAATTGATGAGAGCCCGTGCCATGGCAGAGCCAGCAATGGCTGGGACCAGCACTCCAGGATGCTCTGGGTACCTGAGAGCATCTGGGTACCAGGTGAGCTTGGGGCTGCTCTGCAGGCAGCACTTGTGATTTGGGGCTGGGGGAGCCATCCCCTTCCTCACACCACAGCTGGGCACTTGCAGGGGGAGCAGAGAGGCCAGGGTACACAAAGCCACATGCAACAATTACGCTCACACTTTTGGGCCATTAATCCCATGAAAGAGCCTTTCAACTAAGGCAGAGTCTGGGCAATCTCTTCTGCATTTCTAGGCTTGAAGTGCGTGCCTGTTCTCTAATGAGGTTTATTCATGTCAGTATTTCTTGGTATTATGTGCAGTATCTGCATAAAATAACCCTGTCCCTCAGTGGGGAGTCTCCAGCACAGTGGTCTACACAAATATAATAACAAAACTCCGTTGCTTTTTCAAGCAGCAATGAAAGTTGTTCAGGACACGAGCCAATTCCCATCTCTTTAGCATCCACTTGGTCCCTACTCCAAAGCTTTTGGAAATCCTTAACTGGTAGCTTTGAAGCATTTGGGAAAAAAAAATGGTTTCCCCTCTTCATTGATGTACTGTCTCTTTTTTCTGCCAAAACCCACACTTTTTTTTTGCCAAAATAAAAACCTACTAGTGTATGAAAGCAGAGCTCATCCTCCAGGGAGGGAAGAGAGAGCAAGTGAGAGCTGACAGAAATAGAAAAGCTTCCAGCAAATAATATCTTCAGTGCTGTTTTATCTGCTTCATCATACTGCAGTTAGGAGAGATTTTACCAGGGCCCATATGAGCCCAATTAAAGCCTTCTCTTTCTATTTTTTTTCAGATCTCTCCAAAAATATGTCACAAATGAAGGTCACAAAGACCTCATGGAGACCATATTGTTCTTCACACTTTCTGCAATCTGTTTAATCTGGTCCTTCTTGCAAATAGGTTTGTTCCTTCTACCTCTGCTTCCTTCCAGGACTGTGACAAGTCTGGCTGTGCTTTATGATAACACATTGTGTAGCTTATGTCAGGTCACACTTTGTCCTAACGAGCACAGAGGTGGCCACCAGAGGCACAGAACATTAGATAATTGTATCTCTGAAAGAACTTCATGTGCCATTTGCAGATTGTTAGGAAGGTTCAGCAAACCACACTGGAGATAGTAAGTCCTCCATGAAAGGGCCTGTAGAAGCGACCCAGTTTGGTTGGAATTTGCAGATTAAAAGGTCTGAACCTCCATTTTTCCCATCTTCTGGAATAGCTTCTGTTTCCTCGACGAGAGCTTGCATGGACTCCTGTGTAACTCAGATGAGGGACAGGATACGAGCACCATGTGCTGGTCCTGAATTACAACAGCAGAAATGGAAGCATCTTGGCACAGCTGCCAAGAGTCTTCTCAGCACTGGGAATGAAAGCTGCAGTGAAAACTAATGATTTCCGCATGGACATAATGAAGGACAACAGAGATACTCAACTCTAGTCTTTCCACATGTCATCCTGGGACAGGGAGGTCCCATCGTGTGGCACTCAGAGTCCTGGGCCTGAGTCAAGCCCTGCCTTTGTGACTGACCTTGAATGAGCCATTGTGTCTGCATGTCCTGCCTTCCTTTTTGATATTGCTCCCAAAGGCTTCAGAATTCCTGTGGGAAGAGTGCCACAAACGGCGGAAAATCTTGCAAGCAGCAAGACCTCATGGACCTCACAGACCCACTGCTCGGTGTGCTCACCAAGTCACAGGTATGCCCAAGCAGCTTCACTGCCTTTACTCAAGAAAAGTTCTCTCTTCATACATAAGACCTGTTGAGCACTATGCTATAGGCAAGAAACAGAGCAATCATGGATGATGGATAGAGAAATCAGCTGTAGGTCAGTGCCACGAGACTCCATACTGCCAACAGACAATAAGTTAGAATAGACTAAATCCCAGAACAAAATTTAAAAAAAAAAAAAATCTGCCTTTTTCGTGGGTGTGAGACTTCTTTATTTCATAAGGCACTCTAAAGCCCTCCTTAGGCCCAGCCAGGATCATTCAATATGAAGCTATTAAAAGGTGTTTTCACAGAGAGGAGAGAAAGACAACCGAAGGGCAGCTCCATGCATGGAAGCAGGGACAGCATTATCTCCATCACAACGAAGGAACTGGTGATTCCATGCCACAGAATCGGCAGTTTCTCATGCATTTTAATGAAATATCTTTCATATTCCCATCATAACTGAAATTTCTGAATGATACAAATAGGCAGTGCGTCTTTTCCAAGATAAATGTTTGGAAGTTTTTTTTTTCAATCAGCTCCTTTCCAACATTTTCCAACTGCAAGGCCAGCCTTCCTTGGGGAACACGTGGTCTGCTGACCGTGGGAAGCGGGTGTTGGAAGAGAAAGGAAGTCGGCCTTGAGTCAGTCAGGGCTCTCCACTTTGCTTTTGCAGAAACACCTGAGAGCAGGTTTTGCACTGCAAAGAGAAGGGCAGGGAGAAAGCAACTCCAAGCCCTCCTTATAGAGGTTTAGGTGAGATGGCTGAGCAGAGCCCTTGTGTGCACGAGGGCTAAAGCAGAGACGTGACACTTGCTGCTGAGCACATCCCTCCTGGCACTGCTGTGCATTTGGGGAGGGCAAAGCTAAAAGGGGTCACTCCGGAGCAAGGAGGCTGGGATTCCTCCCTGCAGCCACCAACTGAACTGCATCTCTTGTGCTCAGCCAAAGCCAGAATAGTGTTTTCTAAGCCCAGTACATTGCAAGATCTTAGCTTTGGTTTTCAATTAATCATTTCTGCGGAGAAACCCACAGATTTCAGACAGACTTGATTCTCCAGCGTATGTGCCACCCTGGAGCTCTGCACCTCTCAAATCAGGCCTGGCACCTCCCGGGGAGGATCCACCCCCGCAGCCTCTCTGGCACTACTGACGTGACAGACGGATCAGGCTTGCTTTTTAAAAGATGCTCTTTGGGGAAACTGGCAGCAGGTCTGGATGTGAGACTCCCACTAGAACACGTGTGTTCCTTTATGGGTCCAAGGGGAACGTTTCTCATTATCTTCCCTTGCAATTTAATTAATCTGCATTCAGTAATGAACCTTGAAATTTCAATTAAAAACACCATTACTAATCAGGACAGGATTCAAAACAGTCAAGGGGCTCTTGATAGCTTTACAGTGGCAGGAAGTTTAGATTCCGATTAGGATTTGGCTGTACTGTACACCTGATCTCTTTATTTTGGACACTGATTCGTGGTGTTTTACACTTTTTCATGTTTCTCCCCCCATTCTGGCAAACCCAAGAGACCTGCATCGTAGCACTGGCAGAGAAGAGACGGCCGATATTGCCTTCAGACTTCCTATAGAAAAATGCAAGCCTCCAAAATAAATCTTCCAGTGGGAAGTCACCAGAAAGCATCAGTGCCACAGTCTGTCAGTGCTGCTACAGGGACAGGGTCTGTCAGAAGTGTGTCTGTGTATTGTCTGGTGATTAAAATCTTGTGCAGGGAGATCTGCATATTTTCAATCCATTAAACAGGCTGCCTTGGCATTGCTGAGCTGTTCTGTCTGGCAGTAAATAAGAGAAGCCACAGAATACGATTTCTGCCTTGCTAATGTCAGTCTAACCTGACCCAAACAAAGCATCCTTCCCCTTGAGCAGAAAACAGCCCCCAAACGTGATTTGCCTCTCTTGTCTCCCAGTTCAAAACGCCATTTCAGTTTCGGTTTAGGGAATGCCTCCTCTCCGGGCCACAGACACATCCCCGACGCTTGGGCCGCGACAGGAGCCGGGGCCGATGCCAGCCTGCGGATGCAGCCAGCCACTCCAGGCATCCTGCAGACACGCGTGGCTGTGCAACCCTACGGATCCGCGGGGCTTCCAAGGACAACAGTCAGGAACTGCTCACAAGGCCCTCGATACCAAACCGCGGAGCTAACGTAGCCGTTGCCCTGGCTAAGGCGAAAGAATAGCTCTGGCAGAGAGATCTGTTCTTACTGCAGGTCCCTCTCCACCCAGGCTTGTTGCGAGAAGACAGGTTTGTGTCTAACTCAGCAAACAAGCTCTGGTGATGTTGTCCAGCACTGTGGTTCTCCAGGGGATGGTGTGTGCAGACCATAAAGGTCTGCAGGGCCAAGTCTGCTCTATAGCTCTCAGCGAGGTCGGGAGCCTGATCAGGGCCTGTCTGGGAAGGAGAAACAGAAGTTCTCCAACCACCTGTATATGTTCTAAAGAAAGGATAATATACTAGGTTTTGTGGCATTTAAAGAAGCTGTGGAACTGGCTTTGATGGTACAAACCTGTGCAAACCACGGAGAAGTGTCTTGAAAAACATCTGCCTGCATCCCAGTACAAAGGAGCCTCTGAAAATAAATGTACTGCCTTTACCACTACTGCATATCAGGAGTGTCCTGGAGTTCCTCCAGGAATTAGGGACCTGGCGCATGAAGAAATAAAAAGCAAAGAAATAAAACAAGTGGCTCCAGGAAGAAAGCAGAGGATGGCATGAAGAGCATCCATTTTTACTGTCCAAGGAGGTGAGTGTCCTCGGTCACTCAGGAACTGACCTTGCTTCATCCGTAAAAGCAATACAAAGCACAAAGCACTTGGGCTTTTCAGAGGCACTTTCTTATGGCTACACATGAGACACATCAGGCCACTGATTGGTCAATGGAAAAAAAAAAAAAGCATGAAAGAATTTTTTTGAAAAAACACCAGCAATGCTATACCATGGGGGTAAGGCAAGAATGTGCCAAGGCTCTCCTTGGCAAAAGGAAAGCCAGTCCTGTCTGTATATTTTGAGTTGGATACTTCATGAAATATCCTTAAATGAAGAAAATAAGCAGAAAAATGCATACGTTCAGCAGAAGACAATAAAATTAAGATTTAATTTTTTTAGCAGAAATCTATTCCTTGAGAAATGTTTTAGGTATAAAAGAAGAGCTTATATACAACGGAGCACGGTACTCACAAATGCTTCCTAAGTAGTTAGATGAGCCAAGTCCATATTACTTAAATAGCTTTGGCCAGCCAGACAAACCTTCCCTGTCCTCGCGCACTACAACGACTCTTGCAAAGCAACGTCTCCTACCTGGCCACAAGCGACGTCTGGCCACCGCAGCCCGGAGGGTTCGTGTGTGCCAGGCAGGTGGCCTTGCAGTGCGAACTTCAAAGGGAGAAACAGGCAGAGGAAGGCAAAGCTGTATTTGTTTATCTCATCCCACAGCGTTTGGGCTGTCATTTTCAAGCCTGGGCAGCCAGAAATGTTTTTTCATTACTGAGCCATGCAATATTTAAACAAAATACAACTGGTGTTCTTCAGAGCGGTCATTGCAAACATCTCCACATTTCCAAAGAGCAGCACTGGAAATGACTCCAATGCATGGCCCGTGTGCTATGCAAAGTGATGGCCTTGCATGTAGATGCAATGCATTCTGTTTTACATCATCTGAGTGTCCTGAAGCTGCCTCCCTGGCAAATGGCAAGATCTGTGTCTCCATGCAAGGGACGGAAAACGGGACAGGGCAAAGCCAGGCAGGCAGGGAGGTAACACAGAGCACGAGTGCAGGGCCAGGGGCAGGAGGGAACGTGGCCTGGAAGGATGCACAGGCTCTCCTACACCCTCTGTCCTGCTGTGATACGAACAAATGAGCAGAGAAGACTTCTCCGGACAAATGGGAAGATTTCCCTCCCTAAGTGACCTTGTTTCAGCCTCCAGAGCGATGTCTCAAAGGAAATAACTGAGTAACTCGAACCCACAAATGGATGAAGAAAAAGGGGCTGAATCCTCTGAACTCTGCCTGTTGCGGGCAGTTACATTTGCCAACACCACAAGTATTGCAGAGGGAAAATAGGCACACAGCAAATATATGCTGGGCTGCAGTTCTCACGCATGCCTGTGCTGTCGCACGACAGAGGACATACTCCGGCATGTGCATCTCATCAGCTTTTTTCAGTTCCCACTTTCTGCATCCTGAATTTTTGCTCTGAACTGACCATTAAAGCCTGACAGGAAAAAACTAATCCTAGAGGTTCCTTGTCAAACAACTGAACTGTGGACATGTCAAGAAAAGCAAAGCGTGACAGCTTCACCAAAACACAAGTGTAGGTAAAAGCTCCTTCATCTAAATCGCTTATCCAAGTAGAACAAAACTGAAAAAGGATAAATGAGAACTGCTCCCTCCACCAAGGAAAAAAAAAAACCCTCTCATGACATGTGCACACGTGCTGTTTCCAAAGCCTCGCTAGTCTACATCATGGATAATTAGATTTCAGCCATACAAGCGAAATTTGCAGAATAAATTATTAATCACAGGCTGTTTGCCCAGTATCAACGGAGAAAGAAGTGAGCAGTCAAAAAAAAAAAAGAAAAAAAAGAAAGGGAGGGGAAAGCAGCAATTCCGCCTTTCCACGTCAATTCTGTTATGAAAAGATGAGGTGCAAACACGAGTACCTACAGCTTATGGATATTCTGCCCTTTTCTGGGCTGGTTGTTGCTGGACTTCCAAGGTGAACCAAGGAGTATCCAACTTCCAGCCTTGTTCCCATAGTCACTATGGAAGTACCACACCAGAAACGGCCCCACCGGAGCCTTGGTCCCTCTTGCAGCAGGGGCTAATCCCAGTTCTGGTGGCTCCTGGCTGTTGCAGCTGGTTTGCACGCTTAGCTATCATGCTTTTCCTAGGAATGACTGTCTTCTCTTGGATACTGGTAAAACCCATGGCACAGAGGTGTCCTCTGGCAAGGAGCCCCCGGGTGATTTCGCATGGGGCCCACACCCAGGATTATGGCTTTGGAAAAGGAGGAAACACAGGAGTTTGGCTCATAGGAACACAGTAATTACCTGAGCAGAAAAAAAAAAAAAGAAAAAGAAAAAAGAAAAGGAGGAGGGGAGCTTTTCTTTCCTGGTAAAAAACATCTGATAAAAGCCTGAGACCAGCAGTATTTATATTAGTGGATTTTACATCCTCCTTGTGTGTACTCGGACTGCAAGATATAAATCAAAGCAGAGGTTCATTCCAAGAACAGTTTATTTTTATCTGAGTAAGTATGTGCTGGCGAACCAGATACTGGTATGTTGATTCTGTTAGTTCAGGGTGATTTATAATCGTTTCTATTGTTTTATACTGTGTTTCATTTTGTAGTACTTAATTTATCTGAGTCATAGGTCTAGGTATTTTTGTTTTGTTTAATGTATATTTTCTTACGAGCGGTTTTAGTGGTCGACTCTAGCACTGTAATACTTTAATGCCGGGGAAGGACATAAAACCGAGAAGACAAGCTCAAAATAGGTCAGCAATCATAGGTATCCTCCTCTAAAATGATCCACATGAGGTGCAGAAAAAGCAATAAAGACTGTTCCTCAATAATTCATTGCCTCTTAACTGTGGTGATTCCTCACCCGAGTTTAGGAGACCAGCCTGCATTCCTAGAAGAGAAACGTCTGCACTGAAGTCCTGGGCAGCAGCCACAACCCTGGAGAGCGGGGGACGCAAGTCAGGGGAATGATCACAGAGTCACTGAGTCATTACGGTTCAAAACGACCTTCACGATCAAGTCCACTCGTAAACCTGTATTCCTGCACTTTTCCTTTTGTATAGCTTTACTTTTTGTAGAGTCCTTTAACACACTTTTTGCAAAATAAAATCGTACTTTTTTTTTTTTTTTTTCTGTACAACAGTTTTGGTTAGCAAACATTATAAACATGGTCATAGGGAAAAAAGCAGCCCTGAAAGCCAAGCAAAGCAGGGCTGCATCAACAGCTCTGCTCCCAAATTTGCCCCTGTTCATCAGGAGTCCTCTTAGCTCTCACCAGAGAATAATGGCATCTTGCAGATTATAATTAGAGCACTTGGAAACCTTTGCAAGGACTGATTTCCTTGATTCTCTGAGGACATCCATTGTCACATCTTAGCTTGGGCTCTACTTGCAAAGGAGGATTCATGCTCTGGCTATAGAAAAGAGAATAATTCCTGCACAGCACTTGATCAGAGTAATGCCTGCAGCTGGTAATTAAAGCAAGGAAAGAGAGAGGGAAAAAAAAAAGAAAAAAAAAATCACCTTCTCCTTCAAGATTTATGAGAATATAAACCCAGGAACCGAGATTTTCCTATCACTACCTATGGGACCCAAGGGACAGTTTTGACTTAATGCAGAGTCGGATATTTCTCTCGGTTATGAATTCAGAAGGTGATCTGGGGAGTTCGCAGCGGAGAGATACAAGTGCTTAAAGATGAGCACACAGGGGCTTTAGTACTGCCAATTGCTGATTTAATGTCTTATTTTTATAGCAGTCTTAAGAGACTATCCGGACTTCAGGAGGGTGGCGAGGGTCTCCACACCCTGGTGCAGCAGGACCTTTTGGAGAACAGCAGGTCAGTAGGTGGGGGCTCAGGGAGAGATGGCTATGGGGCTCAGAGCCCTCCTTAGGGGGTCCAATCCTTCCGAGGACTTGAACCCATCTCCCAAAGATGCGTTGGCAGTGGGTACTTTGCTAGAAAAGACCTTTTAAAGGCCTGAGCCTAAGTTAGTGCAAGCCATAGCAGATGTCTGATTAAAGTGCAAACCTTGGGGCTCTGCCATCTGTCTGTGACCTCCTTCTTGGACGCCCAGCGGAGGGAGGATTTCAGAGTCACATTTAAGGGAAAAAAAAAGGCAATAAGGTATCCAAAGTGCCTTACGTTAAAGGTTTGTTCAAGCAACCATGGATACAGATTTAGGGATATGTTGTTCAGTTCAGATCCCTTCATAGATTTTAATAGAAAAGAAAGATAAAGGAAGTGTGTGTCCAGTTAAGAAAAAAAAAAAAATGCTAAAAAGTGCCTTAGGAAAAGTTTCTGACAAACCATAATGAAATCATCCAACCTGTCCTAAAGATTTCACATGCACTTTGAAGCAGGACAGAGTGGTCTGGAGCAGAAGTTTCTGTAAGCTCCTGCAGGCTTCCAGTAAGAGGCAGGAAAAACAACTAGAGGCTTATAATTCCAGTTTTCTAACCCTCCATGGGAAACCTGTCCACTCCTTAAACTGATCCTCAGCTTCACTGATGACACAGCCTCATAGATTCCAGTTAAGGTAATCTCCTGCCTTAATAATTCATGACTTTCTTTCAGGAGAGTTTGAGGCTCAGAGGAAATCTAAAAGCTGCTCTATGCATTCTGATCAGCAACACTGCTCAGTACCTACCTGAATAAAAATAAAAATCAGTAAAAGCATTTTTATTAAACTACAGACTCAAGTAATAGCTTTCTTTCACCCAACAGAAATTGTATCTGGATTATTTACATTTTCCCCCCCTTAAATCACAGAATAATTTTCCTGAAAATAAGATCTTAAGACAAAACAAGGCCTAAAGAAGAAATACACTTTTAACAGCCTTTTTTTCTAGAGGAGTTATCCTTCAAGTGTGCTTTCTGATCAAGAGAAGTAATATCCCTTTTGAGAAATGGTTCACTCATGCTTAATATATATTTGCTCCAAAACTTGCAGATTTCCCATCGCCATAGACTCTCTAAAGCCGATTTTGAACATTTGCATTGCTTTTAGCCTCTGTGGTATGCCTGGCTTCCTCAGGGTAACAACACATTGGGTGGAGAAAACATACACCTGACCAGTTTGCAACCTGCCGTCTTTCGGTGTCTTCTCCCTGTACCTAACTCCTGCCCTTCCTTGTTAAGAACGTCCTTCTCCAGAAAAGAAGGCATTGGGTTTTTTTCCTCCTCCTAATTGAGGCACTCCTCTTTTCATTTTCTCATTGTGCTTATCTCTTTTTTTTTTTTTTTTCCACACACCTTATCCACTTTTACAAGAGTTCTAGCTTTCAGCAGGGTTTTGTAATCTTTTATGAGCCTTGGCTGATTTAACACAGTTTTCAAAGGTGACTTAAGGACAAGAAGTAAGCATCTGCCTGGGAAAAAAAAAGCAAAGGCTTATAAAATAGGTTTTCATAAGCCACTGAAGATGAAGGCACAGTCTAGCACAGCCACTGGAGCTCTGGGATCTATCTTCCAGGAAACAGAGAGATCCCAGGTGACTGTACACCATTCATTATGACTTATATTGTGAAATGTGTACAGTCCAACAGCTGTTGCAGCCACCAGAGCTGCACAGATAGGACCTGTACCACTAGCCTTTGAAGTTCGTGGGAAGTCCTCTGATGATCCAATAGGAGCTTTTCCCCATAAAGCCCCATCTCCTGCCATCAGTGCCCGAGGCCAAAAACCATGCTGTTAACAAAACTCCAAAGCTCCCAGTCACCAAAGACCTTGATTATCTTCTTCTGTCTCATGATTTCTAGGTCAACCTGGGGTTTGCTGAAGGGCTTCTTTGTGGCACCAGGATAGTGCGGGCTAAATACCAAAGGACTCAGCACATCCCATGGCAAGGATCAGGCTCCCCATCACACACAGAGCCATTTTACTTGGCCATATGGTGGACATTGTAAAAATATTCTGAATGACTCCTCTAGACTGCCAAGCAACAACTTCAACCAATTCATGGATGAAATACGTACATGCAATATGTATTTTTTCACTGAAGAGGTCAATGGGTGGCATCTGTGATGAGGCAGTATCTGGTTTTGTAGAGGACTGCAAAGCAGTAAGCAGTATTTTGGAGCAGGAGTTTAGCTAGATATTGAGCGGACTCAATACAATGGATTGATGCTCCTTAATATTTATTGGCACTGCAGAGTTCGAGGCTAGAATAAATAGGTCAAGTGATAATCCTTTTTAACTTCACCATGAGAAAAGTCATAAAAGGTGCTGCAAAAAGGACTAAAATGCTAAAGGAAAAGGAAAGGCAGTTTATTGCTAGGACAATTTTCACTGCAAGAGCTCAGAGGCATCCACAGACAGAGTGGGAAAGGGCAGAATCATTTCAGAAACAGTTTTAGGAAACACCAAGTATTCTTTGGCCAACCTTTCAATCATTAAACGTAACTAAAAATATTTTGAGTTTCTCCCTCAGGGAAGAGAAGGAGACATGAAACATAAACAAGGAACAAATGTAGAGGCACCAATGCATTTTTTAGCACAAGGTAGACTTCAGCTGCTGTGTTACACAGCTTGATGTGGTGCTGTGTTTTGTGACAGGAGCTAAATCCTGCTCGAGATCTGACACTTCTCTGTAACGGCTCATGATGACATGATGCTCATGTCACTAGACATGGGGTTTCGCACACCTGGTCTTGGCACAGATCGGACCCCAAATTACTATTAGTGATCAGCTCCTCCCAATAAATTTTCCCACTAAGATATTTCAGAAGGGTAGCAGAAAATGAAGTTATTTCTACTGAAAAAAGATAGAACTTTTCAAGTGAGAGCCAAAATTTCCACTTTTCAATTTCTCTTACAGCCTTTTAAGAGAATACAACAGTGTCAAATAGCAGCTTTGCTTTATCAGGATGGCATCTTCAGCTCCATGGACATGCATGCAGATAACCTCTCTTGCAGTCAAGAACTTCTGACTCGTGCTTTGAGGCACTATAAATAGCTGTGTGCACAATTAGCAGGTTTCTGAACAATCCACAGAAAATCATAATCCACACACAAAAAAATCAATAGGATCAGCTTTCCCTGCTGTAATAGCAAAGGTCAGGAGGAGATCAAAGAGGCAGAAGATACGACCCTTGGGAATAAACATCAGTAGCATCTCCTGCAGCCTGGCAATGCTCCAGGGTCCCCTCCGCTTCTTGGAATGACCCCTACAACTTCAGTGGGCAGTGGATGGAGAACAGCATCTCTGCATCTGTGCACACTCATGCCGTGCATCAACATGCATTTCTTCATTAAAAATGAATGACATGAACTGTGGCTGACGTCCCCCCAGTCATGTGTTTAGTATTTTATTTGCACAGGCTGTTTGACTGGAATGAGTATATTACCTGCCTCTCCAACTGGTTGCTGTCCTGAAGCTGAAACGACACAATTTGACAAGGACTTTTCTCCTTTGTCACCTCCACAGCATCCTAGCAGCAGCAACCAGAACATGGTGCTTCCCCAATAACCACTATAGCCCCCAGCTTTCCAGCATGCCACCTGTCTCAGAAATCACTGTTGGACAGTGACAGAAATGTTCTGAAGAACAGGCAAGGAGCTCCGGACCAGAACTTGCTCTGTCACATGGAACACTGACTGCACCAAGCCATCATTTGCTTCACCAGCTCTGGGGCCATTCCTCAAAAAGCATCAAAGGATGGGGTATTTATTTAAGAGAAGACGTAGCAAAGTTCGATCATTAGCTGACAAAATGCAGATCTTCAAGGAACACACATCCTGCCTTCCCACGGTTTCTGTTGCTTGGTTTCACTAAAAGCCATCTGCAGCATCACTGGCCTCCTTTACAATTTCATGGAGCCAGCTATCCTTACCAAGTAGGCATGTGATATGTTGCATCTCCTGCCTAAACACTCAAGCGTTTCCTTCTGCAGCTGTTTCAGGGATAAAATGTGTAGATTTGGCTCAGGACAGCCTCAGGACTTTACATGCTCAAAATTACCTTGACAGTGGCACATTAAATGCGAAATGTGGGGAGCAGGGGTGAAAAAAGCTGCAGGATCCAGGTGAAAGAGGTTGGAGTACAGTCCACACTGTTTATGGAGTCCAGAGATATTGCTTTGTGGAAGAAAAATAAAAGAGCTTTTAAAAAAGATAAAAGTTTCAGAAATGCTTCTCCCAACCCTACTATGGCTATCATGGTCCTGCCCCCTGCACTGAGCAATTTACACAACCTGCTGCATTTGAGGTCGAGCAGGAACTCGCCCTGACAATACTAACTTCCAGACAGAATTTCCCTTTGTAAATGTCACATGGGAAATTATTCCTTTGAGAGCTTTGTTGTTGACTTAACATGGAAAGCTGAGCGTGTGCCTTTTCAGAGGGACACTTGCCATTGGAAATGACTATGAAACAGCTTGAAGAGGTGAAACCCTGGAAGTCGGAAAGAAAGACTACATCCTAGCAAATGCACCAGAATCAGAAATTTTGCAAGAAAGTTGTTGAAGGGACAGTAGTGATCCCTTATGGGCTACACAAATTTTTTAAGGTCATGGAAGCAGCAGACGAGTACATGAGCAGATGAAAGACTGCTGTTTTTCACAGGCCCAGAGGCCAAGAAACTCTGCAGCAGTTGAATCTCCAAGCATTTTGAGGACAGTGAACCATTCCAATATATGCCTTAAAAAATCCACCCAAATGATGTCCGTCCCTTTCCAGCACCATTGTATAAGTCTAATGCCTAATGAGCAACTAATCCACCAGAATGCTAAGGCTGACTCTTTATATTGCTTATTCATGACAAAAGGCACATTATCTATGTTCTCTTTAAAGAGATTTTTTTTTTTCAGAAAAAGAGTACAAACTCATCCTCATCTCTGACTGCTACATGAGCGTCCCAGTCAGGCTTTGCATAAGAGAAGTGACCGACAATCAGAGGGAGCAGATGCTTATTCCATGACCATACGGCCTGAGCCTTTGGCACATAGGAGAAATAAAAGGAATACAGAAAAAGCACTAAAAGGAATACAGAAAACCCAGCAGACAGCAATGCTTTTCAGGGGAGGAACCTTTCGTTTCAGATAGCAGCAAAGACCTTGCATTTTCATTTCAATAATTTATGCACTTTTCTGATGCTATGATTAAACACAACAACACTGAGAGTTGATGGGAGGCTTTGGTTGAATGCAAGCCATTAGGAAGTACTTTGTGAAGTATGGAAGAGTTTTTTGGGTTGGGGATTAGAAGTTTAGGTTCTCTTACTTGTCTGGGGTCTGACTGGCCACGGAAAGTCAACTGCAAACTTCCAAGCACTCTTGTGTTTCGCATTGATTTTAAGATTGAGATTTATTTAGATTTATTTCTATTGTAAAAAGCAGCACCTCCGAGAATTAAGATCTTGGTTTTCAGCCTGAAAATATTCACGATGGCACAAAACAAACAGGAGCACAACAGCAAATACATATGTACTCTGCTGAATGCTGTACAGACAGGAGGGGAAAAAGAAAATATGAAACTGTGGTAGCACCTTTCACCCCGGAAAAAATCCCAGGGCATATGTTACAGTGACAGACATAAAGGAGGAAGCAATGCATTGTGATAGCTTCATTAGCAACACAAGGGCCACAAACTCTCTCTTTATAAAATTCAGCAGCCATTTAATCATGTAGGGCAATGTGTTCCACAGGACATGAGAAATGCTGTAACTAACACTGAAGAAAGCAGGCAGGCAGCAAAGAATAGCTCACCTGGGAATGCTGGCTGGTCATTTGGGGAAGCTATTCTGCCATCCATAGAAGATGGACCTGGCAGAAGTGATTGGAAACTCATTCTCTGTCTGAAAGGTGGGATCTGTGGATCCTTACCAGGGCTCCATTTCCTCCCCTCATCATAATTTGAAGGGCAACCTTGGTTTATTTTCCCTTGGCAGAGTCCAGATAGTGGGACCAGGAATTTCTGGCAGACAAGCTTTGTTTGGAAATGTTCCTCAAAAAAGCCATGAGATTTCTATAAACTCTGTTGGAACACAGCTGGATGAGCTGCTCCAGCACACTGTGCAACCAACTAAAAAGAAAACAGAACTGTTCTTTTTTTTTCTTTTTAAACCATGAAGGACCATTTGAAAACATGGATATGCAGCAGCTGCAGATTATTTTGTAATAATACACGGAGCAGCACAAGTAAGATTGGCTCCAGAACTGCCCAAGACCACATTGCATTCAAAAGGGGGTAAGAGAAGCAAAAGCAAAAATGACAACAAAGAATGGCAGGGCGTCTAACACTTTGCATCTAATGCCTCCACATGGCTGCAAGTGCCGTGGCAACTTGGCCCTGATAACAGGGATGAAGAGATGTTGCTAACATATTGCTTCCTTGTCAAATGTCTCACTGGTTTTGCAGCCAAGTCTCTTGCCAGCAAGGCCGCAGCAGTGCCTCTCCGTTACTTTCATATGCAAAGAGGTTGTTAACTCAATTGCCAATAAAATTCTAGTGGGTGGAGAGGAGGACATCTGCCTGTCTAGTCCTGTGCTTGCCAACATAGTTCTTTTATTCCTCCAGAAGCCACAAGCTCCTACTCGAGCTGGTATTTTGACAAGCATTTCTGTTTTCTTGACACAATGGGCAAAGTGGGCACAGATCTTGCATGCCACTCGTAATATGTTTTCTGTGCCGTGATTTGCATCCTTTCTGGAAGATGCCTGGCACCGTGCTGCACGAGGCAGAACGAGCAGCTTGGACAGTGGGTTTAGTCTGACATGTAAATGTACCACTTAATTATGTGCAAGCACGTTAAGAGACTGTGAAGAGGATGCTTTGCAGGCTGTGATGGCCAGAAAGCTCCCATGAATTTGGTGTGGGTGACGGAGGAGGTTTTTGCAAAGGGACAAAAAGGGGTAGGAATAATCATTACTGAACAGCACAGCAAGCCACCAGCACGGATTGGGTGTGATCAGGAACTGCACAGAAAGGTGACATTCATTTGTATTAATTCAACTTTACTCTTGTCTGGCACAGAGTCAAGTGACACAATTAACTGAAAGTACAAGCCCTTAAAGCTACTACCCCAGAGCAAAGGGGACGTTCAGGGGATTTGAGCTGTCAGTGCAGTCACAAATCTGCCTCAGATCTGGTCAGTAAAACTGGTTACTGAGAGCTACTAAATTATTACAGGTGACAGCCTGATCACTGGGAACGTGGTGTGTGGACTTGATCCCTTGGGGCTTGGAACTGAGCGGCCTGCTCTCTTCTGACCTTTCCCAAGTCTAAATTTTGGTTAAACCTCATTTTTATAGCTGAGGATGAACCACCACTTTTTTTTTTTTTTTTTTAAGGCGTTTATAAAAAGGCCAAGAAGCCAGTGATTATTGAAGGAAAAATCAGACTGTACAGATGGTCAAGCCAGAGTCTCTCAGATATCACACTGGGCACAATCAACTCTTTTCCATCCTCATCTACCCTCGGCACTCTCTGTGTGCCAGCCATGCTGCCAAGCCTCATAAATTTCCCTCTTTGGGCACTGCTCAATGGAGGGGTAGTCAAAGACAGTCCAACTGCGTGTTCCTACAGCTGCCCAAGGGCACAGCAGCCAGGATGACTGTTCTGCCCTCACTCCAGAAATAGATCCCATCCTTTCCTAAGATACACATATTGCTAAAGGACTGCTGATGTTCATGCTTTATAAACCAACTTCACTTTAGAAAAAAAAATGGCAAAGAACTTTCTTATCTGTCTGGGGAATGTCTTGGAACTCAAATTGTTTTATTATCTGTGTTAGTCTGACATCTGAGAGGAGTAGATTACAATCTGAAATCTGGAATGGAAAGGAGGTTAGTCAATGTCATTTCCTATGTTCATAAATAAATGACCAAGAAGATATATATGTCACTGTTTTCATTTATTGGGGCGAAGGTTCATTTTTCAAGTAAAAGATCAAGTATTTATTGTTTTATAAAATATCTGGAGGCTTTTTAATAAGGTGCTGTATTACTTTGACCACCTTACCATTCTATAATTTGATGAACCTGTCTTTCTGGTTCTTAATTGATGATTAATTTGAATAATGTGCAAAGAACTGAATGACAGAAAAGAGAAACAGATGGTTGGTCTATACAGCTAGAAAATATTTAATCATGGGAAAAGTAGCATATTTTAAGTATAACAGTGTAATTTGTTCATCTCTAGAAAGGGACTGTGGAGTATGCTGTGGCTCATGAATTTGAATTTCTGTATCAGTAAAAGAAAGGAAGGAATAGATGTGACAATTGCATCATGAAAAGGTGACATAGGATTCACTAAAAGTGAATCATGGGGTCCAGAACACATAATGCACTGAACATGTTACCACGGATGATCTTAAATTCAAGCTCTTCTTTAATGTACAAAACACTTGCAAATGGAGAAATGTAAACCAGCAACACACAGGGATTCTGATTTCATCAAAACGTGGCTGTTTGGAGGAGATCTGTGTATTTTATGTTTGAAAACAAATTAATTCCCTCCGAGTACATTATACAGGAAACAAGAACAAGGAGTGCAGCACCAAAATGACATCATTTTTCAGAACCTGCTGCAACATTACTTTCAAAAGTCTCACTAGCTTTCCCAGCCCTTTATTACTGTCTTCAACATTTCCATCACCAACCTTGAGTAGAAATTGGGTATCAGTGTTTCTAAAAGAGACCAACATGCCTACTAAGGCACCCATCAACAGATTATCAGCCTATTCCTTTGTGGTTACTACACCTGCTAGCAGTGTTTCTGATGAAAACACGTACCTGAGTATGCTGGTGGGTCAGTCAAAGGAGAAAGACGGACAAGAGGCAGGGATGAACAGCAGGAACAGCTCAGGAGGAGATGACCTGTATCACTCCCTCACTGAAGAGGCCTAAGGGCTGCAGCTAGAGCAAAACCCTCCCAACAAGACCCTCTTCCCAAGCATGCCTTGTCCTTTTTCCTTAATCACAACCAGCTGATCCCATTCCCCAGACACCCTTAGCCTCTTCCTATGCACCTGTTTTAAATGCTGCCTGTCTTCTCTACAGACTTCTTGGGAGCTTAAAAATAACCATCCAGCTGCACTTGCCTTCCTTTTCTGTCTCCATGAGGGACAGACGTGCAGCCCGACTTGGTGCAGCCCCCGGGGCATTTTCAAGGACACCAACACATCTCAGGACAGCCTAAGATTTATGAGTTTGGAGGAGAGAGCCAGTGCTGAAATCAACACAAACACACATTGTTTTTGCAGTAAAGATGCTGCTCACTGCAGCCCACATACCAAACCCCTCCATCTCTGCCAAGAGACTAGCAACGCCCTTGGTATTGATAATAACAGAGATTATAACTATTTCTCTCCTCAGCACACCTCTTTGAAAATCGCATCTAATAAGGAGATGAGTGGAAAAAAAGAATAGCAACTATAATATGATTATTCCTTACACAGTCTTTTCCTAGTGTTTCTAATGAAACACAACGCCAAAGGTGAATCAACAAACACAATGCGTTTTTATTGGACCTGCAAAAGTAATGCTGTAAATTTCTTCCAGTTTTACAGCCCCTGCAACAGATTAAGGAAAGAATAATCGTGTTTAAAGAGACTTCCACAATCCATCAGATGCAGACGGGTTGCAAGAGTTTCTAAACGGGTTAAATTTTCAGCTTGAGCTACTTGGCAGAATGTCTGAAATTGTTATTCTTTTATTCATATTGGTAATAAATAATAATAAACCTAAACATCCTGGTGGTCCCCACACCTCCTGCATCTCCCTAGTTGCAGATCCCAAATATGAATGATAATTACAGCTTATCAAATCAACCCATGATTAGAGACAACAGAAAGACATTTCATATTGTTAACTTCCTTGCACAAGAGGAAAAAAATCAGGTCAAAGGGATATTAAAAATTTATATCGTAGCATTTGACTTGACTCATCTCTTAAAAAAAAAAAAAAAAAAAGAACCTAACATGTATTATGTATTTAGGCAATTCCTTTTAAATCCTTTCTAGAATGAGCACAAGATAGGCCAATAACTTGACAGATGGATGGCTCTATCTAGATAGTGTGCATATTTTATATGCACATACATGTGCATATACCTAATGTACTCTCACACCTATATATAAAATTATATACAAAGAGAGACTGGTACGAATCTATTTATATCTCTCATTTGAAGACAGATGCAGAGCTAATGTTAAAAAAAAAAATCTACAGATAGTATCTTACTTAAACCTGGCAGCTTAAAAAGGGGATCTTTTTACCAATTCTAATAGAGCCACAGCAATCTCAGCAAAGACTGGTTCATTAGTAGATTTTTTGTTTTTGTGTTTTTTTCCTTTAGGCATTTCTTTGTCTTTCCTGGTCCAAAAATATCTTGACTGTGGAAAAAGAAAGCATTTGATTCCCACACAACGGTTGAAGAACAGGTGAATAGAATAAATAAATCAGGCTGAGCGAGACACTAAATTTTCTACTCGCTGCTCAGGAGATTACAAGAGGAAACTAGCTATTGCTTGAACGGTTTTCAGAACCCATTTCGTGCCGTGTTTATCAGACCTGCTGGGGCTGCAAATTTACTCTGGGAGCTCTTACAGTGTAGGCAAAGCAGAGCACTCCACAGCAGATAATTCTGTGTCCGCTGGCACCTGTGAATACGTGCCAGTCTTCTGATTAGCCTTTCTCCAGAGAAGGGCTGCCCAGTAGACAGGGAAAGGATGTCCCTACCTGCTCTGCATGAAATCAACGGACTGCAGCGATTTGTCTCAAAAACTTCCCTGCTCTGACAGGCTCTTCCCCAATAGTTGGGCTGCTGGAGTGGAGATGAGCTCGGCATGAGCCAGTCTACATGCAGGGAGGATACAGGACATCTTAGGAATGTTTCTGTCATGCCAAAGAAGGTCTTAGCCACTTCCTGTGGTGACTCAGATCAAGGGAAAGTGATAGATGTGCAGTTGTGGATGCCCATGACTACCTGGTCATGGTGCCCTAGACTAGCAACAGACCAAGATGCCTTCAAGGTTGCCTTCTGCTCAATGTTCTTCTTGCTCAGTGTTTTCTCCCTCCTTTCACATTATAAAAAAAGCAGCAAGCCTCCCTCCTCATTACCAGGATAAATCTTCCACATTTCCATGTGAAACCTCATTTTTACAACAGGCATGGATCCATACCCAAAGATGTCAGCACCATATCTTTCCAAAATAATGCAAGAAATCCTGATACAGCAAAGACCACGGAATGCTGCAGCAAACATCTCCACGTAAACACCCTGGCGTCAGCCTACCATTTTCAGGAGAGGTCAGCATATTTATATAGACGCGCTAACAGGACAGCCGCCAGAATCTCTAAGATGTTTTGAAAGCTTTAAAAAAGAACCCTCAAATATTTTTTTTTCAACATCTGCCGTCAATGAAAGGGAAGATGCAAATCTGCTGTCATTTGCATGCAAATTTTTTTACATCAAATCAGTGACAGAATGCACAATAAACACACTTTAAATTGAAATATTCCACGTTCACTTCCTCCTACCCTTGCCTGCAGCTGGGATCCAATTTTCATGCATGTCTCCACACAGGTGACCATCTTCCAGTGGCTGTGAAGCCAGGAAGAGTGTGAGGAAAATGGAATTACAGAGGCAAAATAATTGCAACCAACTCATGACTCAAGAACCAGCTGTCGTGAGGGAGATGAAAGATGAAGCTTCCTCAAAAATAAACACCATTAAAATATAAGAGACTGCATCTGCCTTATATGCTGTAACTACCTTTATTATAACCACTAATATTTTATCACAAAAAGAAGACAATCCTGGAGTCTGAAATGATAGGACATTGGAGTCCACCTAATCAATAGCAACTGCAAGTATCTCTGCAAAGCTTGATTTATATAGTTTTTAAACAGTTCATTTGACATACAATACTCCTGGAAGGGAGGACTGTGCTCATCATATCAATGCAGTGGTGGGTAGAGGACATGGAGCAAGACTAAGGAACTTGTTCACGTCATGTTGGAAGTGCAACACATCTGGGAACTGAACTGTGCTCCTCCAAGACTCATGGTCAACTTTCCATGTTCCTGCCTGCATGGCCATGCACTTTGTTGTCTCATGGTCATTCCTTTGCCCACCTGGACTCCCAGGTCCTTCTCTGCAGACCTGCAGGTCAACCCCAGTGGGCACTCAGTCCCTTCATCCAGGTCATTGATGAAGAGTTGAACAGTGCTGACCCTACTATTGACCACTGGGGTCCCCACTAGCCACAGGCCTCCAACTAGACTGCTCCACTGACGAGAACCCTCTGAGCTCTGCCATTCAGCCAGTTCTCAGTCCACCTAACTGCAGCCCATCAATCTCTTCCCCACTGTTGTGACCCACTGTTTTGGCTAAAACTCACCACCCTACCGGGCACATACCATTTTTTCCTGTCGGTGTCTTGGTTTCTATAATATAATCAAAGCTATTCTTCTGTAGCCAGTGCTTCATTTTTCCTACCAATAGGAAGTGTTTCCTGATGTCTGACCAAAATCCTTCCTGCTGTAATTTAAACCTGCTAATTCTTGTCATATTTGGTCAACTGAATATTTGTATTGCTGATTGTAACAGTGCTTCCTGGCAGCTTCCTTCCCCATGTAAGCTCCATATTCTCTCCATATTCTCTCCTCCTAGCCTCGTAATGCTATATTTCCTTTGAGGACAGCCTGCAGCTTTCAGTGGGAATGTGTATGAGCTAAGAGGACAAACCATAGACAGCACTGGTAAACCAATCATTTTTTAATAGCCTGAGACCGGTCTCATAAAACCATACAGACTTTGGATTATGGGTTGCTTCTGATACCTTGAAAGTAGGGCAGATTATTCTGGACTGAGCTCTGTCTTGTCCTTGGCCAGACAGCTCGTGGTATGCGAGCATTTAAAAGTCACCTGGGTCTGTCTGCACCAAGCAACAGCTACAGCTGTTTGCTTGCCATGTAAATATACTTTTCTGTAACTCAGAAGCTCTTAAAAGCCGTATTTTCCCCTAAATTTCAGCACCTAAAGATATGGATAGGCACCTAGCAAGAGCTGTAAAAGAACTTAAGCTCATTAGCAGTATCTCTCTAAGGTTAAGCACCAAAATCAGTTGTACATTAGAAATGAGATACCTTTGAAATCTATGCCAAGGAACTTAGGAACTCATTTTTCAAGCTGGCATCCATAGATCATCAAAAATACAGATCAGTGAAACAAAGGCACACAAAACTTTCCATCTTCATTTCTCCGTGTGGCATAAGGGTCCCAAATTTGCCTGTTTCTTCCTTGTTGGCAGAGCTGTCTGCACGCTTCCAGAAGAAACGGAGAAGATGAAAAGAGCAGAAGGACATGGTGGAAAGTTATCTGCCCAGGGCAGAGCTTGCAGGCACGCACGATTGTGTACGTACTACGTACACACTCATACATGTATGTGTGCTCTGGCTTCTTGTTAAAAAGATGATTCGTATTTGCTGTTTGAACATCATTAAAATTATGGAATCACTGAGCTTTTTTTTATTTTTATTTTTTTTTTCCTCCTCTCTTTCTCTGCCCCAAGAAACTAAAAACACCATTTGAGTGTCTTTCTCTCCCCCAAGAAACTAAAAACACCATTTGAGACCATCTTAGCTGGAAGATGACAGGATAATTGGAAACCCCTCTGGAGTAGCTTTTGTGACATGTCAAAGATACACAGAGGTGAAATGCTAACTTTCCAAAAACATATAGTTAGTAAATGTTAGAGATGAATCTAATAACATTTTTCCAGTCTCTCCAGCTCTTTAGTTGATGCAAGTGACACTAATAATTTCTTAATGTTTTCACTTCCATTTAATCCCACAAGACCACAAGATCTGTAACGGTGAACCCTGGCTCCCTGCACAGAGCTGTCATACATCTTGTTGATCAGATGCTCTCCAAGTGGATTTTCCATACCACTAGGGTCCTGAAAGTAACATATTCACCCATAATGGACAATGTAGACAGAAGGAAAGAGTCTGTCCTAAACCCTGAGATTATTAAATACTCCACAAAAGCCACACCAGGACATGCTCTATACCTCCATCTTGTCCAAGATCCCTCACCTGCCAAGGTCTGAATTTACCTCAGCTGCTGAGCAACACTTGGTAAATGGTCAGAAGAACCCATAAAAGAAAAAAAAAAAATCATTGGATGTTTCTTGAATCAGCAGCACATCTACCCAAGGTCTCCCAGACATTGCAGGCTGCAAATCAGATTCAGCCAGCAAGAATTTCCTCCCTCATTCCTGTGCCCATAGGCAGGGAGAGTGCTATTTGTGGCAGTCTCCTACCCTTTCAGTTAAAAATAAAGATTGAAAACAGTTCAGAGCTTACTGGTAAATGACAGGAGCAGTTCTGGCAGTAGGCATTTGCAGGGAAAGAGGAAGTGTCATCCTTCAGCTTCACTGCTTTTTATAGACCATCCCTACCTGCCCCCCTTCCCCTCCACATACATTTCTCTCATATAAATAAAGGGTGCCCCACAGATGTGGAAGTTTGGGATTAAAGGGAGAGATGCTTGCACAGTTTAGTTGTTCTGGGAGGCCCCTAAAGGTAACTTCTAAGGATGCTCACAGGTGATGTTGAGGACTTCTGTACAGTGAGGAACTAGAGCAAATGCCCCTCAGAGCCTAGTGCACTGCCCCTGCAAGGACCGATAGAGGCAAGTAGCTATGAAAGCTGCTTCTGGAGATAAATGCATGAATGATGAGGGGGTTTCAGTGGGATGAGTTAGAGAGTGCACGTGTGGTGGATAACGTCCAATACCTCCTTGTCTCTACCTTGAACAAAACAGTCTATGATGGGGAAAAGACAAAACCAAGAGGGAGTGATCCAAGCAACCAGAGGTATCTGCTGGTGAAAGCATTGCTGTGATTTTATAAGCTGGAAGCAAGATCTGAATTACTGAGGACAAGCTGCCTCTGAGAAAAGCACATCCGTCGATCAGCACTGGGAATGAATCACATTTGCCAAGTGGGAGCAGTTCAGCATGTGAAGACAGACACCCTTCCCTCCAACTTCAGCAAGAAAATAATCCGCTGATTTCCAGGAAAGTGCTGTGCAACATGACGGGTTTTGTACCTGCTTATTAAACAAAGGTTTGAGGAGGAAATTCCTTGCTGCAATGAAATAGCTCATTTCCAAAGTCATTCCAGAACACAGAGTAAGGAGGCAGGCATTTTTCATCCTCATAATTAGAGAAATTATATTGGCAGATTAATGTTAAGCAACATTTACATAGAGTAATACAGTTATGGGATGGTGCTCATAACCAAATAAAAACCCATCTTGTTTATCCACCCTTTCAACAGGCAGGACTATTTTCATAGCACTGTTTCTGTCATGAGATTTAATTCCTGACCTAAAGTATGTCAAAAAATGATGGTAAGATGTTTATTGACTGCAACAAGCTTCGTCTTACCAGGTTTGTGGATTTTTTTTTTTTTTTTTTTTTTTTTTTTTTTTTTTTTTTTTTTTTTTTTTTTTTTTTTTTTTTTTAAAACATGTTGCTCGTTAAGACCCAGGGCCTGTTCCAAGAGGCAGCATTAAGAACAATATCCCTCTGCAGCCCAAATTCCCTTCTTCTTGGCAGCACGAGGCCTGGGCATGGCGTGGCCTGCCCCAGGTGGGGCGAGGTGGGCTCTGTTTGCTCGCTGCTGAAACGGCGCACCATAAATCCCACGTTGGGGCAGGACAAGGCTCTCCAAGGGCTTGTGTCACGTCCCAACACAACCCCATCTTGCTGCTCACACGAACTCAACCCCCAGCAGCAGTGTGGCCGCTGCATCCCCACCGTGGCTCACGCGTGGGGCCAAGGCAAAGCGTTTCCAGGTGCACCGGGGTGGAAAGGCTCCATTTGCAGCCTCACTCTTCCCCTCATCCAGGAACCAGCCAGCTCCTCTGCAGCCATCTTCAAAGTTCACAGACTTAATTGTTGAAGGCTGCAGACACATTTATTATCTTTTTGGAGTGCCATCTGGCATTTGTATATCAGAAGATTATATATATGTCAAACAGAGGGAAAAATATCTTTTCCTCTAACAGTTGTAGAAGAGGGAGAAAAAAAGTATAAAAAAATTAAATCCTGCAGGCCATATGGAAGGCTTTTTCTTAAGTGATCCATCTTGAGCAATCGCAAAGTGTCACAGCCAATATGCAGATCCCAGGCTCATCGTGAGGGCTGGGATAGGAGCAGAGTGGCTAGGTTGGACAACCTGGGACATCAGCAGCACAGCCTCTTGAAACAGGCTGGGAACATGAACCAGTCCCCTGTCCTCCCAAAAAGGGGGAAGGGGGAGAAGGGAGCGAAACAAGACAGCTTGCAGCATGCCGTGTGAATCAGAGCAGTGTCCTCTCTTTGCCTTTCAGGGTTTTATCATCACAAATCTTGCGAAAGCAATAGGTGTGAACCCATAATGGAGCCTCGCCAGGTTTTCAGCACTTGCTCTGCGCCTCCTCGTGCCAGGGATAGTGGAAAATTACTGGCTGCTCCTCCCAGCTGTGCCCTGCCAACAAGCTTTGGCAGCGGGAAGGCATCAACCGCTGGTGCAACCCAGGAAATGCCAGATGGAGAAAGTGTCGCCGGGCTACCCTGGGCCGCGCACGCTGGTCCTAGCAGAGGCTCCCACCATGGCCCGGCAAAGCAAACCAACCCTGTTCTGCAGGATGTCTGGGATGCACAAGACAAACAAAATAGACACTATATAATACCAAGCATCATCACTGCCTCGAGGCAAGGTCTTTTTCTCCCCACTCCCTTCAGGAAATGCATTGCCTCTTCCATTTATTTTTCCTTTACAGTTTTTGCAATTCTTTAGCAGACCAAGCCGTTGGCAAGAGGTTTGCTGTGGATCAGTTTAGCCCAACATTTCTTTATCTTTCAGCACAGCAAACTTGCTTCCCCTGGGTTTTACCAGCAAGACACTCCATGCCTCCATCCCCAGCTACGCTGGTTCACACTAGCCTGGGCTGATGTTTGCCACACAGGGCTCTGATGTGGCTGTTGGGATGGAGTTGAAATCCTGGTACTCTTTTTCCTTCCTCCCATGAAAGCTTAGGCCAGGGAGCTATTTGCAACAGGAAATCTAGCTGTGGT
Source organism: Nothoprocta pentlandii (assembly GCA_013398315.1). NCBI lineage: Eukaryota > Metazoa > Chordata > Aves > Tinamiformes > Tinamidae > Nothoprocta > Nothoprocta pentlandii. The sequence goes on along the minus strand of VZSG01000094.1, from coordinate 1,343,552 downwards.
CAGCACCTCCTCATGGGATGAAGAGCACAGGTAAGTGCGGCTCCCCAGGAACCTCCACTCACCACCAGCCACGACAAGAGCTCCCCTCTGTGCAAGGGGACCGGCTCATACATGGGATGGAGCTAGCAGCATCTCACAAATCAGCAACCACTGCAAAACGTCCTTCCCCGTCAGCGGCAAAGCAACTGCACCCTGTGGCTGTCATCGGCACCCAGCTCCCTCCCAGACCAGCAATTTCCAGCTCAAACACCCGCAAGAGCATTTCTGCACTGGGCCAAGTGCCACTCACAACAGCCAGCAGGCTTGAATCACCAGCAGGGTTTCATTAAGGCTTGACTGCATCACCCAGGATTTGGGGGGAGGAAAGAGGTGGAAGGAGGCCAAGGAGCAGGGAGGCAACTGAGCATCACCAGAGCAGCTAAAGGACTGGCCGGTTTTAGCTGGAGAGACAGAACGCGGCAAAGGCTCCTCATGTGGTGGAGGGTCACTGTGATGCGTGACATGAAGTAGCAGAGGAAACTGCAGGGAGGATGTTTTTAGCATAATAACAAAAAAAAAAAAAAAATCTTAAAAACAAAAAACTGCCCACCAACAATAAGCCATTCCTTACTTAGGTCTATGCATCCCAGAATCCTGTCCAACAGCATCTCCCATTGCTGGACATTTCAGGAAAGACTAAGAGAACAAGGCAAAGAGTGATTCTTTCTTGGTTAAATTCCCCTGTGCTGGGATCATATTTTTGTCTCCTCAGACTTGGATCACCGGTGCAGTGTTCTTCTAGGGGACTTCTAATGCAGGGATCACTTCAGAGCCCTGCATCATCACAGGGATGGGAGCTCTGCACTTTAATTAGGCATGATACAAAAATGTGCTGCCATACATTTTAAATTCACTGCCTAACACCTCAGTCTGGTGTTTTGGTCCTGCTACCGAATTGAGGGTGAGCAACCAGGATAAAAATAACGTTTCATACATCACATCTCCAGGTATGACATTTCATACATCACATCTCCACGTTAACACCATCAAGATTCAAGCAAGTCAGCTTTCGAGCAGCTTTTCAGCAGAGAAGGGTGAGCTGTCAGGTTTGCTGAAGAGCTGCAGACTGTCAGCCCCAAACTCTGGCTAAATGAAGTCCCTCAGGCAGCACCAGACCCTCTCCCCACGTTACCTCTCTGGGGCCACATCAAAACTCTTATTTTTAAGGACACTACCCTTGCCTTGACATCTGTGCTGAAGCCAATATGCACCCCAGCTTTGCAGAGCACCCACAGACTCATTCATTCCTTACTTTGGGTTAGCACCAAATAGATAGATAGAAATATATAATAGACAAAGTATTAATGTCACCCTATTTCTAGACATCAGTTTGCTTACTACTGCCCTGGGCTGCTCAAAGCAGTGAGCTGCCTGCTTTCATACAGGAAGAGGGAACAGGGTTACCCCCTTCCCCCCCACATTTTCTCACCTTGCCCCTCAGTTAGAGGGGAGAAAGGAGGGAGGAAAAAATAAATAAAAGAAAGAAAAAGACAAAACAAACCCAAAATACTTCCACTACCAAATCCTGTCTGACTATTCCTCTGCCCTCCCAAGCTTACCAGGAACTCTGCCAGCTCTGTGGGTTCGATTGTTGGCAGGAGGTTTAATCCCAAGCTGCTCTGCTCTGCTCTGCTCTGCTCTGGGGGAAATTCCTGCCCTGCAATGCCCAGCTTTTAGCAAGCTGAAGAAAATCACCGTTGCCTAGATCACAGCTGGGTTCACTCTTCCTTAATAAAAGCAACTTAGCTGTGATACCTTTCACAAGTGAGCTATTCCTGAATGGGCACATTGGTGTTACTCTCCTGATGGTTTACCTCAAGATGCTTCAGGCAGCAGAAAATAAAAGCTAGTCACCATCACAAGTTATGTACACAAACACGTACACAGCCACACTGGGATTTGTAAGCTGCACGTTATCAGATAGCAAACCTCAGGCCTTGGAGGGCTTGTCTTATAGTGTTGCTAATCTCAAAAAAAAAAAAAAAAAAAAAAAAAAAAAAAAAAAAAAAAAAAAAAAAAAAAAAAAAAAAAAAAAAATCACGGGATACTGAATATCATTTCAGGAGCATCCAGGTGGAAATGAGAAGTCATGGTCAACAAGAAAGCCAGGTTTTATTTCTTATTCCTGTTCTGAAAACTGAGACAAGAAACAAAAAGAGTGTGTGTTTGTGTGTGCAGGTGTGTGTGTGTGTGTGTGTGTGCAGGTATGCAAAATCCATTACATAAACAGAGCATGATTTTGAAAAGAAAATTCAGAACATCCCCAGTTCTGAGAGACCTTTTCTTTTTCTTCTCACCGAAAGTCTTTTTGCCTGGAAAAATATATGTTTAAACACTCCTGCAGCAAGCTTTACATTTGACAAGCTACAACTTTTCATTAGTTAAACATCCCCTTAAATCCTTATCAGCTGGGGGCAGAGCTGTTGTTTGGACAAGTTGCACATATTCAGCATGCTGCTTGAAGCCCCTCTGCCCTTGCTTGCAATTTATCTATCTGCATTGCTTCTTCCTCTAAGATATCATCTGGCAATCCACACACGTGTGTCTCATTAGCACTTAATGCACAGCAAGAGGAGATTATACCTATTTCTCCCATCCAAAATAATCTTCTAATGTTTGAAAATAAATTGCAGTAATATGTACAGCAGGTGTTACCTCTTCAATGTTGTCTTGTTTGTAGCCAGTCACAAGACAACATTCTCATAACATTGGAGGTAAGCAGATGGTACTTATTAATTTACACTGCAAATATACTTCTAATATGTACATTGAAACTCCAGTTTTACTGAAAGCAACTGTACTTGGCTCCCAGGGTTCATCGCAACCAAAACTCTTCATCCAAGATCAGAAATAGGGACTGGGAAAGCTCTGTTCCATTGTCTTCAATCATGCTGGGAAAAAATATAAATAAATAAAATAAAAGATTTGGACCCTAATTGATATTGATACTTTTTTTCTTTTAATTGGCTCTCATGATGCAAACTGTGTGGTAGCAAAGCTGAGCGAGCTGGGGACAGCAGCATACCATGGCCATAGGACCGAGTGGACTCATCACGGTGTGCTGCTCCAGAACGATATGCAGAAAGTGAGGAAAATCAAACCAGAATGTGGTGCTCTTATTTTGTGAGACAAGATGCTGTGTATCGAATCTCCCATTGACCCAGGCAACCTCCAGATGTAAAACAGACATCAGCAGTGAGACCTCAGCATCTCCGAGACTAAGTTTAGTTTCATCCTTGGTAGCAGTATCTACTTCTGTGAGATATATACACATGTATAATATATTTATATATCTCACTATATGCAGATATATATGTACAGCTAGAGATATCTCAGCCTTCCTCATGCTTCCTGAGGTGATGAAGTGCATCATGGTCCCATGATTTTCCTGGAAGGATCTGTGCTTCAGAAACAACATGTGCTGTCTTTTGCAAAAGCAAGAAAGGAGTTATCCTAGGGAAACAAGGGCATTTTACACCTTCTTGTAGGCCTATTTCTACAGGTGTCAATCAGTGCCCCAGGCACCAAACTGGAGAAAATTACACCCAAAGTTATTAGAGGCAGCAAGACTCCAGGCTGCAAGAACACAACATATGTCCAAAAGTAAACAGATTGCATGAAACTTTTCTAACGTGCCGAGGGACCATCAGTGCAGAAATTGCTGTTTCTAGGCTGTAGATCTGATTTCAGGGAGAGCAACGTGTGGTGGGAATCAAAACTACTGGTCCTGCTCGCCCCTCCTTTGTTGTGCAGCCATGTCTGCACTTGCAGTTCAGCATGTGCTGAGCTGGTGCACTGCAAGCGGAGATGCATGGACAAGAACAGACTGAGGTGCTTGCAAAGCATCCAAGGTATTTGCTTGGCCAAGCTACCCGGCAAACTGTCCTGCTCAAGTATTCCAGTAATGATCAGGGCTGGATGGAGAATTATCAAAGCAGATGGACGTAGATGAAAATAGCTCCATCATGTCTCCCCACCCCCTTTTCCTCCCCCCACACTTCTAACTTTCCGAAAACCAACACAGTTGAAAATTGCTGAATAGCTTCCTGGAAGAGGCACAAGTGAATTGGCAGGCAAAAGAAACTCAACACCAGTGAGCAAGTCAAAGAGGAGTAACTTCTGACCATGGATGCAAAACTCAGTCCAGCTTCAAAGACGGCGGCATGGGAGAAGGATGGCCCACTCAATAGTGGGCCATCCAACACTCATCCTGCCTTCTGGCCTGTTCCTTGGTCTCTCTCTATGTTGCCTAGTGCAAACATAGGGAGTTTAGGGAGTTACCCCTAAATCCAGCTCCCTTCCATCCTATGGGGAGCCACTACCGCTCAAGTCCATCCCTGGCTTCAGCCCAGTGAGGCTGAAGACTTCTGCTGCTGCCTGTGACATCAAGCAGACTGACCTGCTGTCCTCTTGGCAGGATCTCATGTCACTTAGCATGTAGAAGTACAGGAGCCCAGCACAGGAGGTATCCACCTCACACACTGCACTCTACCCTACTGCTAGGCTTTCTGCTGACTCATGGTGCAGACACAGCCTTGTGGCCTCCACAAATGGTAGCAAGGATCTGCCCTACGTCGTGGCATAAGGGCAGCATGATATACTCGAGAGGCTGTGGGCCATGCAGAAATTGTGCAATAGGAAAGAAAAGGATACTGGTGGAAAGGGACCCAAGGGATCTGTCAGCTTAAATCAGCCGGGAAGAGCACAAAAAGTAGATGCCTATATTCCAAAAATAGCTGATGATGTGGATGCTTTCCAAAGAGGAACCCAAACTTGAACAACGCATGAGGCAGGCAGCAGCATGTTGGAAGCCAGAGGAGTCGGGCAGGCGCATTTCAGAAAGCCAAATAAACATGCCAAGTAAGTAACGAGGCAGCCAGAGGCCTGAACGAGCAGGTGGTGAAACTGCACATGTTGCTGAAAGACATGCTGCTCTTGGAAACTGGTCGTGCGAGGCTACTAGGGCAGTGAGTAGCCAGTGAGGCTGCCAAAGAGTTCCTTTGTCAAGCCTGAGACATGCTCTCTCTTTTCCTCAGAACATGGACAGATCACCCCAGAACCATGACCCTGAATCCCCATGGTCCCTACCACAACCACCTCAGCACGCTCCACTCCTATTTCCACCATCCTCTGATGGGTCTCTGAAGCACTTCCAGGATGAAGGTCTTAGTAATGATATTGGGTTTCCCAGTTCTCTCCATCTCCACCACCTGCTTCTCACTAGATGTTTGGTCATGACTTCTGGCTTGTGGTTGGGACCTGCAGACAATCAGCCATCTGAGCTCTAGCAATTCCCCACCAAGGTCAGGCAGCTCAGCACATCAAAAATGTTGCTTTTGGCCCATGTCTCCAGTGTCACCCACATTCAGCCATCACTATGAGCTATAGGAGCAAATATATCAGAAAAGTGTTAAAAACTGTAAGGATTAAAAGTTGGGTTCATTTTAATTTTGAAATAAATTGCCATCTGTATGACCTCACATGACCAGGTAGACTGTTTCAGTGTACATGGACTCCAATTTGAGGGTCTTCCCTTCAACCACAAGGACCAGAAGTGCCCCTGTTCACTCTATTCTCTACTTATACATATGTATGCATAAAAGTAGAAATACTGATCTTCAGCAAATCATACAAAGTTTAGGAAGAAAACGCAATCCTGTGCAATGACATATGCAACACAGTCTTAGGGCACACTCTTGGATCCATGCCATAGCAGAGGGGACTAGTTACCCCCTGTACTTGGCAGGGTGAAATCACTGATGGAAAGAAGAGCATCTGGATACATTCTGCCATACATCCAAAGTCAGGATGAGCTGTAGGCTGCAAAGCCACAGCAGGTTCTCAGTCAGCTGTGCTTCAAGCTCTTTGCCACCAGGAATGTTGCTCCCTGCTTCCTCTTCCCTTGCATCTTCAGGCATAAGCACAATTTCGGCAGCAGAGGTAACACACCTCCAGACCTGCTCAGTGGCTGTCTCAAGGGACAGTGCCCGCAGTCTTACTCAAAGCATTATTTCTTTAGCACCTACCGCCTTCCCAGCATTCAGGGCTCCATATTAATAAATAAATAAATAAATAGGCAAGAAAAAGTAGGATAGGCAAGAAAATCCTTAACAAAAACATTCTCTACATCGATACTAATTCTGCATCTCGGTGCCTATATTGTGCTGGTGCCAGTCTTGTTTTTTTCAGGGCTATGATCACTGCTTTTTAGTAATGCTAATGCTTTTCTGGTCCATATAAGTGCTGGGAGGAACCGCCACAATACCATTCAAGCTGCACAAACTGAAGTGTGGTCCCCGCTCAGTTGCTGCTGGAGAACCTATGTTGACTTGTTTTTGTTTCCTAAGTTAATGGAACAAATGGAGCCATATAGAATCACCACTTCATCTTGGTATAGATGCTCTTGCTCTTCATTGAAGCTGTTCTCCAACCTGTGTTTTTGAAGTCTGTTCAAAATCTTGGTGCAATGAGAATCTGAGTGCTCTGGCATAATGTTGTCCCTGCTTAGTTCCAAAGCCACATGCCCTCATATGTGAACAAGGTGAGCCTGGGAGCTCGTGTGCCATGTCCACACTGTCCCTGCCTCACTCTGTCCCTTCTGCAGCCTGCACTGGTGCAGGCGGACCGGAGTCTGCCAACACGGCCATGCTAAAGACTGGATCTGCAGGGCCTCAGCAAGGAGGGAGCATCATCCACGTGTGCAGAGTCTGCACTATGAAGAGGAAATTCATTCTAACTGCCAGATCTGCATGATAAGGCAATCTGCCTTCATCTCTTATTGCCATTTTCTCCACTCCTTAATTTATTCCTTCTTTTTTCCCTCTGCACCCAAAAGATTGAGCTCTCCTGTGTTTCATATCCTGCTCTGCATTTTCCCCTGATTACACCACATCATATTGACGTCAGAGAGGCAGCAAGGGGCACACTAATGGGTCTTCTTTCATAACCTGCCTGCCCTAGGGGCACTTGTTAAATGTTTGGACTGCGTGATACAGGTAACGGCATTAGAAACTGATTGCAAGCAGTCCCTGGAGAACCTACGCTGTTTTTTTTTCTGCCCAACCTCCCTGCCAGACCAGGAACAGAAAAAAAATGCTGAGAAACACGAGTGGAAAAGGGCAGGTCCCTGCCTTGGCTGAGAAGGCTTGCAGTGCATGCACAACGTAGTTTGCAGCAGTCATTTTTACGTGCTTCGCTCAATTGTTAGGCGTAGCAGTTGACTATACAGGCAACACCCATACAGGCATAGTCATCTCTAAAAAGTGAATAAAAAAATAGTTTAAAGCTCAAGTTGTTGCAGACTTTGAAGCCTGGCGTTTCCGTTTTCACTTGTCGTGATCATGCAAGGTCACAAGAGATCACAGCATCTTTGACTGTGGTCACAGAGTGTTCATTTCTGCAAAGCAGCTTGGATAAACCCCAATAAAAACTCCCCACAAGACGCTATGGGGTCACGGGCAGTGAGGAAGAGCCATGCAACAAGCCTGAGGATGGAGCTGGGCGTCTCCTACAAGTGCTTTGTGGTGAACCCAGTGCTCCTGGGCCCAGCAGGGCAGCGCTAAAGCAAATTGCCTGCAAGAAAAAGAAGATTTGGGAGAGTCTGATCATCTGTTTCCAGCTTGGGTGGTACTTCTTATTTATTCATCTTGGTCCTCTGGCTCGGTGCTCAGCCATGGATTTTTTACACCAAGCATGAGCTCCCATCAGGCATAAATCAGAGCAACCTGCTCTCAGGTTAGATATAGTTACAATGCAATGATAGCAACGGGTTGTTTGTTCTTCTGTTTTTTTTCTTAAGACTCTTCGGAAAAAAAATCAATTTCAATAAAAAGAAATGTAAGCGTTCCCCTGGCCCTGTCTCTTTTGCTTCTGCATCTGATTCTTGCTGGAAAACAGAAAGAATTAGCTCAGCTTCTGGATTTCTCTTGCTTGAAGAGGGCCATTTGTAGTAACTGCTGACATTACATTATTATAACTGCTGGCCCAACATGGGCTTCAAAGAGCCCACATTCGGGGGAGAGGGCATACATTTGGGCTTCATTTGGGGCTACAACTCTTATTTTCCTACTTTGATCTCTCCTTACTATGTAATAGAAACCATTTCTTGTCTTTGGGGAGTCTATTGTAGACTGAAGAGAGCAGAGTGGTTTGCATATGGAAAAGAATTACTATGAGCTGCTTTTTAAAACATTTTTATTGATGTGCTCCCGGTCTCCTGTTTGCTAGTGGGTAATTAAGTCAATTAACAAGCATCTGTTTATTTATTTCCCTCATTTATGGATGTAAGCAGTTTGGGTAGCAGTTTGTAACAAGGGCCTGCTGTAGCTTGCCTGCCGCTCCATGAATATTCAGGCGATCGCTTGCGTCTGTCTACTGGGACTTGCCTCCTCCGCCTCATGGAAACCGGGTGCCAAAATCCAACGCCATGAGAGTGGCTGGTGGGGATGGGTGTAGGCTTGGCAGGCACTGGGGCCAGGGTCCTTCCTGGAGAGGGAGCAGGGTGTATTCAGGAGCACACTCAGCAGCTCATGTTGGGTGTGAGTTGGGCACGTGTGACATGAGAGGGCACTTGGAGAGGTTTTCAGCGCTTCAGAGGAGACTTCAGAAGATGAAATGCCATGTTAGGGTTATCCTGCTGGTGTCTGGCAGTTTTCCTGTGTAAAGGAACCCATAAAATGAGTCCCCTCTCAATTTCCATTTTGACAATGCCCCTTAGACACTCTTATAGCCTTGGCCAACACTCCTCTCTTGGGCCGAGCCTTTGGTGTCCTTAAGAAAATGTTGGCCTGCACTCAGGCTTTAGGTACCATGCCCACCAAGAAACCTGGTCTAACCCCATCACTGCCCTCCTCTCCCTGCGTGTGAGGATGACTGTAATGCAGCGTCCCAGCCGTGCACGGCCAGAGGCTCAGGCAGCTCAGCACCTTGACAGCTGGAGCGCCAAGGCTCCCTGCCCTGCAGCGTGCGTGGGGTGCACTGCTACGGGCCATCCATCTGCTGGGAGGGCTCTGCTGACACCCTTCACCTCCCTAGACGAGTCTGTCTGGAGAGCTGTGCCAAGCTGATATGGCAGGCACTTGGCTCCATCCCTTTGATCCCTCCAGATTGGATGGGAAGGGAAGCACCTGCCTTGGGAAGCAGCAGCGCTGTGGAAATTTGCCATCTCTGCATTCACATAAGGCATCTGGACGCACTGGTGCCGAGACCACCAAGCCTCTCTGTTCAGCCCTGGGTCACCTTGACCTACTTCTGGTGGAATCTTCTCCCTGAAGTAGTCTGGGGTCACAACAGCATCCGGCGCAGTGCTTTTCCCAGCTCCCTTGCAAAATTAGCTCCTTATAGCCAGAGCCAAAGGCTATGAACCTGGCAAGTAACATTTTCCTGTGGAAGAAATAACTCCTAGTGATGTCTTTTAAGAGTTATTTAAACACAGGGAGCACAATTAAGGATGCCTAGGAGCAAGAGAAAAGGGATTAGCAATATCTGGGAAGAGCATTCATCACAGAGAGCAGTTTGCAGGGGCACATCTGCTGCTGACTCCTCTCTTCCAGATGCACCGGTTTTATTGCCATGTCAGCAGGATGAATGTTTACTCCTTTTTAAAGCCGTCAGGCAACTAAGATGCTGAAACCCTGTAACACTAAACGTGCTTGCTTTGTAGAAGGGAGGAAAAGATGCTTAGAGATGCGGGAATTGCCGGAGTGGATGAGATCGGCCTTCCATCTTCTGTTCCTGGTATTAGAAGATACAGCTACTCCAGAGGAGAGTGCGAGAAAGCCTGTGGAAGGCACTTACGTGTCTACCTGCCTCTTGCATCCCTCCTTAGGAGTGAGAAGACAGTGGTCTAACAATCCTCTCAGAAATTCCTGGCATTTAGTAATTTAATTAGTTTAAATGAACAATTAGAACCTAATTTAACGATATTTGACACCTACATCTGGTAGACTTTCTCCCAGCTCTTCATATGAGATGAAATGATTCATCCACTTTCAGTAAAATATGTTTAGTTTGGCAGTGCTGCACCAATCATTCCATTGGAGACAGGGTCATTCAATTCAGAGGACACATATGTGACGTGGGGCAAGGGAAGGCATGTGCAGAGGCATCATTTCCAAGGGACACAGAGAATCAGGACAATGCAGAGCCCATTCTAAAGATGCTGGAGAGGTGTTTCTTACTTAGTAACTGAAGATCTCCCCAGGAAAGGACCAGGCCCACCTGAGAACATGAATGGAGTTGGTCATCTCCTGCCTGCAGCTGGGAGGACACCTGCTATTTGGTGCCCCTGAATTATTGTTGCTGTTTCAATGGTTGCTTGCCTGCATTCTGCAGCCATGACAGGAAGAAAATGAAAGTCTGAGGTACATGAGAGTGCAGGTAGAAAACTTAAGGAGGAAGAAGCAGGATTGCTGCCTACTCCTCAAAGCAGGCAGAGCACCTTCTGCCCAGGTTTGCAGGTGGCAATTCAACTGATTGTGCTGAAAAACAGTCATGTCCAATTTCAAAGCACAACACCGTGAGGAAAGTCCTGTGACCCAGGAAGAGAAGAAGGGGGACTTTGTGGGGAGAAGGGTTCAGTCTCCTGTTCTTACTCAGTACTGCTGGCTAAGATTTTGCCACACCAGTCTGCAAAATGCAGACTAAACCGTTCAAGAAATAGCATCTCTCCTTGTTCAGATAGCTTGCTCACAGACTCTGCTTTTTACCAGGCTTTGGAGGAACCTGTAGCCATGAATCACCGTTGATCTACTGCTGTTACGATATCATATTCATCAGGTCCCCATGAGCAAATAGAAGAGGCTCATGGTGGTGCCAGGATAGCGTGTGCAATTCTGGGCAGTGATTCACATCCGCCCTGTTCCAACAAGAGGCCCAGAAAAAGCATCTTATCTTATTTATCACAGAGGCGGGAGGTATAATAACAATAATTGGAAGAAAGTTTGCAGTAATGGATAGTGCACTGGCTGCAGCCCAAAATTTCTTAATAGACCCAATTTTCATACGACAATCGAGCGAAGGCACTGGAGAAATTCGCAACAAATCACTTTGGCTTTGTTCAATAAATAAAAGACACCTTGGGGGCAGCGCAGGTTACAACTCCCTCGGTGTGGTGATTTCAGGGTCTGCAGGGCATGTGTGGGAGCAGATGTGCCACGGGGCCAAGCCGGGAGGTCCAGGGTCCCCTCTCCTCCTGTTGCCCGGCCCAGCATCCCACCGGGGCAGTCCCGGCCAACCCCCGTTTTAAGCCTGGCTCTGCTTTGCCGGGATCGCTTGTCTGGTGGTTGGTGGGAGCAGATGGTCTCTTTAAAATAAAACAAATGCTGCCAAGGCCTGCTGCTTTTATTAGCTGCTTTGATGCATGCAGACTGTAAAGTGGCGCCTATCCATCTTCTCTCCTCTTCCACACCAGATCTTCGGCAGTGATCCTGGCTGCTGTCTCCTTTATCCATGCCATCGGTACAGTCAGGGAGCCCTGGTGTAGACTGGCTCCAAGCACTGGGATTTTGAGGACAACACTCCCCAGCTACCCTGAAATCTCACCTAGCCTGGTAAGTCAATGGGATGACAATGCCACTAGCCAACAACTCTTTGTCACTGATTTTGTCTCTCCAGGGATCTCAGGTCCTTTTGTGGAGGGCAGCTGTCTCACTCTGAGCAGGCAGTGCCTTGCACAGGGTGTTCAGGGTCTCCCAAATAAAAATCAGAGCAGCAGCAGCAATCAGAATTCTCTGAATTCAGAAGGTGGGAAGTGAACTCATGAACGCTGCTGTTTTTCTTTCATCACAGCATGTGGGACAGCAGAATAGAGGATTAGCATGGCTCCCAGCCTCACACAAATGCAAAGCACCTGAAATTATCATGATGCCCAAAACAGAGACACACAGAGGAATTTCTTTGGCCTCCGACACCTCAGCCTCCCCGTCCTCAGCCCGCAATCCTGGGCCATCAACAGCCATCAGATAGCTGCAAACACCACCAAAGAAATAAACACCGGTTTCAAAGGGATTGTCTTGATGACACTGATGGCACAAAATTCAGTTCTCCATCCTCTCAGTTTTCTTGCTTTCCCTTTTTCCTTTTTTTTCCTCTCTTTCCCTCCATTTTCCTCCTTCTTCCAGCTTCAGCTCTCCTGATTTTACTGACCTCAGCACTGACTGTCATGAGTATGTTGGGCTTCTGCTGACAGGGGAAGGCCTGCTATTGATTTTTGCTTCATATTTGGGAAAGGCAAAGACAAACAAAAATAAACTAGTTTCTGTCTTAAATTAGCATAGTGAGATCAGATGCTGTAGCAATGTTGCACCACACGAGACCACCAGCTAATGAAAGCACATCAAAGGCTCTTGAGGAACCTTACCTTACCTGGCCTTCTCATGCTTCCTTTTTCCAACTCAACAGTACCTGGAAAGTGGGTCTGGGCCTCTCATGCTCCCCTTGGCCATGCTGTGCAGAGACCCTTCTGGCCAACAGGAGCAAGCTCAAATGCTGTGCACAGTATGACCCTCTGGCAGACACTGGGCTCCGTGGGATGCTTAAGACACAAGGGCCATGAAGGCAGAGTCAGGGTGGACATTGTGGAGCTGTTCAAAAACATGGAGGATGCTCAGCAACTTTTCTTCTCCAAAACTGTTGCCACAGATTTGTTGCCCATCGCAGCCAACTCAGAGTGAAGCTGGATTTGATGTATGTGAGCATTTCCAGATAGCAAAGCCAGACTGGGATTTTCTGCCCGCCAAGCATCTCATGTTGGGTGGGATCTGGATTAAGAAGGTTATTAACTTCTTGTCCAATATTGGCACCTGGCTTAGTCCAGTGTTTCATTTGGTGTGTGTTTGGGTAGTAGGGAGGTCAAGGAGTTACCAATACAACTGAAGCAGTGAACTGCTGCATTAGTGTCAGTACAAACCTCTGGGACATAGCAGAGGAAGGGAATTTCTTATACCCGCTTTGCCTCTGGATAAATCACACCAATAATTGCATCCTCTGACTCCCCACTTAATTCTTTTAAATCGTCTGGAAGATGCACACAAAGAATGCTTTTTATTTTCCTGGGCAAATGAAATGATACACTTTTCCCTGTGGAAATTATTTCTATTCTACACCTCTTCCTTAATCCTACACATTTTGAGAGGTAGCTGATTTATAGACTTTAGAGGTTCTCTTTTCTCCCACTGCTGCCAGTAATAAAACGGATCATATTTCACTTTAGATCCCACATTTGATGAACATGACTTTCTAGTCTGTAAAATGTCTGGGTAGAGGCATTCCTACATACTGCAAAGCATTGCATTTGTTGAGAATTCCCCACTGCCCAACATGGACATGGATTATAGACATGACAGCAGGACAGACTTTTAAAATGTCATCTCTGTATGCATATATGGGGAGTCTGGGAAATGCTGCTCATTGTAGCAGCTAAAATCCACTCACTTTAAAGGCTGACAGAGAATATATAATTTTTTGTGAAAGTGGCTTCTGAATGTAGGAAGCCACAGAGGTCATCAATGTGACAGTTGGAGAATAGATGAAGCTACATTCTTGGTATTCAGTGTGAAATTTTGAAGGTAGCTTGGCACCTTCCTAGGGAGGAACCACAGATATACTAATTTGGGACATCATTTACTGTTTAAACAGAGATGTTTAGCCCAGATATTCTGGGGATACAGGATATCTTGTATCCTGTATCCCCAGAAAACCTTGTAAAGGGGAGGCTTTGCCAGGGAAGTTGGGAAACTTCCTGTGCCCTGGGAGTAAAAGTGGGTGTCTTTTAGCACTTGGTACATCTGATCAAGAGTCATTAATGAATATTTCCATCCGTCAGTGCCAAGTTATGCATCTGTGCTACTTCAGCTGAAATTTGTATTACAGGGTACAGTAAGTAACATCAGGGGGCTCACAAAGGATTAAAATTATTATCAATTTCTTTACACATGAAAAGATAGGAGGAAGATATGGAGGATAAATGTCACGACTCCCGAAAGGAGCACTTGACCTGAATTCCAGGGATAGGAAGGAAAAATGTGAAGTAGAATGAATCTAGTAATTGGTGCACAGAAGTAAAAACTGAGCAAGCAAAGAGTTATTTTGCAGAGGTGAGTGGTCTCAGAATATTTTGATAAAAGAGCCCACCTGGGCTCTATCTCCACAATTGTTCGTATTACCATAAATAATTACCTCTGTCTAATGCCTTTCCTCTTCTAAGCCCTGTACAGACACTTGCATGCCACACGCAAGGCCAGTGAAGATGCCAAGAGCACTAGAAAAGCAGAAACATCCTTTTATTACATCTGCGCCAAAAAGCATACCTCAAGAGGCTCAAGCCATGACCACTTGGGGAGAGGGAGGAATCTCCTTCTATCAGGAAAGCACAACTGCCTTTGCAGAGCAGGTACAGATGTGTGCCTGCTGTCCTATTCATTCTCCCCTCAGAAAGACAGGAAAGAGATCAGTTCTGAAAAAAAAAAATCAATTTACCCTTTTCTGCCTTTTTTTCCACTCCAATTAATCTTTTTTTTTTTTTCTCCTCTCTCTCTCTCTCTCTCTCTCTCTCCTCTCTTCTCTTCTTCATTCTCGCAGTCAGGATAGCCTCCTCTAGTGAGCTCCATGACAGTTAACTAAGGAGCTGATAAGCCTGTGTGGCCATTTCTGAGATATTTCCCTTGCCAGAATATGAAGCTTTCCACAACTTAGACACATCAGTGACCCCTGCCCTGTGACAGTGTGCTTGCCTCACAAAGGAGATTTCACAGATGAGGCCACTGCTCTCAGCTTCTCTTTAATGTGGAGACAAAATAATCCAAAAAAAAAAAAAAATCACCTCTCTCATTCACCCCTCTCTCCTCCTGCCCTTAAAAAAAAAAAAATGCTCTTTCTCCAGCCACCCTCAAGAGTCACAGAATCAGAGGAGCAAACACCAGAGGAGGGGTTTTGGCTTCTGTCTTTTGGATGCCCCCATCTTTCTGTGATGGTGGGGTTGTTACCGAGTAGACCTGTAACACAAGCAAGATAAACCCTTGGCTGTCTTGCATGGTCATGTCTGGATTTCAGGGCAGGATTTCCTGTCTGGTCAAAGACAGGAGGAAATTCAAGAAGGTGAAAATCCACATGCTGCACATCCAAGAGTATATTAAAGGGAATGAAGCTCAAGCAGCATTTTTCATGCCATACAGACTGTAGCCACAGACTCACTGTAGGATCCCTGCTTTTTCCTCGACTGTCCTGGCCTCCCACTTCTTACAAGAGGGGCAGACACACTGTTGCTGCCAGGTTACAACCCTCTAGGCACACACAGGGCTGAGAAACAGAGAGATCACAGAAACAGGGGGAAACAGTTTTTCTAGACTTCTTCCCACAAGTGACTCAATAGAGGTTTTTTTTTTTTCCTGTTTAAAATAATAATTTAAAAAGTCTAAATAAACTGGAGGCACCCAGCATGACTAATTGCAGTGTCTCCATAAGTGACCAGGTTTTAGACTGGGTTGAAAGCAAACAGGATTACGAGCCTGCAGCAAACTCAACCAGCATTCAGGTGGATTTCTCACCTCCTGCCGTGGCTTTGGTTTAGACACAAGTGCTATTCAAATAACTCCTGCTCTAGCAATGAAGGCAAAAACTCTGGCTGTGTTATAGTTTGTGGGTAAATCCACCTATAATCCATTCCTTGTCCTGCTCTTCATGGAGGTCTTTCTCACTGGATTCACTTGTGAACTGTGGATGGGAATGAAGCCAAACGGAGGTCCTGAAGCAGAGAAGAGACTCACAGAGCACAAGACTACTTTGAATCTCTTCCTCCAACAGCTCTTGTCTTTGCTAAGAATTAACTAGAGACCATTTGTGTCAAATGAGGAATTTAATCTGAGTTTACCTGAGGCTGGGAGAAGATAAAGACACTTGCTAGGTGCATGATGCCCTCGATCACTAGAAGTTATTCAACAAGTAGCCCTCCATAGGTGGGAGGTCAACAGCAGAGCTCTTCTTGAGCCCATGTTTTTATTGCAGAGGATGCTGTCTTTGGCACTCTCTGTTGAGGGTATATTTTGCAACAGGTTCAACATACAGTGAACATGTAAAAGTGCTGGTCTTCCCAATGGTAGGTGAGGAGCGTTTGAGAGGGGAGGAGGCTAAGAATTATTTTAGGAACAGGAACAACAAGTCAGTAATTTTTCTTTTCCCTTCTTTGCCCTCATACTAGAGGCTTGCTTCCCATCTCCTCAATGCTCAGAAACTCCTGTTTATGCAAAAGCTATGGACTTTCTTCATAAGTCAAAACTGTCATTGAGATTCTTACCTCAGAGAATTTCCCCAAAAGGCACAAAAACGTTTCTGCTGGAGAGAACGGAGAAGACAGGCCCAGTAAACACACTGAGCAATGATAATAGGACTGTGTTCAGAGAGCAGAGCACAGACTTGTGTTTTAAAAAACAATCAGATAAAAATCCCTCCGATAATCATCTGTTCCCCAGGAAAAAAAGCTTAATGTGGGGAAAATCCCAGCACTCTTCAGCAGCCTCCCTGCATCTTCAAATGCATCCTTCCAGATTAGGCGCTGGCCTAACATTAGGAACCTTGGGCCAAGTTTTTAGAGGTGTTGAACTGTCTCTCCCTCTCATTACCTCTCTAATGACATATATAATAAGCCAGCATTTCCCAGAGCTTTCTCCTCCTTATGTCTGCTCAGAGAAAGTGCTCATGCACCTTGTCAGTACACTAAGTGCTCAAAGCTCTCCTTCTCTGTCCACTGCAGCCTTGGGTTGCTGAACATTATGCCCTGTCTGGGGACTAAATAGGGCTCCAGGTGCCCTAGGGCCAGAGGGTGAAGGCATCTCAATGCATCTGGAAGTTGAGAAAAGATAGTGCACAAAATTGAGAGAATTGAGAAGCCACAGCCATTTACTGTATAGGTGAAAAATCTCTTTGTCTTTCAGTCATCTCCATCACTGCTGCAGAAACTTCACTGCCTTCTAGAGTTTCTTCCTGGGAAAGATCGTACCTTCATAATATAAGAGAGATATGAGTGATGGCTTGCAACTGAATTACACCACTTTTATGGGACCTCCTCATGCAAATTGCTACTAATGGCTGCAGGATGAACCAGCAAAATAAGCAAACAAACAAAAAAACAAAAATGCTTTTCCATGACTATTGCCTGCTCCATGCTGCCAGGAGGATGGAAGTGACACAAATGAAAGATTACAATAAACCCATAAATCAATGGGGGGAAAGCAGGAAATACAAACATCAAGAGGGTCACTGAATATAAAGGGAAGTGGACATATAAGCAGAGGTAGAAGTTTCAATAAAACATTGTTGGGGGAACTCAGTCTCCAGCATCAGCAAAGGGTAATCCACAGAGCAGAGCCAGTCAGGCAGGTTTCACAATATGCAAAGGACCAGCTGAAAGTGTGCACCAATTGCAGAGAAATAAGAGGTATGAGCAATGGACCAGCTGCCACTGCACTTCACCTTCCTGCCCCATAAACCCCACCTGGCTGTAGGCATGGCTCATGTAGGACACCAGGGTACCAATACTGCCAGAGTGGGGTAGGGGGAACCCTGCCTATGCTCCCTGCTCTGATTCACTCCTGAGCAGGATTAGCTGCTCACACACAGGGTATTTAATCCTGTAGGCAGTGTCATGGCCGGGAATGGGGAACAAGGCATCACAGTGGCATGTTTTGTTCCCACTGCATCACTTGCTGGGTGCTTAGGCCAGGCTTCTCACACTGATGGGACCTGTTGTACAACCTGGTACCTTATGCCTTCCTCCTACCACATGCACGACCACCTCTTTTTGTACGTGTTTCACCACCCCACTGTCCTTCCATCAGCCTCAGTTGCATTAAAACCAAAGCAGCATCTCAGATGGTTGTTTCAAACCGTTCTCCCTGATGCATGCTGTGTTTCTCAAGCCAGAAATATCTGAGCACATAGTCCCTGGAGGATGTGAGGAATTCTTCAAACATGAAGTGGCTTCCTTCATTACAGGCAGTGCTTCCCCAGTTGGATGATCACACATGTATACCCTCCGTCAGAGGAAGATACTCTATCACATCAGAAATCAGGGTTCAACCTAACCGACTTTAGTTCCTGATGCAAGAACAGCCATCAATAATTGAGCCCATATCTCACAGCATCCCACTCGCTCCAAAATGCACTATCCACCAAAATCCACATTTCTTCAAAAATCCTTTGCACAGATGGTTAAACGGCCAAGCCACATGTGGGGTGAAGTACCCAGGTGTTACAAACAGGCAGCAGGATGAACTAGAGCCCCAATGTCTGCAGAGGCAGCTCAGAAATGTGCAAGAGATTATCTCTTCCCCTGCAGCGTTCTGCTTGTATAAGCAGCATTTATGCTATTAAATTCAGAAAAGCAATAACATCCCCAGCAATAGATCCCACTCATGATAGCCCAGGGAAAGGGTAAGAGTCCAGGAGATGTGTTATTCCTACTAAAGCTATGGTCACAGTGACCTCCATGGATATTTTAAAGTCAAGCTGTTTTAATTCTCATTCTTTGTCTATCCTCTTTTAAAAAGAAACGTTCACAGATCCTAAGGCTCTGCTCTGTATCTAGTGTTTTCTAGGCTTCTTTTTCATATAATGAGCCAAAGGCATTAATTAAAAAAAAATCTCCCAACTGACAGTTTGTCCTTGGTCCAAGTGATAGCACTCCCCATCCTATCTGCAGAGCTATTACTTCAGCCTTTTGGGTGGAACACAAGCTGAAATGTAAATGCAAAGTAGAGGCTGTGCAGATAGAGAGATTTGCAAACAGCCCTCAGCACTAGCTGAATTTGGAAACTCCTACAACTCTGCATCAGTCTTCCAGTTTCTACTGAAATGGGAAGGCAAAGCACCCACCATAAAACAAACCAGGCCAAACAAGCATTCCCTCACCTTACTTCCTCCCAAGAGGAAACAAACCCCATTGAAGGGCTCTGGCTTTTTTTACTAGATCATGGTAAGGTCCAAACAGAGTGAGAAAAGCTAGAAGGAAACTTAGATCTGCAGGAATTAAATCTTTCATTGTTCTTTCCCCCCAGAACTAGGGGGCAAATACACAACAAACAAACATGCATCATTTCACCTTCACCAAACACCTCGGCTTGGCCATATTTCTGCTTTGGGGTGCAATATGGATTTCTATGGCTCTTAGGCTACACCCTTAAGACCCTCGCTAGGCGTAGATGATCCACAGGGGAATACAACTCAAGACCCCAACCCTGCACAACAATCATGTTCTCCCAGTTCTTATTTCTCTTCAAGGTGTGGGTAGAAACTAAAGCTTCCCTTGCTGTGATCAAGGCACTTATTTGTTACAGCTACACCTCATCTGAGCAGTGAGGAGTCCTGGCGAGCACAGTCAGGACCAGCCTGCGTGAACATTCGAGGAATTTGGCCTGAAGGTGCAGAAATGATTATAGGCAAAACAGGAGGCTTGCTCTGCAGGCTGGCTGGCAAGCATCCACAAGGTCCACAGCCCCTGCTGAAACACCCAATATTCCTTTCCCACATCATTTCTAATGTAGCAGAGATGCTTCTGAAGCTGCAGACATGCACAGCCTTCACTCAAAGCCCCTCCATGTAATTACAGATCCTTGGTTTCTTCTAAGCTTCCATTTATTTAATCATCCTGTCTCATCTGCATTTAATACCCTGAGCTCTGTCAGAGGGCAAAAACACAGCCTTTACATCCAGAAGGACAAGAGTTCCCTGCAACAGCTGCTATATTTATCAAAAAATACACTGGGTTGTCATGGCAATCCTGCTTTCTAAAAATAGAAATGCCATATACAGCACAGTCGACAGCACAGGCAGAGCTGACAGGAGCTGCTTTAATAGAGTGCTGGGAAATGGAAGTAGTCTTTTACTCCTCCTGGGAATTGGTATCAAGTAAATCATGCAAATCATGCAGGAGACTCACTAATTTACTAATTAAAACCTTAATCCAGTGAAGAGGATCCCCATTTCCCCTAGCTCAGGCATCATCTCATGATCTGCAGTGCCTCTGTTCAAAAGGGTTCCTCGTGATTCTGGGTGGGGGTTAAAGCAAGCTGGGCCTGCAGAACGCTGTTGAAGTTGGGATACCAGCCCTGGATTTCCTTGTTCTTCACCTTGGCACCGGAATGCTGGGCCTCAGAGCAGGCAGGCTGCTGTGGCTCTGGCACCTTGCAGAGCAGAGCTGGTTCCAGCCTGCTGGGGGATGGAGTTGGTTGTCAGCTCACCTCCAACCAGCTGATCTGTTCCAGTAAACTCAGATTTGGTAACCTCGGTGCTCACACATGATGCTTAGAGGAGCATCTGCTCCTACCTTGCTTGCTTAAAATGGCCTAAAGCATGGACTGTACCCAAGACACAGAGGCTTCCCCCATTCTTCTGCCATTTGCACCAACAAAAACAGGTCCCTAGGCATAAAGATCAGTCCCTGCTACAGGGAGTCCCCTCATCCCTCTCTGAATTATAGACCTTTAAAGCACAGCATCATTACCAAAACACGCAATAAGCACCCTACAGTATAAGCCAGCTGAGCATCTCCTGAAACCTGATTAGCAAGGCTGAACAGTCACAGCCAGCTTATGAACAGCAGTTGCTTCCAATTCCCGTTAAAGTCTCCAGCCATCTCACTAATTCTCTTTGACATTTCTTGCTCCAAGAGGAAGGCACACGCTGCCAGCTTGCAAACCCCGGGCGCTGTTTGCAGCTCCTGCTCCCCTCTCTGGGAGGATCAGCTGCGTGTTTGCTGCAGAGCTCCCCGTTTTAGCCCTCCCCAGCACAGCCCTTGCTTCTAGGAATCCTTGAGCATATTGGTTGACTGCTTATGTTTTCTGGATGATGAACAGCTCTTAATTGACTTACACTCTGTGCTTTAAAAGGAAGCCATCGGTTAGCAAGGAAGAGCTCTTAAAGAAGAAAATATTTTACATCATTGTAGCAGTAGGATTGAATGTTCATTCCCCTCCCACTCCACAAGAAAAAGGGGATTAACAGGCATGGTGATAACCTTCAGCAATTCAATGTGATATCCTCCCTCTGTCATGGCCAATCCCAGCAGTCTTGCAGGAATACCAGAAATCCTGTAATAGGAATTTGTGAGATTACCTGCCACAGTTTAACAGTATCGGCTCCTCTTCCACACTTAATAGGCCTTCTCAATTTTCTGCTGCTCTTACGTTTTCTAGGTTTGAAATTTTCCTAGTAGCGTTCAGTGCAAGATGATTGCATATAAAAGCCAAATTTACCCATCAACGTAGAAAAAGGAGTATGAGGTTGCTTGCGACCTCTAGAGATGCCTGAGGGGGTTGGCATAAGTAGCAGCTCTGAGAATCAGGGCTAGAGCTTGGCACCAGACCTGGCCTAAATACAGTACCATTCAAAAACAGTATACGCTGACATTAACCGAAACACAGGGAGGACAAGGTCCTAGCAGCCTGAGCTACTGCAAAGCAGAGTTTAACAACTGAAAAGGGGCTTACAGCAGCTTAGTTTGACCAGTCTTGTGAATCACCTTAAAAAGAGACAAAGTCCTAGGACAATCCTAAATTAGCCCCTTGTTGTGCAATTTTGCAATAGACAAGGAAGCAGCACCATTTTGCAGGTGCAGTGCTGCGAGTTCTTGCTGCATACTTAACATGCTCAGTTGTGCTGGTCTATAAACGCTAGAATACTCCATTAGCTTCTCTGCAGAGACTTTTCTTGCTCCCACACTTCAGGGACAAATAGCTGCCCAAGGACTATAGGATTTATTTGTGCTAGTGACATTTTCCTATAGGTTGAAGAAGCATTGAAAAGAGATGTCTCCTGGCTTCAAGTCTGGGTTACTCAACAGCTCAAATCTTGAGCACACAGCTCCTGATAATTGAGGCAGCTCATGCAGTCTAGTAGAGAAGTATCCCCCCATGCTCTTACAAGTACAGATGTGGATATTGTTTCTGCAAGAACAGCTAGTCACATGACAGCACAAAGTTTAAGTGACTAGACCATATCACACGCCTTTATGAAGCCTAAAGCTGAACAAACCTTGCTAAGACACAGAAGGACATTACTGATGCACTTGCAGACCTTCTGCTCCTGCCCTCCAGTCCTTGTAGCTGAAGGTAAGATCACTGCTTTCCTGAGAAAACCCAAGATGACAAAACATTCATCGGAAGTGTCACTTGCCCTTTTGGACAGCTTACCAATGTCAAGCCCACAGGCCTCTGTCCTTACAGCTGTACGGCCTTTCAAACTAACTCCCCATATAAAAACTAAAACCTCTCTCATCTATACTTGAGCACCCGTCCTCACCAAACGCATGCATCCAAGATCGTGCTGGTCATGAGCTGGCAGGCAGCAAGGGCCCTCATTTGACTCATGGCATTGCCCACCCACAATGGACACATCAACATTGCTTCCCCCTTTGAGTCACAGTGAGGGAACACCTCTCCTATCCATCATCTCTGTATTTAGTAAATATACCAGCATGACATAATCAACCCCTTCTGCTGGCCCAAAATGGACAGGAGGAAAATATTTATGTGGGTGTTTAAACTGACACGCACCCACAGCGTGTTACTGTGTAATAATACACTCTTCCCATAGGTGTTCAAAGTTGGGCTTCCAACTGTACCTAACCTCAGAGATGACCCCAGCTCAGTGCTGGTCATTGCAGATACCTGACTGAATGGTGCTTCAAGAACATCAGCACAGTCTCAGCACAAGGGACTTACTCAAGGACTTCAGGTTTTCCTTACCTCATCCCACTTCATCTTGACCCAGTTCCTGATGAATCCCAACTCCCCTGGAGCTGTCTGCAGAGTGTGTATAAATAATGGATGCTTCTTTGATATGCACCACCACCTGTTCTGTCCTGCTACAATTTCTGCTCCGCATCTTCCCCCAGACTCCCCAGGACTCTGGACGCTGCGAGCACAGCACATTCACCCCCGTGTTTCACCTGAGGCTTGCATTACCTCTGCCCCACATCACCACCCCTGCCATGCTTGACAATAAGCCCACTTTTCAGAGGGATGGTGTTGTTTTAGTGTACAGAGGGACAGATATTGAAGGCCACATGCTGACAACTGTATCAGCATCACAGCAGCACATCCTGCTTTCTGACATGGACAGTAAATTCCCTGGCATTTACTGGGCAAGAATAAATCCATACCTTTATGGTGGTTGAAAGATTTAATGGTATTCTCCAAAATGGAAGGGGCACAAATGAAATTTAAGCTAAATTCCAGTGTGACAGCAGGCAGTCCAGCTCCTCGGCTGGACATAGCCACTAAGCAGTGAACTGGACCAAGTAGAAGCAGCTAGCTAGCTGCTGGGGACAGATGCTTTTAAAGCAGAGCAGGGAGTTAAGTGCACAGATCCTGTTATTGCTAATGGTGTTTGTGTTTAGAGCTCCCCAGGCATTGCTTTAGAAACTGCCATGCCCAGGCTGTTAACCCAGTCTCACCTGCTGTTTAGCTTTTGATACTCAGATGCAAAATTGCATTGTGTTTGGATGCACCAGGCATGTCACGAGGCGCTTGCCGCAAGAGCCGCAATTTGCCTCCCATGCTCCTACCTTTCAGGTCTCCAAGATGAAAAGGGGGCTGATCTCCAGCAGCTTCCTTAAGGGTAAGTGAGCAGCAAATAGTCCTATCTGCTCCAGACAAAGACAGCCTTGCTGAAATGTTGGTGGGATTTAGGCAAAGAGAAACAAGCAGCAGTGCTGGTAGGCCTCATGGATGGAAATGACAGCCCTTAAAGGGCCTTCAGCTCAATATCCAACTCTTCATTCCCACTCCAATGGCTTTGTCAGCCCATCCCAACCAGCTGGTCATTGGTTCTCGGCCCTGAGTGCACATGACACCCTGAGGGGCAACGGCTGCCAAGTACCACACACAAAGTTTGATTAAGGTCCTTCAGGATCCCACCTCATCAGTAGCCAGAGACAGACGAGCTACTCCTGCCAGTTGGATGTAGGAGGAACTTCCTAGGCTGTCCTGTGCTGGAGAGAGACTGTCCACCTCAGCAATCCAGTTCTAGGACCTTTCCCTCCTGACATCTTTCTCAAAGAGATGAAGTGAAGATAATTAAAGATTTTGTAAGAGCATTGCTTCCTCCCCAGGGGAATTTTTTCCTCTGCAAGGCTAGATCACACAAACATAATTGCAGCCTTCTGCATGCTGCATGGACAGATTCATCCAAATGAGGCTCAGGTGGCTCACCTGACCAAATGAGTTGGTCAGGTGCCTTCTTAGCTACACAAGACCTATCTGGAGAGACCCGGGAGGGGGGGGAGGGGGGGGAAGTTTCTCACAGAAGGGCCCTAGCCTCAGTCTGCTGGCATCAGCCACAAGTATCTAGTAACTATCATGCATGAGGCCACACTATTCATCTACAAACTGATAAAGCATACAGTAAACGTGGACTGAGGGGCTCCAACAGTCAGATACAAGAGATCACAACAAATGCTCAAGAAGATTTGCAGGGATAATGCAAAATGAACATGGCAAGCTAGTTGATTTTGATTTGGTTTTCGCCAGATGTATCCTCTGGGCTCAGCTGGGACCCCTTGAATAAGCCCCATTGGCAGCATACTCCTAGTCCTCAAAGAGAGGGAGATGTGTCAGGGCCAGCGCAGCAGGACTTCCAGGGAATGCTTCCAGCTGGAAGCTCACACACACAAAACTGCATTCCAGGATGACCACCCATGACGAATCCTTACCTTCCTCTTGATCTCATACCATCAGCTGGCTCAGAATCAGACTCTGTCCTTGCAGAACTTCCTGATCTCTTCCCATGGGCTGGCTGCAGTCTTCTCTGTTCTTCGTCTCATAGCAGGGGACTGAAACAACAGCAGAGCTTTGGTTGGGGATATCCTGCAAAACAGTGAATTTTGATTGCCCTTTAAACACCAGCACCTCTTTGCCAGCAAGCTGTGCAGCATCACCAGAGCTGCCACACATTCCTCATTCTGCTGCTATCTGAAAACAGTGACCTGCATCCCCTCCACACCCTGGCATGCTGTATCCCCTCTGATGTGGCTCTGCACACAAGGCAGGAGAGGAGGCAAGACAAATTTTTACTGTCCTCCTAGGAACTATGGAGCTTGTGGTTCCAAGGAGCAGAGCAAAGGCTTAATTGGAGCCATCTCCCACCCCTTCGGCCTCCCCCATTAATGTTCCTCAGGCCCTTAGGCTCCAGCTGGCAGAAACTCTAAGTGTGCCCACAACACCCACACACGTCAGCACTGCAAAGCATCTGTAGGTGACCCAGGAACAGGCCATGGGCAGCACAGGCTGTGTACTGGTAATGAATGAGGCCTGCTCCACACTTTCAGGCCTGCCCTATATGATGAACATGCCCACTTCCGGTAGGCAAATAAAAAATACAAAAATACCTATTCTGGATTAGGAATCTATTGGAAATCCACATTACAAGCCACAGAAAATCCTAATATATCCAGCCTGTGAGAAGTGACCTGACAGCTTCAGTGACAGAGATCCTCAGGACACTCAGAGTCCACTATTAAAAGAAGGTTCACTCAGAGGCAACATCTTCTGATAGAAGTTAGGCCTTTTATTTATTTTTAGGACTGGAGCTCAAGAAATAAATAACATGTTTCATTACCAAGTTTCCTTGTATGCAGGAAAAACCCTCTAAATTAATAGCAAACATTTGCTTCTCCTTTCCCCAATTTGCACTGTGTTTTTATTTCTAAGATGGCCTGTCTTTAGCAGACATTAACACTCCTGGGTCACAAACAAGCAAGGGATATCACATACGCCATATCTAACTATGTTGGGTACTTCATGAGCCTCTCAGTGCACATATCTTTCACGTAAGTTTCATGAGAGCATTTGAGATCAAAAAACCTTGAAATTGATGAGCTACAATAAATTCTCTCCACAAAACCTAGCAAACTCTGATCATAGCTCAATCCATAAAACTGACATCGTTGCTTCACTATTACACAGGAAATGAACAGCAGCCATATGTTAGTTCAGGTAAAAGACAGAACACTGATATTCCAAAACTCCTTGAAATTGGGCTTTCAATGTCATTAATTCAGCATGCAAGTGAAAAGGCACGAAGAGATTGGTGATGTACCAGACCATCCCCCATGCTGACCTGCAGTAGCACAACTGCTGTTCTGTTTCACTATTTCCCAAAAGCAAAGCACAGTACATTGAGGGATGATAGCATCCTTATGGGAAGATGAAGAATAGACAGGTTGGACGAGACACACAAGCTACAAGAATTCCAGCAAAGCACTGCATCGGCCTTGTAGAACAGAAAACTTGCACTTCAGTAAAACAGATTTTGACAAACTCCCCTTTAAAATACCTTTCCAAGAACAGGGCAGGTTGTACTTTCAGATTTTTTTTTAACTAAGAAATGGCTTTTTAGTCACTATTTTTTGGTAAGAGAGAAATGTAAAAATCCCAGTTTTTTAGTCTGTTCAGTCTGAAGGCTATACAACTGAACCTGATTAACTGAAGAGAGCCAAACACAGAGCTAGGGCTAGGTTTATCAGGTGTTCTTTAATCTGCTTTTTAACTTTCCCTTAGCTCGATACACTATGTTAAATGAAGGGTTTCCTATAAATGCCAATGGCTTGAGCTGGGGCTGTAAGGAGAACATAGTCTCCAAACCAAAAGGGTAGAGAAAACATGGAGTTGCTCCAGCGAGTGAGAAACATCTATAATTAATGTAGTGGGAAAATTACACGTTTATAAAGCCCCCCAAACACAATAGCAGACATCCATTTCCTGCAGAGGCATGGATGCTTGCCAGCCAGCAAATAAATCACAAAAAACACAAAGCTAACAAGGAAGGAAAGAAAGGGGAATTATCACATGGGATGCAACAGCCTTTTGTACCAGGAAAATAATCAGTGTCTCCACCAGACATCTATTGTTTATCAATAATATTCTCTAACACTCCTGCCATTTGAGTCACAACATGGAAGTGACATTCAAACTGATTGATGGAGGTCAAACTCCTTGAGCTTTCCAAGCTTTGAAAGGGAAAAGGAAAAGAGCAGCTTAAGAGGTATACTGACCTGCCCAGAAGAAATTTGTGGAACCCAGACCAACAAAATACAGCAAATGGTATTAAACATTTTGGCATAGGGGAAAAACAGAGTTCCCTGCCTTGCTCCAGCTGGAAGTTGCCTACATGTGCAGAGATGGAGGCACTCAAGGGTCTGCCAACAGCTCCAAAGGGTGATGCCTGGTGATGCTAAGAGAAAAAGTAGTTGTAGGAAGGACTTACGGTTCTATATTTGCATATGTTTTCTCTCCTCTCATCTTTCTCCAGAGATTTAATGACACAAGCTCTAACCTCACAGCACCTCTGAGTCAATGAGAGCCTCTTCATTGACATTCAGTTGCCTTTGGCTCAAGCACTGAGATCATGACACCAGTTTTGTGACTTCCCCTGTGGCATATGAAGTTGGGCTTTATCAGTGACAGGAGTCTGGAGAAAGTCCATTAGCGGGTTTCAGAAGGGCATTTCCTGTTTTCTTCTTACCCCAAGGCTGTGTCAAATGAGTTATGCGTATGCACCATAGTTTCCAGAATATATTTCGCTTGCAGCCACACCAGCAAATCCATGAGTACTCTTGAGTGATTTTTTTTTCCTGCCTTTGCTCTATACGCATGTAAGGTGCATGCTGCTGGACAGACTACAAGGAAAACTGTGCAGCAATGACTTACAGCTCTGGATAGCAAGTCCCACCATCCATGTCTAACATAAAACCTTATGCCAGGTTTACTTCCTAGCCTGATACAGATCAGGTGTCAAAGGACTTCCTCTGAGCAACCAGACTTGCTTTTGCAGGTGTTTCATGAGTGGATCCTTAAAACACTTAATCAAAACAAGTTTTAGCTTGAGATTCTTCAGTTAGCACCTTAATCTATCCTCCAATAATCATGAGAAAACTTCTCCATCACTTCACAACCTGTTAAGAATAAAATTCAGTTGTGATCACTAAGGCTAGTGTTGGCTTTCTCTCTTTGAGTATCCTTATCTCACTGGCCCCTGACCAAGAACTGGTGAAATTGCTCCTCCAGTCCAGGCTTTCTGTCCCCAGATCTTCACATTTTCTCCCCCTCTTCTTACATTCCTGGCAGACAAGTTGAATAACAGCTAGTATTTAACCATGCCAGGGGATCAAGAAAATAAAAATATGTTCGTATATATGTACACATACATATATACACACACACATATAAAGAGACTTATAAAAGTGAAACATTTCCTTAGGAAGAAAATTATGTTTCTCTTGCTGATTATTGGCTGCCATTCAGGAAATAGGGTGAACACAGCCATTAATGTCTGCCTGTTCTTTAGTGATTTGTGTTTGTGTTGAATGACGTACATAATTCTGATAAAGGTATTAGTGTATTTCTTAGCTGGAGTAATAAATTACTAAATGCAAAGACCTCTATTTACGTGGTACTAACACTGAGAATTTACAAGTGCCAAAGACATTCAAACCCTCAAAGTTGCCACAGCAGCTCTCTGTGCTGCACAAAAGGAGGCAAATTCATTAGTCTGTGTTTATAGGGCATACATTTCCGGGACCACCTGGGCTTAGGGCAGGAACGGACACTTCCTGGGATGCATATGTGGTGTTTTACGTAAAGCTGTCTTGAGCTCGTCCCGCAGCACCAAGCAGTATCTGTGAGCAGCAGTTCCTGCAGCAATATCCTCTGCACTGGGTATAAGCAAGCTCCCTCTTGAGCTCATTATGACTAAGTGACACACGAGAACAGATAAGCACATTCAGGATAAACACATCTGGAATGGGGGGAGAGTGCTAGCTGCAGGAAAGTGCTTTTTAGCATACTTTTTATGGTAAAAAAATAGAGCAAACTAAAATATGGTAAGCACAGTTTAAACTTTCATTTATGGGCGGAAAAAGAAACAAAAAAAGAAAGAAAGCAAACCTTTTCCAAACTAAACCATTCAAAGCAGCTATCTTTGACATTTCCCAAATGAAAGACTATTTTTTTGTTGCTGTTGTTTCCATTTTCTTTTAACTATTTTAATGCTTCCTATTCAGGCCTTTGGCTTGCTGAAAACCATCGTTTCCAAACTGTAGTGAAACGCTGAGAAACACAACCTTGCTCTTCCCCTCTGGCTCCACCAAGCACGTTTCCCAAGGGCCTGACAGGGTGCAACTGACTCGAGTTGATCTCCCAGGACACCTACGTCACTTTTGCTGGAAAGGCACCAGCTACGCTTCCACCAATTAGCTCAATTCATAGCCAGCAAATGTGCTGGAGATGGGTGATCCAAGCCTTCAAGTAGAGAGGAGAAAGGCAGATCAATCCCTCATGCTGGGAACATATTCCAGGAGCCTCCCTGCCTGTAGAACAGGAAAAGGATTCAGAAGGCAGGCGAGGTCAGGAAAGTGAATGAATCTCTGCTGTATCAAAGTAATCAGCAATGCTGAAAGCTGCTCTCATTCAGAAAGGCTTTACACTGAAATCAGTGCATCCTGTGCACCTGAACTCAACCCTGCACCCCAGGGCAAGGAGAACTGACACACACCTCAAGTAGCCTGCTTTGCCTGCAGACTCTTGCATGGAAAGAGCTGGGCAAAAAGAAAAACAAACACACAAACAAAAATCCCACCCTTATCTGCAGTGCCTGGAAAGGGCTACATCAGACCAGCAAGGCCAAAAGCTCCTCTGTACATTCTGGAGTGCCATCTACTGGCACCTTCCCTGCTCTTTGCTCAAGTGACTCCATACATAGGCCCACGGACAACCCGGCCTCCCCATTTTGCCTCAGTGGTCAGGAAGGAGCAAAGCAGTAGCTGCAGCCCAGGCCTACAGGTCTTGCACAGATCTTTGAAGTAAACACCGCCTCCTTGGGTGTGGGGAACAGTTCCCCACGTTGGCAAGCCCACATTCCCCCTGCACTGATCACCCTCACATCCGAGCTCCCTCTTGCACTGCAGCGAGGCAGCAGCCACAGCCCTGGCCCAGAGCTCGCCGTGAGCTGTGGGGCAGCCCCTGAGCTCACCAGGGCACTGCAATGGCACATACAGCTCTCCAGTCACTTTCCTTCCCATCAGGGCAGCCACTAATGCTGTTTCATTCCTTCCTCCTCAGATATTCTTTCAAGCTCTGCCCTGAGCTTATTCTCCTTCAATTTCTGAGGCTGTTCATTCCCTCCCTTCTCTGTTCCCCCATCAGATCCCAATGGATTTACCATTTCCTTCAGCTGTGTCTTGCTCCTCACAAGAAGGGAGATCAAAACCAGACAAAAACCCTAAAAAAAGCCCACAGAGTAACCCCCATTCCACATAGCCTCAGCATAAAGAGCATCTTTAAAAGATGCTCTACTAAAAGGATGTTCCAGAGTAAGTATCCAGTAAATCCAAGCAACATTTGTCACATCCTTATACCTCTATTAGCTGCTGACATACCGAAGGAGGGAATTTTAACAGGGTACAGCCCCAGCAAGAGGTGATATACCAATATTAGCTGAAGGCAATGTGATCATAGAAAAGTGCAGCTAGCACTTGTACACAGGGCAGGCAGGGAGTGAAACCACTAAAAATACTGAAGGTAGATCCTGCACTGGGTACATGACAGCAAACACAGGGTGTGCAGAAAGACATGGATGCTCCACAGATGGATATAGAGTACAGGTCATTTATATAGACAGCTGGCATATAGCAATTAAACAAAGTACTCATGTTTCTGCCTGTAGGACTGGTAGACCAGACCTACACATTCCAGTGTGTCTGGACACACTGGAAAACACGAAAACAGACTGAGTTTTACTATTTAGCCATAGTGCAGGAAAGCTTGTCTCAATGCTACAGAGCTCCATAAAATGCCATCTGGGAAAAAAGAACCAAACATTAAAAGAAAATCAAAAAATCCATCAGCAAATCCAGACCTTCTAACCGGATGGTTTCAGAAGGTTCCTATGCACACACATAGAAAGGCAGGAGATGTATGATACTGCTCTGATTAAAGATGTTTGAGCAGGTCAATCACAAAGCTTCTGGGAAGAGTCATAGAAGACTGAAGAGACCAAGACCTGCAGAGTCATGAAGCAGAGTCTGCCACAAATACCTCCCTGAGCCAGCGCTGGTCATGCTGGGAATGGTATTAGATATGGGAGATAGCTGCTAATAAGCTTGATTATACTGGCAATACTGTTGCATAGCTTGTGCAACCCATAATATTGGCATCAATAGTCTGAGGCTCCCACTCCAAGGAGAGGGTGGTCAGGGAGAGCTGTATGACTGTATGAATTTCACCCCTCCACACCAGGCTGAGCCTCCTTCGGGCCTGCTCAACTCAGAGCTGAGCCTCGGCTGGGAGGCCTACAGTCTGCTGCTCACACCTACAACGAAGTCACCAAAAAAAAAAAAAAAAAAAAAAAAAAAAAAGCTTTTTTCCTTTCAGTTTTATAAACAGGAAGCCAAAAAATGTTTTAGTAAAGTGAAAGTTCATATTGCCTATCTAGATTTTAAAACAAAAACTCTGGCCGACCTGAAATACGTAATTTGACCCAAAATATTTTGCTTTGTTTTTTTGTTTCTTGGATACATTAAGGAAACATGCCAATTTTTAAATCAAATAGTTTAAATTCTGGATTTTTATGGCCTCCTGTAATCTTATTTTTGAGTAACCTCAAGTATAAGCAGGCAGAACAAGAAGAGCTTGGTGTGGCCAGTCTAGCCAACAAGTCACAGCACATAGTTCAGCACACGTGCACTTCACTTGAAGTGCGAGGGGATAGACCTGGAAGAGGATGATCCCCGTTGCAGTGCAAGGTGAGGATTTCTGTGTTTGAATGACCCCCCAGTCAAAAATGTAGCTCAGAAACTAACTACTCTGCAAAGGCCAATGTGGTGTTTTCTACTTTGGAAAACTTTCTACACATCCTGCCATGGAGGCCATTTTTGGATTATAGCTCTGTTAGCAAACCAGACTTCATGATGGGAACAAGAAGGGTTTGCAGAAGCCACGTGGAAACCAGGGGGTTGCATGATGCATTCAATCAAGCACTCCCATGTGTTGGGTCATGGCAGGGGACAGTAATAAACAGTGACAAATGAACATAAGTGTGTTCACAACAAGTTCCTCCTGTTGGCCATTTGCCAGCTGCACTGGCAACAGGGTACTATTTAGTTCCTGTAGTCAGAATTGCTCTGTTTTGCACAAAAACTTCCTTTGGCCAAAACAAAGAGAGGGACAAGTTTGGGTAGAAGAGGCAAGTGTCCCAATCTGGATCAGTGAAAGTGCTTCTAGCGTTCTATTTTCGGGAAAATCATGTTCCATCTTTTGCTCTTCTACAGTAAATAAACTGTCTATGGATATTCCCACAGATTAAATGCTCAATTTTAGCTCTTGCTAATTGGTACAGAGGAGTCTTAAGTCTACACCTTAGTCTACTAGGTCTTAAGGCTTTCATGTGCTAAACCAGGGTTCCTGGTAGAGCCTGGGAGTAGCTGACCTTACTTCATTGCCCATCCTGTATTTTCCTTTCAGCACCTTGTGCTTTGGTTCCCTTTTAAGAATACTTGAAAAGGGCTTTCAGTCTACCATTCATCCATTTTCTTGCATGCCTTTGAAGAGTGAGGTTTTCCTTACCACAGTCATCCCCGCTTACCCTAACAAAACAAAAATCATTTCCCTTTCCTTTTAGAGAATCACTGATGTATTTTGAAAGCTTCCTGACTGTTGCCTATGCTTCATGATAATGACTCAAGAAAACGTTAGCATGTGACAACTGCATACCTTGGCAGTGTATCCTGCTCGTGGTATTTTAGACAGTGTGGTGTGCTTATTGGAGACGGACAATTTCAGTGTATTCCTTACACCCAGGTATTATATGATCACAGAAGGCATTTCACATTCCCTCCAACTTAACTGCAGCAGAGTCTGAAACTTGCATTACTTTTCAAAGCCCAATCAAAGCCTGATCAATAGGAACAACATTCCCTCCCCCCTCCCCCATGAGGTTACTTTCTATATCTGAAAGATACTCCTGAACTTTAGCCTGACTTTTGCTTTTGGCTCATATCCTAGCACTTTCATCCAAGAAACTCTCTTAACATGTTCCACTCTGTCAGCTGGGGAATTCAGCACTGCAGTATCTTACTTGGCAGATTATTTTTAGGGATGATCAAACCAAGACAGATAAAATAAGAAACAAGCTGAATCTTTGCTGGAGCTGACTGCAAACTCTTATGACTTACTAACAGTTGGTCTCATGGCCAGGATGGAATTCCTGCTCTAAAGAGGAAGAAAAGGTATCCCTGACAGACCTGGTTCATAGCAGGACATTTGAACTTGATTCCCTGCAGCCATGCTATCAAGTTAGGCCCTCTCACTGATACCTTACTTCCCAGGAGTAACCTGTCTCCTGTTTATCATCTCAAGAAGTGCTGTGTCAGAGGCAGCCTGTACCCAGTTGAGAGGTTCCACAGCAAGCTGACAAGCAGTGGAGCCCTGCAGGATGACAATTCTATATCTAAGGGTGAACTACAGAATGGGGGCCAGATAGTATACTACTTTGGACTAGTATTAGACAGTCTATTGTATCAGACCAGCTCAGGCTTTTGTGCACTGACACGCACACTAATGAAGGTATGCTTAGCTGAGACCACATTCTTGGTCAGCACTGTTGGATTCAGTTACAGTTACTCAACAGTGCACTCCTTTCCCATCAGGAGAGGCCATATCTTCCACTAGAGCAACAAGCTTTCACTTGGAAAAGCCTTCCTTCATTATCTTGTTGTCCATAAGCTCTCCTGGACAGCAAGAGCACACTTCCATGTAGAAGCAGTTCATTAGATCAAGGATACATCAACAGACCAGCTGTGTTGCTCATAAGCACCCAGTGAACTATTATCATGCCAAAGCTCTCCAAACAAATTCAAAACCAAGGAAATCTCATCATTAGCTGGAAAGACATTCTACACACAGACAGGACAGCAAGACTGGTGACATTCCGCATAATTTCACTTAACCCACATAATCATAAAAAGATTAGCAGATCTTTAACCACCTCTGTATGGTTGCCTAGTCACAACCTTCATCACCCAGCACTTCATAAGGAAGAAAAAACACACCAAAAAAGGGCAGAAAATGGTGAGACAATTCTCCATATTTTATGCCAAGTCTTAAGAAACCTGTTTTGGGGGAAAATCCAGAGCATATCACAGTAGAAATAAGGACAATATTTAATTATAAAAAATCTGTTAAGAAAACTGGCTTTGCTCTTAAACTGGTCATTGCTTGGGCAGGAGAAAGATATACACACAATGAGAGAAGCAGCAGCTAGTTTAAACTAGTCTCTTAGCAGTATTTATTTTTAAGATGGGAATTTCCCACTCCCAACCTTCCCCCTCCCCCACCTCTCTGAGTTTTGACAGCAGTACTTCAGTTTATGCAGGGCCTGCTGACCTACCACATTTAGCCTACTTACACTAATTAAACCTACATTAAGTTTATTAGGTGTTCATCTAACACCTGACAGTAAGTCAAAGGCCTTGCCACAAGTTGGCTAAGGTCTTAGCATGACTGGGCAGTTTTGGTTTATTTATGCATTTTATAGAAATATATAAACAAAATTAAGTGCCTATCTTCTACATTACATATCATAATCACGTGTAAGGCATCAGCAAGCACTTTATGTAGCTTTCTTTAGAACTGACACATTAAGGAACAATGCTTTTTTGTTCACTTTTTCTCTTGGTCTAAGAGAAAAATCAGGAGTTGTGCTTTTAAGACATTCTGGTAAGCCTAGGCCCATCAGTTTCATCGTGTCCTTTCTCCTAGGCTATCAGTTATGCTTTATTGCATTTTCTGCATCTTCAAAAGAGCTAGTGAAAAGGCTCATCTTCAATTTCATCTTGAAAGATCCCAAAGAAAAAAACTCTTGATGTCATTTTCAGTTAGTAATGTTGCTTTTCTTTAATTTCTGTCAGATCAGCCGGGATAGCGGAAACAAGATACATGTACACATCTCAAGGGTCAGCAGTCTATTGACTGGTACCCATAATTGTCCTTTTACATGCTTCACCTCATTCTCACCTTCAGTCAAAGTCAGTCAACCTCTTCCCATGGGAAGCCACTAATCTTAGAGCTCTTCCTCTAAAGCTGCTTGGGCAAAATTCCCATAGAAAGCCTGAAGACCACCACATAGAGGACTC
Source organism: Nothoprocta pentlandii (assembly GCA_013398315.1). Taxonomy (NCBI): domain Eukaryota; kingdom Metazoa; phylum Chordata; class Aves; order Tinamiformes; family Tinamidae; genus Nothoprocta; species Nothoprocta pentlandii. The sequence goes on along the minus strand of VZSG01000094.1, from coordinate 1,308,340 downwards.
TCAGACTGAGCCCCACAGCACAGTCCAGCTTCAAGACACATCCCAACATGCACAGCAACCTCAGATCACTGGCACAGCAATTGCACCCCGAGGGGCTTCAACCCAAAGTCCTCCTGAAAGTCCTCTGCCTTATGAGACTTGCCAGCTGAGTCATGCAAGGACATAGACACTGCATGTGCGCCCCAGCAACCTGAATGCCCCAGTAAGTTTTTGCTGGACTTGACTTGTTTACCCCTCTGAGTTATAGGCACACTTCCATGCGGTCACTTCCCTGCTGGGTGGCCTCTTCCCTTCCCAGCCTGTTTCAGAAGGTCCCTGCTGTGAGACACCCCAACACCGGTTTTATCTGAAACACTGATCTCAGACACAGTCAACTTCACAGTCCATGAGATCACCAGGTAGCAGTTTATTTAGGTTGTTTTGCCAGTGGCCATATCCTTAGCTACCCTTTGTTCTTTAAATATTATGCTTTCTCCCAAGCTGAGTGTTGTTAATACTAAACTGATCGTTTCATGAGTCTTTTCAGGTGACTCCCTGTTTGGGCATGGTGCCCCATGGAGAAGTCTTGTGGTCACAGTGAATACTCCACAAGAGACTCAGTCTGCCAAGTCATGTGTTCTTTGGAGGTTGTGCCTTTCTCTGTGTTGACTATGGAAGAGGCACCATTGATCCTAACAACACACTGAAAAGCAAAGAGAAGTGCAGAATCAGGCACAAGGCACTCCTATCAAAGTAAATCGCTTGTCTCATGAGAGCACACTAGCTATGAGATATACAGAGACTTCCCTATCACAAAAAAACAGTACTCAAATACAGCAGAAATACCACACATTTTGGATGTAAAGAAATAACCTTTGAACTAGGAGATCTGACCTAGAAACACCAGTACATTTTAAGATAAAAAGCCTTTCATTAGGGTAGTAGAAACATGGCACATTGTGACATCTGTTGCTCTGCCTATCAAGACCATACCCATGGTGACTGCAAAGCTTCCATGTGACCAAGGGATCTTCTTGCAAAACAAGACATCCTTCATTTTCACTGACAGGGCTTAGACTAAAAGTAAACCTAAGCTGAAAAAGCCACCCCAGCCAACATTAGCACGCTGATCAGCAAAGCACACCACGCTACCAAGATTAACATCTTCCCTTGTGTATTAAAGGAACAGCATTACAGCCTTAGTGGTTTAAAAAAAAAAAAAAAAACTTTCATCTACCCCTTCCCTGTGCTCCATATCCCTTCTTATCACATAAAAAGAGAATGTCAAACCCCCAACTTGGCTATCAAGCTCCTCTCTATGGTGTCACGAAGCAGTAAACCACAACATACAACTCAGACATCTTATTCATCCGTTTCCTCTACCCTAAAAGGCCACTTGCTTCCCAGAAGTTCCTTCTCCACATCACTAGTCCTAGAGCATACTTTTTTTGAAATACTCCACAACTCCCTGGAACAGTGTTTCCTTTGCAGAGATGAATGAGTCAGAGCCTCTTTTGGCAGCTTACAGCTGGATTACTTGACAGAGAGAAACTCCAACTTTAAAGTTAAAATACTACTTTGTAAACAAAGCTGAAATGAGATTTATGACAAAACATGGACAGGGAAGTAGTTGTTCCAAACAATAATCACCTCTATTTTGTTTTTCAGTGTATCAAAAAAATGTTCATTGTGAATGTTCTGTGCACAAACATGCTTTCCTAATAAGACATTGTGTACATCAGTTAAGCCAAACAATGGAAACTCTCTGTGCAGGAATGAAATGGGTATACTGCCTCCTCCAGCAAAACTAAAGGTCTGAGAAAACAGATGCCCTCTGCACACATCTTGGAGACAATCCTACTGCTCTTCCTTGGCTTGCAATACATGGAGTAAGGATCTCTTTGGGTCTTTTTAAAAGCAAATCCATAGAGCTATGATCTGTACCAAGACTTGTATTTTGGCAGGGTATTCAATAAATTAACTCCCAGAATTGGGAAGTGCTCTCCAAATGGAGCACTGCTAAACCCCAGATGTCATCACATGGAAATGGCCACCTCAGAAGCATCAGCTTACCACAAACATCACTGTGGGATAGGACCCATATCAAGGAGGACTGTTTTTAGCCCTGGATGAGCTCCAGACAGGCAAAACAAACAAGTAGCACAGATGAGAGATACACCAAGCTTATTCAGCAAATGAGGTGGCTCTCTCCTGACATACCTTCTTCCCAATGAAGCTAATGCCTTCGGAGCATCTCCTTTACAGTTCATTATTCAGTGGGAGAGGCCTATGGATATGGGCCAATCCCATGTCTCCAGTTTAGCAGCTCCCCGAGACATGACTTAGAGGATTGATTCATAGAAACATTCCCTCCCCAACTCAAATAATGGGCAGTGAGCATGAAAGCAAAGTATATCGGTCCTCGAGTCCCAGAAGTGAGGTTCTGCCTGGGCAGTGCTCTCTGCACTTGGTTCTGCCCCTCTCTGCAGTCAGTCTCTGCTTTGTGGAAGAAGCAGAGTCAGCCTCCTCTCAGTATGAACTTCATCTCGGGTCCCAAAGCAAGCATTTGTTCCTTGTTCTGTTCATACTGACATTGATCATGGGTCTTTTGTGGAATATACACTATAAATAGATACACTGATTTTCAAAATAGCCTGTTGCACTATAAACAGTGCTGCTTCCAATGTTCCCTGCATCTATTTTTGCAGCTCTGCATAACCTGCAGTAAACTCCATTTTCCGAGATCTTTTCTCCCAACCTCCCGTTTTCTCTGTGTATAAAACCGGAAAGGCTTTGGTTCCAAGATAATTCTGCTTGATGGCATGGGAAAAAGCAGAAGAGGTAACTAGAGAAACAGAACATTTGGCAAATGCGTATTGAACTTGTCACAACAAACCCATTAGTTCATGCAGCCCATCTCTATGGCAACCAAACAGCACAAAAACAAGACATTAACACCTAAATTTATTAGCATGAAAGTGCTTTGCTATTGTCATTCCAAGAATATATTCTCCCCCAACCTTATTTGAGTCCATAATCAAGACAACTCAATTCTAGTTCAAAAGCCAACACAAACACATGATTTACAGACAGCAAATCTACGGCTTTCATACTTTTAATCACAGTTTGAAACTAAAAGGCAGCAGTATGTGCATGGAATTCCTTACTTCACGTTTTACTTCATAGCATTTTTAAAGATTTGCAAGTCATGGGGGAGTGAGCGCTTTCTTTTCTGCCCTAGATGGGCTACAAAAGTCATTAGATGATCATTAGATGGAGGAATTGGGAAATAATACTTCTCCCAAATAATTTCAGAGCATCTTATGTGTATTTTATATGGCCATTACAAACACCACAACCCCTGCCCCGCAGCAAAGTGGAACAAAGTCTCCACCACAAGACTTCAGACCACATCACAAGCACTGCATCAAGTTTGCCACTATTCAGATGTGCTCACTCTAGGAGTAAAAATGGGGAGGACTAAGATGGACCTGAGTTAATTAGTGGTCTCAGCAGCAAAGACCTGACTGGAACAGCTTATAGAATACAAGAAGGTCACTATCTTGGGCCAAGTTTTTTAAGAAAGAGTGAAGCAGGGAAACAAAGGATGCATCTCACCTGAGGACACAAAGTTGGGTGGGCCATTCATTGAGTATCATCAACCCCCTCCATGTGTAAGTGTTCACTGAACTCCTTGATCTCTTGCTTCAGGTGACATTTAATAGGAATAAGTAGCTGGCTTTCTTGGCACAAATATTATTAGGAGGTCTAGTCTCTGGTCACTAACAGAGGCAGGAAATTGGACTACAAAGACCAGCAACTTGATCCAGTCCAGTAAACCCCACACTGTCCAGTGAAGTGTGCAACAGGCCATGAGACAGGATTGGTCTCCCAACAACTGTAATACAGGCAAATAAAATAAAGGAAGGCCTTCAGGGCCATGTGGTAGTGAGCCTTGCCTCAGAATCAGATTTAACAAGTAGTCACCATATTCAGAACCAGTTCAAGGAAAATACGTGGCTAGCAATAGGACTCAAAAATGGATCTAGTAAATTGTAAGGACTACAGATAATGGATCAGGCCTGTCACTGCTTCCATAACTTTCCATGTATGTTCACAGTGATTGCTGATATTAAATCCTCCATTACTGCAGAGGAAAGGCTAGAGAACACATCCAAATGCCACCAGAACCATTCTGATAACAGTAAGTTAAACAGCAAGCAACAACTGCCCCAGAGTAGCACATCAAGGGAGGATTGTATTAGATTACGATGTCTCTAAGGAACTATTCCATATATCACATTGAACAGATCATCTGGAAGTCATCTTCCAGATGGCTTGGAATTTTGACACATTTATCAAGACTTATTTTTAAATGAAATGCACCTTATAATGGGAGACATTTTAGGGCTTACTCAGATGTAATCACTAGGCATTCTATGTCTTTGCACAATGACAGCAAAGACAATTCCAGCTAAGAGTAACAGAGCATTGGGATAAGTATGAAAAGCACAGTCCCCCCAGAAAGACAGAACAAGAATTACATAATCAGATCTGGTCCTGCCCAGGGGCAGCAGAAGGTACAAGATACTGGTCCAGGATACCTGTAACAGACCCAGCATCAATGATTTCAGTGCTGGGCATATATGTCTCATGCAATATTGCAATAGCACTTCGAAAGTCTCACGATAAACAAGATTTCTCCCTTCCTCCTGTCAAATGGAGGACCAGTCACAAAATGCCTGTTCTGTCTGTTCAAAGACAGAGCAGACAGATCATGGGATTTCTCAAGGCTTTCAGTTCTTTGGGTGTAGATGTTATTCGAAGGGCCTACCTTCCCTTCAGAAGACTGTTGGCCCTGTCACCTCACACTGCTTCTCAGCACTGACAGCAAATGGATGATTGGGGAGAGACAAAAAGAGCCAACCTTGACCTCCAGCTTCCCTCTGGTGAAATCTGTGGAGCATTTCTCAGCCTAAAGAAAATGAAGAGCTAGATTTAGAGTATCATCGTACAGAAGATCTAATGGCTAATCACTTATTTCAGGCAAGTGATCAGAAAGCATTCAGCATAAGGTCTGCAGCATATTAACTTCACTCCCATTAGCAGTGGAATAATCTATTATTAATATCCCTCCATCCTCAGACAGCAACTTCTCCTGAACGGAAGCTGCCAAGATTTAAGCTGACCAGGGCCATGATTTCTAGGCCCTTCAGGCAGGTCATAAGAAAGCAAATTAGCACATTGAAATCCTGGCAATTTGCTACTGAAATAAGGTCACTGAGGATCCTGCAAATACCTAACTACCTGGCTTGCTACCAGCTGAAAAACATTTCAAGAACATTAGCATCCATGCCAAAAATATCTAGGCTTGTCCCTACAGTAAAGGAGGGTAGAAGGAGATCAAGGATAAAATGTCAATATCTGAATTGGTGGAGTGATGGCTGTAACTGAATTGCTGGGTATCTCCACTGCTAGGAGGTGGGCATCAATGGCAGAACAAGAGCAAAAGAATCCATGGAAACCACTGTTATTTAAGTCCCTATAGACCTCCAAGGGCACTTCAGAAAGGTCCTGGGCAAGAGCTGTAAAGTGTTTTCATGCCCCCCTGCCCTCCCCCAAAAAAAGGCCAATCACACTCATCCTATACTATGATAGCAGGTTTCTTGATCTATTTAGGAAGACCAGAGCCAAGTGCTTTGTCACCAGGACACCCCAGTGTGGCATCAGCTGAAATCCACTGACAATAGGTCTAAGCACATAGCCACTGAGCTGCATTGAAATAAGCCTTCAGTACATCCAATACCCTGTAGAAGATGCAGCATGGTTGACACTATCACATGCAGTTCACCAATGTTATTCCTCCAAAGAAGCTTCCCCATCTCCAGTCTCTTGCTTCAGCCTTTTCAGAGGGAAAGCTTTCTGTTTCCTCCTCCCACCCCAAGTGAAACAATTGCTTTATTATAAACTTCAACGATTACAATAAATTCAGAATTCAAAAATTTCCAAGTAGATCTAGCCAAGAACACTGCATTTGCATACTGAACTGAAATAAAATATTTCAATTTTCTTTCATGGCTCTCAAATCCCATTTGGGATTTATTCTCTTAATTAACACTCTTGAAACCTCTACACTGTATCTAGGTGCACTTCCCCACAGGGTCCCCTTCAGGATCAGCACATCACTCAAGTGAGGTGGTCCCTCCATTCCTAGACCACAGATGAGTTCTGGCTGCTCTTCTCAAACACATCAGCATTTATGACTCCTAAAATACATGTCACCAGATCAGTACCACCAACAGGGAGTGGAAGATGCACTGAAAGACATAAATACATGTGGATCCTGATTATTAGCTTCTGGTTATTAATACCCTCACTTCACATATGCCTACACACAGATGCAGATTGTGCAATAACTCTGAAAAATCATCCAGGCCCTCTGCAGACAGTGCCATCTTGAATCTATTAACTGTGTTGTGAATAAATGAATGAACAAAAGCCAGCTTTTGACTGACTACACAGAGATGGCCAAGAAGAGACACATGTAACAGCAGGGAGGAAGACCACAGCTCTACAGACGACACTGGATTCCTGGGTGTGCATCATGACATTAGTTAATCTTGGTGAAGCTATGTAGGAGCAAGAGGTGCCCAACTACAGACCTGGAGGCTGCTACTACCCAAGCATGTTTTAGTCCTGCTTGCACGCACACGTGCACCCAGCGGGAGGGGATGGAATCGGGCCCAGCCACTCCTGCCTACCCCTCCATCCGCAGGGATGTGCCAAGACTGTTCGGCTCACTAGCGCGAGGTCACATTTCTTGGCAGAAAACACAGCGCTCTCCATTCTCCCCTCCCCCATGATCCAAGTAAAATATGAAAACAGGCTGCCACCTGCCATTTGCCTGGCCTTTCTCCCTCTCTCTGCCAAAAATTAGCAACATGCCCCCAAATATAATTGGAAACACTGCACTACACTGCAGGGGTCCCAGTTCTGTTGCTTAGAAGATGCTTGGAAAAAAAGCCAATTTAATTTCTAGATTCCCCAGGCTGCATATAGCTGCTAAGTGGGGAGGCAAAAAAGTCACTTTTTATCAGGCCAATTCCTAATAGTAAATTCAGATCTTTTAAAACGCCATGCTGTAGGAATCAGCAAGCTGTCATTACAGGCAGATTTAGGGCATTGGTTCTTGGAATCAGAACTGCGTGGGAGGTCAGAAGCTAGAGGCCATCATTCCCCAGTTTTAGAGCTAAGAGCCTGGATGCATCCAGCAGAACCAGGAGTGACAGAGGATTCATAAAAGTTAACTTAGGGAAGCAAATTTCCCCATTGCCCTCCCAACTACCAGATTCCATACAGGCTCCTGGAGTACCTTTACAGGGCTCAAGGATGAGGCCTGGGTTCAGTTCAGGCTTTGCTGCCACAGTATCACCCATGGCTTCAACTCCCATTCAGGCTCCTTTAGGGAAACAGTTTTGGCAAGCAGTACACGATTTAGGGAGGATTTCTGTGTCCTATGCTCAGGGGAGCACTCATTCCAACTGTGCTTGTGGAATATACCTATCACTGAGGTTCCTGGGCCCAATCACCACAAGCCAGTCCTGCAAAGATAGCAAAAAATTCCCTGTATAGAAAAGATGGTGGAAAAGACATCAAGGAAGAAAAAATAGAGCATTTGATTCATACCACACTGACAGAGAGCTTTTCCAGCAAATTTCAGAAGCTGACAAGCATCATTTCACCCTGAAGACCCTGTTTACATAGCCAGGCTAACAAAAGTGCTCTGCCAGATCAGCTTACTATGCTCATCGCTCATCAAAACACTTGGGGTCTGCTCTTCGTTATGGGGTGTCTGTAGCTACCATGCAATGAAACTGTGCTCAAAACCAGGTCCTCTTGGGGATACCAGCACACAAAGACACTGGGAACTCAGCCATTCTCCCAGCAATAGAGCACTCCACTAAAGTGTTTCAATCTTCAGCAAGGGACAATGCTTGAGAACATACAGCTAGGACTTTTTTCTTTCCTTCTTTAATAAAGAGCATGTCAGCTACTGACAAAAGTTACCATATTCCAAGAGCTTCTGTCCAGAATCTGAAAGCAATCAGTACTCCACTTTCTGCAGGACTGACGTAACACTTTTAAATAAACCACCAGGTGATCTTCAGTTTCAGAGAGCATCAGCAGACACTTCGCAAACTATGAGCTATTAAAATAAGTATTCACCACCATTTATCCCAAGCGGTAACAATACCTATTTGTCAGATAGCTCTAATAAAACAAATGAAAAACAGAGCAAACCCACCTTTTCTTCCTTCTGCCATCCAGACTCCTGCAAAGGCTCAGTTAAGGCTTCTCATTGTTTTTCAAAGGCCAAAAACACAAGCTGTCTGGGATCTAGAGGACAAACAGTTTACAAACTGCTGATACAAGAAGGCTCTCTTTGTTGCCAACCATTCTTCAAGGAATTGGAGCCTTCCCTGCTTCTCATTACCCCTTTATTTCTTTATTCTTTCCCTTATATCATTTTACCACACTAGTGTGTAGTGTTATAGTGAAAAAATAAAAGTGTTGTTCATGCTAGGGAGAAGGGCACATACACCTGCACATCACAGCACAACTACCTAATTTACCAAACAGAACATGTCTGAAGAGGCAGAGTGGCAGAAGGACAAAGTCTCCACATCCCTGAAATCTAGGGGACATTCACTGAACACCAGAAAAAGCCTGTAAACCAACTGACAGCACATGTAGCCATGATGAGATAGTCAAGGCAAAAACTGTGCCTCCCTCTCTGAAAGATGGTAATCAACTCCAAGACGTAGGATCTGTACCTGCTTAGGATTCTCAGCCCTTCCTTGATGTAAGGACTAGTCTGCCGTGTCTCAAGGTGATATCATTAGCATCTTACTGGACATTTAGGCAGTTTGCTGTAACAGTTCTACTGTGCAAGGCATATCACAGAATGCTTGAAGTTGGAAGGGACCTCATCTAGTCCAACCTCCTGCTCAAGCAGGGACACCTAGAGCACCATATCAAATAGTAAGGTACTCTGTGGAGAATGCCAGATGAAAAGTGCTCCAGGAATGTCTGGATTGGAAATCGGGTCTCCAGCACCAAAGGAAGCAACATAATCCCTCTCCTGAAAGGTGGAGCTGGGCTGGAAGACTACATGTACATCTTGGGCATCTAAATCTATACATGGATCTAATGTGTAGAACTGGGAGCTGTCTCAGAAGTAAAGAGCAAGAAGGAATGCTGACAAGACCTCAGATTCCTTCTCATGAGAAGGAACCTCCTTCCTTCTCACTGCTTACTGAATAGATACTACATATATTTTTGAACTGCCTGATCTACTAGTGAGTCTACCTTGAGATGTCTCAGTATTAGATTTTTTTTAAAAGAAAACAACATACTATGAAATAGTTAGCTCCACAGCTGCTCCACATTTGCAGTAAGCTCTTTAGAACAAAATAAACAAATGTATTTGCTCCAAGAAATACACATTAGGCAATGGCAGCTTGCTTCCCTCATTCCTCCATACTAAAATGCTTAAGCTCAAAGGAGAGGAAAACCTTGAAGTAATAAATGTATGAAAAAGCCCTGAAAACAATAGCTGTTCCCCAGTTGACTCCAAAGCTGTTATTAAATTTGAGATTCCCGTGCTAGGCTGCTCAAGCTGTGCTTTGCTATTCTGTATTCAGTACCATTACCAGGCTCTGATAATGTAAGAGTCAGATTTCCACCTACAAATTCCTGGAAGTTCATAGTCTAAGAAACAATGAGCTAGTTTTGCAGTATGGACAGGTTCAGCTAGATGACATTATGAAAGTCTCCCGTGCTAGAGCAAAGTGTCAGCAAATTAACCCTCAGATCAGAACGGCAGACTCTTACCTGAAGACAGACATTACCATTATGATTTTAATTGAACTTGTCTTGTTTCTCATCAGTCTTCAAAGCAAGGCAAAGTCTATGTGAAGCAGCAAGAGTATGACACATAAACCTTGCCTATACTCTCAATTCTAGATGAGCAAAGTGGCCAAAGGTAGCAAAAGAAATATTCAGAATCTGGCAAATGCATTTGCTAGCCCATTGCAAAGAACTGGCTGTATCTGCACCTGATGTTCACAAATCAGGAACTTATTCTCTACTGTCACAGCAGCACACTGTTCAGAACATGAATCCATAGCTGCTTCACTGAACTTCCCACCCAGAGAAGACAATACCTTTCTCATAGGGTAAGAAAAGGTTCAGCATTTCACAGGCATCATAGGAAGTGACAGATTCCTTCAAAGATCTACAAGAAAACAGAACACAGCAGGAAAACAGAACCAGAAACCAGTAAGTGAACCATAATGCATTGAAACAACCAACTGTGACCTGTTTGAGAGTTTTAAAGTCTCCAGGAAGAAGGAACAAAGGACTAAGAAGGAAATGCAAGTGAAACAGAGACCACTTAGCAGCAGCTCAGCTCTATAAATATGTCTGTGCAGTTTATATTGTTTGTTTTTAAGAAAAAAACACCTATCACTTTAGCCAGGGCTGTCATGAAAATTCACTATTTAAGAAGTTTTGCCCAAAGGTGCACAAAACCAATGCCATTGAACTGCAGTCCTTATGAACTGCACAAAGACATCTCTAGGAGAGCAAGGGAGGACGTGGCCTTCTGAGTGTTTGCCTTGCACAAGGAGGACAAAGACTGCTGGCTTCTTCTCCAGAGAAAACAGCTTCCATTCCAGATGGAGGGAGTAATAAATAAACCCTGACAGATGTGTTGCATTTCTAGAACAACTGGAAACCACATGCCAAGGACACAGAATGACTTGTAGTCGTGCTGCTGGGCTACGCAGAACTCTGACATGCTCCTTGTCTACAGAGGGCCTTTAGCTGCAACAACATTCATGTTTTTTCCCCACCCTCCAGGATGGGCTGGTGGATGGTGGATGAAGATGGAAAAAACAGTTAAGCCATATGCAACCCACACTGTAGGCTGAAGAGCTGGGAGGGAAAGGAGGAGCTGCCCCTGAGACCAGATGCTGCAGAGAACAACTCAGTGTTCCTGAATTAGCCATACAGTCCCTGGATGCATCAAACTGGACAGATCAGTGCAGCTGTTTGCAACCAGCTCATATTTGCTGTTCATTCTGACACAGGAAAGAAGAATAAAGTGATTTATCCTGCACCAAGGGTTGCTCCAAAGGTCATGTTTTACCTGCACTGAGAGTGGCTCTGAAGGTCTTGTTTTACATGAGCTTGGGTTGGAAGTGAAGTCTCAGGTGATATTCATCACTGCAATTGCATGCTGTTCCTTATGGGCCAGCTGGAAGTCCAGCTGCCCCCTGAGAGGAGACCTTTTAAAAAAAATCTCTAAATTGAGTTTAGCAGCTGGGTAAGCCCAAGAAGTGCTATCTTCTAATCAACTTTTCATTCAGTGCAGCCAGGAAGAACAAATAGGCCAGTCCACTCTTCAATAGAGCTTGTAACCATAAATAGAGGTCTGAAGTAGGACCAAAATGCTGTGTTTGAAATCAGACTAATGAGCATGAAGGACATGGACAGAAAAGGAAGTGAAGGATTGTTTCAATGACTGCAGATAGCTGGAGAAACATTTCTTTCCCAGCATCTTGCATCTCTGGACACCTGTGTATACTAGATACACTCCTTTCTGCTGAACACACATAAATAAGTTTCACTGGCATTTCCAGGAGATTTTAACTGAATCATACTCTAAATAACTCTAAATTGCCATAGGATCTGGTTTTCTGATTCCCACAATCATTCGAAAGCACACAACCTTAGAATAATGACCTCAATATTAGCAGTAGACTCTCTCCACTACAGAGGTATCTGCACCCAAAGATCTCCCTGGACACTTTGAAATGTCCCAGCAAGCAATACCCAATTTCCCCTGCAGAAAGGAGTACAATATATCACACTATTTAAAAAAAGTTTAAACAAAATCCTTCAAAAGCTCCTAAAATACCTAAAATACCTAAAACTAAACTCCTTACAAAATGGAGGAGACATTATCAAAAAGCTTGAAAAAAGTATTCTTTGCAATAGAAGAAGGTCATCAACCAAGCACTAGAAGGATACTGCTCTTCAACATGCATAGAAAGGCATGAACAGCAAGGAGAAAGAGAAAAGTGTACAGGACAGTGATATCCAAAGACAACGATGAAGGGTTATTCAGAGTCCAGGCAAGCACACATCAAGCATCCACACCTCCCTCCCTCATTTGTTAACTGTGCTTCTGCTTCTCATGCAACTGCTCTCACCACTGCTGCTCTCTAGCTGAGCTCTAAAATCACACACAGAGCACATTTTGTACTTTTTCCTTGCTAACAGCACAGCACCTAGCTGAACAAAGTCCTAAGCAGGATGGTCTTCAGCTTGCACTTATTCATCTTTACAGAAGATGCTGTAAAGCATCCCTAAAGCAGGTCAACATTTCTACTGATGTGGAAGACCAGGAAGAAAAGCTCAGAGCTGCTTCACGTAACACTGAGAGCAGCTTCCCTTCACCTCGATGGTCAAGCAGGAAATGTAAGTGCCACCCTACCACTTTGAAGCCTCCCAGCTCACAACCAGAGGCAGAAGTCTTAGGAGTTCCCACCACAGCAGAAGCAAAGTAGAGAAATCTTTTCCTCCATCTCAAGAAAGTTAATTTCAGAGAAGTCCTGCCAGGCTTTCTGCAAGGTTTCCTATAGCCAGGCCTCTCCCCTCTCTTCCCCCACCAAAGAACATTTTGTTCGAAGACAACTAATGACCCATTTACTTTTGTCTACAAAAGGATATAGGGTTATTTTTCCCCTCCTCTTCCACCACTTGCCTTCCTCTGTTTTGCAGACATTGTCAGGACTAATTACATTGGCTTTTTCATGGAGGGAGTTTTTACTCATTGCATGTGTTTTCTGTTCTGAGCATAGCACAGTTTCAACAGGTTTTTGATGCTGTTGTTTGTTGTTGTTCTTGACAAGAGCTGCTGTTATGAAACACATCCTCAAGGACTTGCCAAGGCCCCAGTCAACTGAGAACCTTCTCCATTTGACGCAGAAGCAAATGGAAAAAATTAAGACCACTTGGTGTTTGGGGCACTGGACATCTCATTCAATCTGCAAGAGAGCTCAGTAAAGCACTGTTTCTCCTCCCTCCCCTTCCCTTTCAATACACTCATTTGTTCCTGCAGAAAGTTGTTTCTTTTCCAGTATTCCCTAATTTTATCCACATGCAGCCCAAGATGGACATGGAAAAATACCTGCCTGTTACTCTCAGCAGATGCTTACAGTGATTAGTGAGGTCAATACATGAACTGTGGGAACCTAAGCTGTCCTTTATTCTTTTGCTAGCAGCAGAGCTACTGAGGTGACAGCAAAGCCAAGGTAGCCTGGGGCCAACCCTCAGAATCAACATATGGTAGATACCAAAGCAGATCACAGAGCTGAGCTTTGCAGGGAAGTACTTGCACTTTCAGCACACTGGGAAGTTTGAGGCCTACCAAGTGAGACCAAGGGCTCCCAGCAGTCCCTTGTTCAGAGGTGACTTACTGAGCACTATCACAACATTGACTTGACAGAAGTGACACTAAATTGGACTCTGACATGCCCCTCTTAGCAAGCTGAGAAACCCAGAGACTTTACATTTGGCCAAACACCCCTTTTCTAGAAAAGCTGAAATGGGTGCCCTGAGCAGAGAATGGAAGAGACAGGTACAAGGACATCACCAAGGAGAAGGATTGTACAAGCCATCCTACACCCTGGAAAAGGTGATGTGTCAAACAGTGTCCTTCCTGTCCTGACAAAATGTGGAAAAACAGCATCCCCTGCACATTCATTTCATTCCCATCAGGCTCTTTTCTTCTTTTCCTTCTACATTCAGTAAATTCCTGCTTTAATTGCAGTTTAAGGCCTACATCAAACTAGCCAGGTCAAAGGGAACAGGCAGCCAGAGGCCACAGCTAAGAGCAGCTCACATATTCCAGGAATGACCTTGAGGAGTCCTCAGACCCCATCAAGAGCCTCAGCACCACTTTAATGCATGAGGACTGCCAATTTTACTATACACCCAGTAGTGCCAACCTTAAAACAAAACAATAAACAAGAAGTATCTGTAGTTGCTGTTGCCCCAGGGATGCTCCTGTGCAGGCAAAGCTGTTATAGCACAGCACAGTAAATTATATTTTAAAACCACCAATTCTAATAAAACCAATTCTCACGCATCCAAAAAACTCAAAAACAAAGACTTATAATTGTTCCAAAGTTTGCTTTATTTTCGGTTTTAAAAATGAATAATTGCAATAACATGCATGCAAAGGATTGAGGTTTTTTACGTCCCAATTTTTTGCCTCACCCCATATCACTTCACTTACCAGCACCATTCCACCCACTGCCTGCTGGGAGGGGGGGGGAGGCAGGGGAGATTCCCTTCGGCCCCAGTCCGCCAACACTCACCCCATTCACCACCAGCATCTGCCCTGAGCCTGCTGCCATGGGACAATGGCAGCTCTCAGCAGGACACTCAGGCCCACCTCATGGGGACCCACATGTCCTGTCTCTGCTCCTGGCAGCTCCCACTGTGGCCCAGCTGGGCACAGAGCCATGGCCATCTTACCTAGAGGACCCCATGGTGTGAGACAGCAGCAGGAAGCTGCTCCTGGAGAAGCAGCCACCTGCCAGGAAATGGTCCACTAGGAAGCCAGGGGAGTTGAGCGCCATTTTGGGTTAGGGAAGGCCATGCCAGTGTGTTTATCCCTCTTGTCCCAAATCACAAGGTTGCACAAGGCCTTTCAATAGATAGAGCTGGCCTAATACCTCTGGAGGGTTGGTTGTGGCACTAGTGCTGTTGGAGTTGTGAGGTAAAAAGCCATTTCTCAGCCCCCCCCCTTGCCCAGCCAGCCAAGAGTTACCCACAGCCAAAGCTCAGCCAGTGTCTCTCCTTGGACACTGAGCAGCCTTAGACTCCAGGGTTCCTTCTACCACCCCACTGTGTGCCAAGTCCAGCAGTTTGGAGGCTGTATCTCTATGAGCTTTCCCAGACAGACTGGTCACCGCCATCCTGCTTCCCCTGTGGGAGACAGGAGAGCAGAAAGGGGCAAAGGGTCTTCTTCACATCACCCTCTGCCATCTCCTCCTTTGCACATAAGGGATGGCAACCTGCAAGCCTCATCTTTCCAGAGGGAAAGGAAGAACCCTGGCAGTGATTATTCCCTCAAGCCCTGCTCGAATGTCTCTCACATGGGCATCCCACAGGGAGGTGGAGCGGGGCTGGGGTTACCTTATGTAACCGTACACGAGTAAGGCAGTCTCTTGGTAAGCACTCTGCCATCCCTGTTCCCTCACGCATTGACTTGGCCAGCCCATGGCAGAAGCTGCAGCCATGACCTCAGCCCACAAAGATCTTTTTTCTCCTGTCACCTTGGTAAATAGCTTTGCAACTGCTTTAAAAAAAACCTCACCTTTCTTCCCTTGCCATGAATCTAGTGGCCTTCATCCATAAGAGGTTAATTCTTGGGTGTGGAGGGGCTGATGATATTCCCCCTCATGCCCCTTCACCTCATCTGGGAAGGGAGTGAGCGTCAAGGCCAGGCTGTAAATCATTTTCACACACATTAACACAACTGTATTTTTGTTGCAGGAAGTACTTGTATATTGTCTCCACCCTTTTTTACTTAAATAAAACCCTTCCCAAAAACATACAGAGCACAAACCTATCCCTGCGTCTCAGCAACCCCGAGGTCTTCACCCTTTCCTGCTGCCCAAGGAACCCGACAGGGTTGCTGGAAGGGCATGCTGCTGTTTATGTAGGTTCCCCACAAGAAAAGATCTCCTGCCAGCAGACCTCATGTTATTTCCTGCATCATTTAAAACTCACACTTAAGTGCTGCATTAAATCTGAGACCTACAACCCAGACTAGCTGCTGCCTGTACAGAATATCTTCCTAATGACTTCAAATGAGGCTTTTCTCCCTTAATTATGACAGACTCCCCTGAATGCTAATCCTTATCTGGTCTTTGCAACCTCCTTCAAAACCACCTCCAAGCTTTGTCACATTGCAGAGGCTATTTCCTGAAGGGAGGAACATCTTAATTCTGTGTTTATCCTCTACTGATTCATGCATGCAAAACTGCAGAGAAGATGTACAGTCCTTCACCTCTCTTCCCACCACAGCCCAATTGTAAAACATTTCTGTGGGCCAGCAACAGAAGTACTGCCAAAGAGGACAAACACCAGATTCCTCTAAAATAGAGCTTAGGAAAGTCCCAGCTGGGTTATCTATTACTGATGCACCATCTGAAAAGAGAGGAGTAAGGATGACATTGCTAACATAACATTCCCTGGAGCAGTGACTGAATTTTCTGCACCTATCCCTGTCCCATTTTAAAAGCTCCAGCAACAAAACAAGAGGAACTCTACATAGCATTTTTGGCACAACAGACAACAGCAAGGAACCCAGATGAGTTCATTTAAAGACTGATGGCAAGAACTGTACAGTTTACATATTTTGAGTGTTTGACACTAGACAAAAAGAACATGAACGTGCAAAAAGAAAAATTTCAGATAGAAAGCAGTCACAGGTGACTTCACACACTGAGCAGTGACAAATGATCATCACTGGAGTTAGAAACATGCCATTTTCGCCTTCTGAAAAAGGCTAGAGAGTAGCCACTGGTGAGCTTCAGAAATGCACTGACCAGTTCCAGCTGTGGTTCAAGCCTGTGTGAGGAAAGATTTTGGTCCTTCATTGATGTGTCAGAAGGTTATCATAAACTTCTCCCCTCGGATTTGCTGACCAGGAAGAATATTGCTCCTTTTCACCAAGGGAGTTGAAATGGACAGGCACTTGGTAACTCAAATCAGTTGAAGCAGCCTGTAGTCCTGCCTCATAGATACACAAAACTTCCTTTCAAGCCTTCACAGCTAAGCCTGCCTGTCTCCCAATCCCTGCTTCCCGCCCAGGGAGTGGCTTGCATGGACTAGTTTATCTAAAGACATCAGATGGGAAAAATATCACAGACTTCAGACTTTCCAGCAGTGGGGAACCCAACCTGGTTGATTTCAGTGGAAATCTCATTAAGGAGGAGGTAGAGTTAAGTGACAAAGCAATCACGCTTATCAAGGTCTAGCTAGGGATTGTTGAAGGAAATGCAGCAGACAAAGCATATGCCAGTATTGTTAATGCCTTTTTTGTCTGTATCTCAGGGAGGGTTTATTTTGGCAACTTCAAAGTGTATTTAAAAAAAAGCATGCTCTTGTTGTATAGATTGCATATTCCACTGGAAACAGCCAAAGCTACTAGAACAAGGCAGCACCAGGATGCTCTGAGAGCTGAAGCAGAGCCAAATCCTCACCTGGCAGATATCCACTCTGCTCCAACAAATCCTATGGTGCTGCACTGCTTTACACCAGCTGAGCATCTGGCCCCAATTCATTGCTTGGTCTGTTTGTTGTTTGCTTTCCTGACATCTCCTCTGGGCTTCTCATGTTTAATCTACAAAACTGTGGCTTTTGGATGCAAGGGGAATCCATGGTGCTATGCAATTATTGTCAAACTCTGCACAGTCTCTGTCCAATTCTGCAAGTAGCAGTGGGTTCTTCAGAAGCTAAGTCTTCCTTCTAGCACCAGCATGGCTTTGTCAGCTCAAATCCCTCAAACTCAGAAGGGAGTCAGGCAGTTCAGATGTTTCTAGGACCAAGCTCCTAGGTGGGAAGTCTCTGCAAGTGACCACATGAGGAAGCTCCCCTAACCCCCTAGCTTTTCTTCCACAACAAGCACTGCTACAGAAAGTTGAAAAGTGGACTCCCTCCCCCAGGCCTGTTTGCTGATGCGCAGCCACTGAGAGTCAGTGATCTATTCATTAATCATAAAACAATGACAGATTTAGGTCATTCACAAAAAAAAAAACCACCAACACTTCCTGCATGCTAGAGACACTGCATTTCTATGCAGTGCCCTTCCCAGTGCCCACACACAACAGATTGGAGTCCATTAGACATCTGTGATGTCCTAGGGATTTTGTCCTCACCACACCTGTCCCTAGAGGGACAGTCAAGGTGGTGGCTTTCATATAGGTGACAATCATATATTACTGATTCCTCCTCATCCCTCAGTGGTTTCTTATAAAGTTGGTCTCAAGTACTTTTGCCCAGAAGGTTATTCTTAATTCCTAGTGAGTTACCCAAAGAAACTACTGCCATGGGAGCAAAGATAGATGGGCACCTTTCCAAGCCTATCAAAAATGCAGCTGCAGACACAGCCATCCACATCAGCAGCATCCATATGAGCTAGGGACATTGTGCCACACAACACTGGGGCAAGGTGCTAGGTCATGTTGTGGTAGACATATCTGCAAATACCTGAGGATCTCTGCTCACAAACCTTTTCCATGGCAGGACCAAACACATCCCCCTCCTGAAGAAGGAAACAGCAACTCACTGAATCACAAGTATTATCTGAATAAAGCGGTGGCCAGGCATCTCCTTACAGGATATAAACACAGTCTGAAAGAGAACCATAGAGCAAGGACATAACCTAGGCCCTTAAACATATGCAAGATCCATCCTGTCCTCACATTTGCTACTGCACAGTTGCTCCAGAGCTCCTCAGTTCTTACCTAGCGACTGCCCTGCGTGCCCCTACTCCTTGTCTCAAAACAGCACTCACACCCAACAGGCATGCTAAGCCCAGCTCTGGCCTCATGGCAGCCTGCTGCACAGGTCTAGCTAGAGTCAACCTTATAGATTGGAATAAAGGTGCCAAAGCCACCTTTGCATTTTAGCTTCAGTGTGGCTCTTTGGGTTCTACCTGTAACCACACTTAACACTCACCCATTGCATTTCTCACAAGAACTTGGGTAGCTGGGAAGCCCTGTGATGTATTTTCAAGGTGCGCATCTACCTTGAACTTTCCTATTGCACTTTTGCAAGCAGCAAAGAGGCTGAAAGTGTTCCCATTGCATTGCTGCTAGTCACAATGTTCTCCTCTCCCCCCTCCCAACTCTCCTTCCTACCGCCTCCATTTCATTCCACATTTTTCACATTTCTGGGGATTGTTTTTCACCTCCTGATGTTTTCTGGAGCTTGCCCAATAGAAACAAATGCAGCCTGACCATTGCTGGTAGAGCAAGGGATAGGAGGTTACACTCTCTGTAAATTTAGCCTCTCACTGACAGATTTATCTTCCTTAATCAGAACCAAGTGTAGTTTGTGAGGTTTGTTTTTGTAGACTGAATTTCCCCAAAGTCATCGTGCACACACACCTCCCCCTCCCTCCCCGATTACATAAATGCTTTTAGTTAAGAGCTAATTTCCTGGAGTGTGTGCCAGTGCTCTCTCCATGCAAACAAAACAAGGACAACATATTAAAAAAAATACAATGTTTTGCACTGGGATGGAAGTTTGTGTTCAAATGGAAATGTGTCAAAGTTCTTCTCCCCCTTTCTCCTTCATTTGCACACGTAAAACAAAGCATAGATGGGGAGCACTTATTCAGCCTAGAAGTCCAGGCTGTCCTGGTACATGGCCTTGTACACAACCTTGAACAGCCTTTTATAACAGCACAGAGGGGTCAGTGTGCAGCAAGACATTGGGTTAACTGGCTCTGGGTGAGTTTGACTGGCCTCGGCAGTTCAGTTGTGGCTGGCATCAGCCTCAACAGACCTTTCTCTAGCCAGCCTGATCTGAAAGCTCTTTTTAGCAAACAACCTCAGGATCTCACAAAATGTGGCCAAGCATTTCCTAGCACAAGTCCCAAGACATTGTCATTTGTCTTTTCTTCTATTAAAAAAAAAAAAAAAACACTATTTCACCCAGTTAAGGTAATATTTTCAGTTAGAAACTAAAACATCCATTTCATTAGGCAGACAGACTTGGCAGATTTACCAGGAGAACTGCACAGCTTCCCCATTTAAATCAAGGCTCTCTACTTCTGTCCTTCCTCATCCAAAATTCACAAGGTGATGTCACCAAAGAAGTATCCCATCCTGCAACATTTTGAATCAGCAGAGAGCTGATAGCCAGGACTTGGCTCCAAGGTTCTCTTCTGGGAAGAATTTGGAGGCTGTGTAGTACAAGAAACTTTGTGGTCATCTTCCTTCATGGGCTTCCTCCTTCTAGTCCAGGATCTAACTATCAATTCCTTTTTTGTCTTCTCACTATGGTATTAATTAACAATATTTCTAACATGTGCTAACCTGAAAAGGATTGTGTTTAATGACCATTTTTCTGCTGTTTCAGTTTCATTTTTTTTTTTTTGAGCTAAAATATGACCAAGCTCATAAAAAATAGTTTTGGAGAGGGAGGGGGAAAAACAAACTTGAACTCAGTTTCCAGTAGGGTTCAATAAACTTCTATTAGATCCCAGGCAGATGGGCCACAGCAAGTACACTCATGATTTCAGTTTTGCTTCATTGTGTATCACCAGCAGCTAGTTATTTGTCATACATGAGAAGCCTGGCTAGTGTAATTGCTTTTTACAGGCCATGCTGATTACCATTCAGGGGAGTGAAGAATACTAAGCAAGAAAAGGGAGCCCAGGATCTCTCAAGTCCCATCAGAACGTTCCCATACTTGCCAAACGCTCCCGTTCAGTGTATCCTAGAAAGCATCACTATTCCTATGCTCTGTAGCATTTCTAGCAAGTCATAGTTGTGGAAAAACAAGGTAGTCAGTGAGGCAAATGGTAAGATATACACTCCAAGGTCCCCTGTGGCTACCTGGCTAGATCAGAGTAAAGGCCAAAGGGCAGATCATTTTGATCCAGAAATGAGAGGAACATGATGAAAAGCTGTTATGTAGGTAGATAACTACAGTCCTGTTGAACCTTGGTGCTTTTTCTTTGTAGCTGCCGAGCAGGCCCAGGGGCACATCTTTCCTTGGCTCATTCACATGCTTTGACTCTTCCACACAGAGCCTGACAACCAGGCTCACCTTGTCTACAGCTACCTTGGTTCATTGATGACCAGTGTCCACACTGGACCTGTGGGACAGCTCTTCCTACTCAGCTGTCTGGTTACACCAATGAATCCGAGCTGTACAGCTCAGTGGAGCCCTGATCTTGTTGGGAGCTGAAGTGTACTTATATGTGACATGAAGAGGGACACTGTGGCCTGCATTCATTAATAAGATCCACAGAGCTCAACACAGGCCACCTCAAGAAGGTCTGTAACAGGATGTTCCACAGTCCTTCCACATTTTGCTTTGTGAAAGTCCCTGGTTTAGGGCTCTTAGTCTATCCCCACAATCCACTGTTCAGCCTTTCTGAGGCCAAGGATTTCAGCAAAATAAAGAAGTCTAAGTAATGCTACACGGGGGGAAAAAAGGAATACCAAAACACAGTCCAGCAGCCCTGGCCTAGCTCACCTGCTTGGATCTTTTATGGAAATTCCATCTGAATATTATAATTTCTTATTGGGGCATGTTCATAATCCTTGTACCCTGATGAGAGCCCTATCTGTCACCTCACATAGCCTGGGTGAAGGTGCAGACAGAACAGCCTCCTAAGTCCAGGCCTCCCAAAACAGCAAGGCTACAAGCAATCCTAGGTTTCATTAAAATGTCATTAACATTTTATTTTCCAAATGGTGCAATTAAAAATTAAATCTTAAGTTTCCTCTTTACATTCAAAAGTTACATCCATAAAATTGTTCAAACACAAGGCAAGTTAGCTTTTTGAAAGCAAGGTTAAAGCAGTTAAGAAAAAAAATGCAAAAGAAAGAAGCAACACAGAAGTGAGATACACATACATATTTTATGTATTAACAAAGGCTGGAATGGAGACCCTTAACATGTGGTATCTTTTACCCAGATTGGGCACTTTCCTATGCAAAAGGCTCAAGAAACCATCCCAGCTGTTAAGTTAATAGCAAGTTTTCACCTTAGCCCCTTTAGACAAGCAATAATTCAAGTGTATTTAAAACCAAACATCAACATTTTCAAAGGCCAACATGCAGCAAGACAGAGCTGCAGCAGGACTGGAGCAAACTGAATTTAGTATTGGGTTGCTCTTCATACCTGTGTGGAACAGTCCCTAACCAACCCATATGCAACAGCCACACTGCAGCACAGCCCAAAGAAACGAGAATATGCTACAAGTGCACCAAAACCAGGCAAACTGGCAGTGTAAAAAGAGGAGCTCACCTCAACCTTGAGCCATTGCAGCAAGGCTGGTCAGCCATACCCTCCTGAGTAGACCTCTTTCCATCAAGAAGATTTGCCATACATTTCTCTCCCAGCAAGGGCACCACAGAAACCACTAAATACAGCTCTCCCCCTGCCTAGCATCACTGAAGGTGCTCTCTTTCCCTCTTAAATTGGCAGCTCTCCTTAACGACTAAATTGGTACAGGGGCCCCCACCAGCTACTGTTCCAGCTGGAGATTGTTTTCCTCCATCAGACAGCTTGACCTTCCCTAAAGACAGGCATTTTGCAGCTGTGGAGCTAGCTGGTCAGCTCAGCTCTGTGCTATGGACACCCGCAAACACAGGCTGTCCAAAGTGTATGAGAGCAAGTGGGGCAGCTCCCCCCCAGGCAAACACAGTCTCTTGCTTCAACTTGTTTCCCACGTCTGTCCAACTTTCAAGGGCTCTGCTGAGACACACTAGCTCAAACCACTTCCCCATCAGAGACAGGCCCCAGCCTTCACAGCGTGAGCTGGAACAGTAGATTCTGTTCTGTTTTTATGCTTAATTCCCCTTATTTCCAACAGAAAAGAGGCACACGTGGGACTATTTTTACCCTGGTTTATTTTTACACAGAGCCTTTCCTACATCGCCTCACACACGGCTTTAAAGAGAGCGTCCCCTCCCCAGACACATGCAGGAGAGCAAAGCCAGGTGCTCGCAGAGGTTGGAAAGGCGCTTTCTCCCTCTAGAGCACAGCGTGGGTGTGGAGAAGCAGCCTCCCAGGAACTGCAGCGCAGCACTGTTCAGTCGCTTGCCGTGCGCCGTGGGACTCGGGATGCTGCTCCAAGGGCAGCGAGGTTATTCCTAATCACTAGCACTGCACGAGCGAGGCCCATCGCACAGTTCGAGTGGATACACAAAGAAGGGCCCTGAAGAGAGCTGAAAGCCCCCAGAGCTGGATCTGGAGCTGAACCCTGTCTCTGCACAGCCATAGCTGTAGGAGGAGCAGTGACGAAGGTGGTGGAAGGCCCAGACCTCCTTTTCTCCCTGCAAGACTAACTGAATGGTGGCCTTTGTGGTTGAGCAGCAGTTAGGCAGGAACACAGACGTGGCAGCGATGATGAGGCTGCAGTCAAGGCTTTGGCTCAGTGCAAACACAGTCATGAGGATATGAAGCAAGACGGATCTAGGTGACAGGGAGGGCAGAGGAGGCCAGATTCTGTCCCAGAGACTGTCATCCCCTGGAGCCAGCTCTCGCCGTGCTGTTGCCTGCCTGATGCGCTGCAGCACTGTGCCTGATGCTCCCGGTGCATCTTTTGAAGGCTTTAGCCAAGCAGCAGGACTCCCCTGCATTTCCTGGGAAGAAGCCACGGCATCTCCATGCCCACGGCCCCATGCAGCCAGTGCAATAGCTTGCCCTGCTGCTCTCAGTGCAGGCCCACAGCAGCTGCTGGCAGGTCTCATGTTACCATGGCAATGCAGTCAAGGTTCAGATAGCATTTTCCTCCATCCGTATTTCTGATGCCTCTTTGTTTTTCCCTTTTGGTGTTTATGGGACATACTGGCATAGCCTGCTTCATGAGGCAAGCACGGAAGTGCTAGGATGCCTGACTGGAAGGCTGCTCTGCCGTGAGATCTGAGGTCACATTGCATGAAGTCCTTGCTTAGGAATAACAGCATTAGATCTGTCACAACAGAAGTAAAGCTGAAAGCAGCCAGCAAATATTAATAAATCCTCTACTGCCTCTTCTCATTAGACTTAATCACAGAGGAAAAAAAACAAAAGGTCTGAAATGTTTTTGTCAAGCAAGAGAGGTCAGATTTTTTCTTTAAAAAAGCAGTCCACTGTGAGGTGAAAAGAACTGTGAGTGCATCTACTTGTCAGTGCTGTTACTCTTGCTGTTGGTGCTCTCCATCTTTTATTTGCAGTGGGAGGATGTAATTCAACACATTTATCTTCAACACGATTTCCTTAGTAAGGAGATGCATGTTATTTGGATTGCAAGCAAATACACAGATCTTAGGGCATCCCAAACCTCAGTGCACCTTGTGCTGCTGTCGCTGCTATAGGCAGGTTCATCAGCAGCTCCTCTGCTTGCATTCCCTCTCAGCCTCACAGTGTCTGATGCACAGACCTCTTCTCCAGAGGCCATTGGGACAGGTCACTCCCACATACTTCCTACCTGTTGCTGGCTCTATCTGTACAGCTGTGTCTCAGGGATCAGCTGTTACTTGACCCTCTTGGAGTCCAGCACCAACCACCTGGTCAAGTGGGAAGTCCTACAGAAATGTCCCCCTGGGGCACAGTCCCTTTTCACCTAGGTGCTATACAGTGTGGTCTCCTTCCAACTTCTCCATAGCAACACCCAGACTTTAAATATAGGCACGTCTCCAACTTGTCTTTGCAAAGATATCACCTCCCCCAGACAGCTAGAACCATCGCTAAGAACTGACATGACAGGGACATCATAACCTCTGATTTCACTTATGTTGGGGGTAAGGTGGTGCCTTTTTCTCTCCTTGCAGAAGGAATGTCACCTCTGTTGATACCTCAGGCTTTCCCCTCTCTTCATCCATTTGTCTTCATCATTGACCCCACCATGGGAACCAGTGGCAGAAAGCTTTGCAGGTGGAAAGGGGTGAGCTGTTTCATCCCTGACATTGGATGCTGTCACCAGGACATGTGCTCAGATAAGCGTTTTGAGGCAATATTGAATCTCCCTTACTACACTCCCCCTTCGCCCACTCTCACCCCTCAAAATATAGAAAAGCAGCTAATTAGGAATGGTCTCACATTGTCTGCAACCCAAGCTGTTAGCCAACTGAGGAGCTGCTAAATTATTTTTTCTCACTGCTGAAAGAGATTAACCTATGTCTACAGATTTATAGGAACAACTTCTGCTCCCTGGGACACCAAAGTAGTGCCAGAGAATCCAATAAAGGAGGTTACTTAAGGTAAAGCTCAGGGCTCAGAGCTCCACTCTGTGCTGAGTGAACTGGCGCATGGTGGCCTCCAAAATGGACTCAGAGACACTCGTGAGGAGAGAAGCTACAATGGAAACAGACTCAAGATACGGAGGAGGATCAGGGTCTCCCTTCCTGCTCTATTCCCAGTCCCTTCACTGGAGCCAAATCTTGCCTGTTCTCTCCTCCTGTGCTACTGCCTCATCCGCTCCATAAACTCCCATCACTCACACCAACAGCATCAGGGTGGTTTGTGTCTGAGAGCACCTGGAAGCCATGGCACCTCTCCAGATGAAGGTCTGAACAAACACAGAACAGAACCATCCTCAAATGTCAGACAAGTGATGGCAGGTGGTTCCATCACACTTTCTATGTGGGGTACACATAGAAAATTTGGAGAGCAAAACCCCAGAAGTTGTTGCTGGAGTCACTTGTCTCAACATCTGGTGGCTTTTGCAAGCTTTTTACAAGCCGGCTAAGGGGGCTTCTCCTCCTCTGTGCCCCAAAGGACTATCAATAAACTTAACATTTGCATCAAACATCTGCTGCTGAATGCCTCCAGGAGACACTTACAGGGTCCAACTGCATTCAAAGGGTTCTCTTCTTTAAGATAGCCTATTGTGGTGACAAGGCTGGGTTCAAGAAGCTGTTGTGCAAGATTTATGTTTGCAAATATTTTCCTGCCATATGGAGAGAAAGTGTCTTTGACTATGAAACAAGCCAGCAAGTCATAGTCTTGCTGGATGGTATGAATGGGAGCTGGATCTGCTCATCACCTGTCCTCTGCTGAGAGTGATCCACAGGGCCTCTGCTGCAGCATCCTAACCCTCAGTGCCTGGTATTTGCTTTTTGGAGCTGTGTAGATGTCTGGCACCCATAACATCCTACAGCACAGATTTTTACTCCTTTACTGCACCACTTCACTGAACCTCTGTGCTTTCATCCCCCCTTTAGCGTATAAGAGATTGCTCTGTGTCTGAGGATGGTGAAGTGCTGGTAGCCCCATATGAATAAAGTAACAAAATGTTGTCTAAGCCAGCTGGGAGAGCAGTACCGTGTGAAATTAC
This sequence comes from Nothoprocta pentlandii, assembly GCA_013398315.1. NCBI lineage: Eukaryota > Metazoa > Chordata > Aves > Tinamiformes > Tinamidae > Nothoprocta > Nothoprocta pentlandii. The sequence goes on along the minus strand of VZSG01000094.1, from coordinate 1,282,212 downwards.
AAATTAAAGTACAATTTTAGAGCTCAGACAGGTGGAGTGATCTGTTACCCAAACAATTAACCCCAGGGAGGTGAGGAGAGTTTGGCTTGTCCCTGTGCTGTCTCCAAGCAAGCCATGCATTGCTGGTGTTTGGCTCTTTTTTTGCATTTTTTTTCCCTTTCTTGATTTACAAGAGTGGTACTTTGGCAAACACACTGCAAAGCTGGAAGATACCGATTAGCTGATGTTGGACATCATTCCAAGAAAAGCAATCTATCCATCAAAGTGCATGCAGCTCCCAGTTCAAGGCAGGTGAAGTACTAATAAATATTGAGCAAAGCAAGTGAATCAGACTCCAAAGTAGCTTAATAAATAAAAGGCTATTAAAAAAAGAACTCTTGTGTGATTGCTTGTGCCAACTTTCCTTCTCCAGCAGCGGCTCTGGGCACCTGTATTTTGCATTCTCATTTCACAGGGACAACTCACTGAAAGGAATTGCTTGCCTGAATACTGCAAAATTCAAACTGTGGAGATTTCAAACCGAGATGAAATTTCAGATCATTGTTATACAGGACAAAATTCTGCACAGAGCTGCAAATCCTCCTCCTGTCAGAGCCATCATATCTAGGTCTAATTCACTTTTGCAAGGAAAAGATGCTCATGCTTCTGTGGGCTGGTCTGAAAGCAGGTTAGGCTGAGTTCTGAGCAAGCTGTCATGCTAGGGAGGATGAAGGACATGAACACAGCTACATAAGTTCAGCAACACAGAGAGGGGTTCAGAGCTACTTCCTGACAGGGCCGACTGCTCCCCCACCATAAGTGCTTGTCTCTGTGCCCCTGTCTCCATCGTCCTCTTGGGCCATGTCCTGGATCGAGGTTGTTGCACAAAGCCAGAGTAATTGCCCTGCCTTGGAGGGCTATTCTGAAAATCAGTGCATTCAAGAAAAGGAGTCTTTGAGGTCTTCTGGTGCCCAGCATTTGAGGCCATCCTGATTGCACGGACAGAGCTTATATTCACATTCTGCAAACAACAGGGCATTCAGCAAAAATGAAGAGACAGTAAATTCAAAAGTGATTAAAAAAAAAAGACATCTTTTCACCCAATTTGCCTTGGGGAACTCAACGTCACATGATGCAGCCAAGGGCAGGAACTTGTGCGATCAGACAACTGCTGTGCTGACCCTGCATATTTCTATTAATTGTACCAAAAAAAAAATAAATAAACTAAATGCAAATGGGGAAAGCCTGCCAAGAAAATGTGCAAACCCCAAAATCACTTCATCCGTGTTGCCTGTAAAGTACTCCACTGGAGAAGACTTCCACAAGGTTGGACCACCATTTCTGGGAATAGAACAGAAGCAGCCTGAAGAGTTTCTTGCAGTTTCTACTGAGGTTTCTGGTACTAGCCAATTCCAGCCTGGCCAAATCAGAAAACTCCTCTGCTTGTCAGTGGTGACTGTTGCTCCCATCGTGAGGATGGCAGCCAGAATTCACTCTTTTCCAGCTACCCTCAAAGATTTTCCTAGCGTCCAGCCTGAACCCTCAACTACCCATCCCAGGATCCTGGTCCCTTGTTGAACCATCTCCCATAATCTGGAAGAGTTTCACTGAGTTCTCCCTGTATCTGTCCTGCAAGGAGTTGTAGTTAGTGTTGGATTCAAGCACTGGGTGCAGACACAAGTAGACACCACATAGCTTCAGCCTCATTGTGTCCCATTCTCTTTCCTTGCTGCCATCATGTGTGGCTGGAAGTCCTGGTCTACTCTCAAATATCTCTACTTTTCCACTAAGAGTTTTACTACTTTATTATTAACCCTTCTATTAGGTACCAAAGCTGCAAAGTCTTTGTGGCTGGCAGCACAACCTGTGCAGGACTGAAGGATGCTACCAGTGCTTTCTTTGATGTGTCCATTTGCCCTGGGGCTCGTGACTCTGCATGGATCCCGGAGCAGCAGATGGGGGATGGCATTTCGAGCTGCATTACCTTGGCTCCTCTGCACTGCAGAGGACCTGGCAAAGCAAGAGCTAGGGGAGGTCACGTAAACTGACTCTGAATCACTGCAATTTTTTTTTTAGCTGGTCAGATAAATGCTTGGAAAAGACATACTAAAGCTGTGGCTGCTTTCTCCAGGGAGCTATCAGGATGATTTTATTTGGCCAGAGCACAGTAACAGGGTCAGGCTGTCAGTTTCTACTAAGATTTGGATGTGCATCATCGAATGGAAAGTGCTTGGCTGTATTGCTTCTCATTAGATTGCTTTATGATAAATCTAATCATTAACTTAATACACTTGGCTGATTAGAGGGTTATAAGCCTGGCTCTGCAGCTGCCCTGGCTGAGCTGTTAACCTGCCACCAAGGAAGAACAGCTTCACCACAATGGTACCCAACTTGAAACAGCAAACATCTCAGTACAGTGAGCAGCAAATCCACCACTGAGCACTTAGAGCCAGTGGGCCTGATAAATCTCTCCTGAGAGCAGCAGAGAGAGGTCTCTGGCAAATGAAGCCAGTTTCCTCGTTTTCTTTCCCTGTTTCTTGTCCTGGAGGGCTGCCTCCACCCTTAGCTCTCACCAAGGAGATGCTCAAGGTAAGTGGGTCACCTTCACGCACCTGATCGCTCAGAGATGTGTTGTGGCTTGTCCTCCTGGGGTGAACTTTGGAACATCTGCACCAACCTGCTGCGTGTGGTGACAAGATGTGCAGGCAGTCCCAGCTGCTGGACTAAATGAATGTGGGGCAAACGCTGCCGTTTCATGCCACCTCCTTCTACATTTGGACAGTCCCTTGGTTACCAGATGCCTGAGAGCATCTCTGAAACTTCAGAGCTGGAAAGTCTGGTATTCACATCTTTCAGTGGCATTCTTTCAGCAATCCTTCCCATCTTCCTTTTTTATGACTTCCTGAATTTATCAGAGACAACTAAACCGTCTGTGGCTGGAGTATCCCAGACAAGCCACTGGAATTCTGCTCTTCCGGAGCAGTGTCTCTAGGTTGGGGAGGCCCCTTTCACACAGGGCTTGGCACCATTAGCTCAGACGGGCTGTTCCTGGAAACGAGGCTGTGGTTTGACCACGAGGCCCCGGCTGTTGCGGGAGTCTGCGTCACGGTCCCTGGCCTGGGCTGCACGGAGAGCCCGGCTGCACCACCATTAGCTTTAAATCCCAGCAGCTGGGGAGACCATCCAGATCACAAAGTAAAGTGTTCTTTGAGGATGTGCAGCAGGAAGGCGTCCATGCAGAGCGATGTTTTGAGCCATTCCTTCTCTCTGCCTCAAAAGAACTTGGGTGACTCCAAGTCATTATGAAAATGCCAGGCTTTCGATGAATCCTGACACTGGCCAGCCTTGTTTCAGCACACACAGTGTCAAGGTGAAGACAGCCTAGCTGTCTTTCCCAGGTTGCTTTCCCAGCAGGCCAGCTGAAGCTTCACGGCTTTGGATTCAGCAAGCTGGTAGGACCGGGGCCCTGTATCCTGTGCCTAAAGCCTGAAAGGAGGCTGTTTACCTCACGGCATGGGGAGCCAAGAGCTGCATGCCGAGTAGGTCAGGAGGTGTTTGGGCCTGGAGGCACCACAGCAGGCAGCAACACCCGGTGTAGAGCAGGGAACACTCCCCCTGTGGCTGCCGCAGACGAAGGAATGAGCCTTCCCCACCCTCAAGCCTGGCATCGTGTGGGTGCATCAGGATATATCAGAGTGGAGAAGACACTTGCGTGGGGCTGAAGGCTCCCTGCGATGCATCGGTAGTTTCCCATGCCCCAGGCTCTCCCTTTCGGGCGTTAATTGCAGTCACTGCTAACAACTTCTGTCTCTATTTACACTGGAGGCTGGGCACCCGCAGCTGGCACACCCACACTTAGTGGGAAGGGGGCCTAGTTTGGGCCCCGCTATCTCATCTGAACCCACACACGGAGCTCGAGCCACAGGCAGGAGCGGCGTTCCGGCTCTCAGCTGGCTGCCCCCCTCCCAGACAACAAAAAGGCTGGTAACGCAGTTCAAAGGTCCCCCGGTACAAAAACGTTCTTTGAGGGTAATTTGTTTCAGCTCAAAAGCAGCTGAAGTTAATTATGCAGCAATGAAATATTACGCTTTAATATTACTTAACTCCCCTTGGCTGGGCTGCCGTGAAATGCTTCTGTGTTTGAGATCCGGACCCGAGAGCTTTCTGATCTCTTGATAAAGTCCTAGTTAAACAAAGGAGAGGCAGGGTAATGGGATGCCCAACCGGCCAAAAGCCCAGGAGAAGGGACAAGGTGCGTGGGGCCACCTCAACGGCTGCCTACCAGGGGGGACACCAGCCATGCACAACCAGAGGGTCAGTCTTTGAGCCGAAGCGTGGCTGGGACATTCAGTGCATCACTAGCCCATGAAAGATCTGCCAGTCCCTCACGCTTTCCTGGAGAGAGTCACCTTGCGCTTTCACTTGAAGCCTTCTTTGAAAACTTTCCATGTTATAAAAGGTGAAGGGTTCCCAATGCACTGGAAATTCAGGCATTTCCTTGCCGTCAGTGCACAAGTGGGGTTCTGTGTGGTCTGTGAGTAACGTTGCTGCCTGGCCCAGCAGCCATCCCTGGAAGTCCCCTGACCACAGAGTCAGGGTAAGCATTTGGCCACAGGGCTTCTTCACTCACCAGTGCCTTGAGCAAAACTGAATACTCTTCTCCAGGGCATTGGAGGCCTCCCTCCATCCTCTGCAGGCCTGGAGAAAGCTAGTGAGAAGGGTGAAGATGGTGGAAGCTCTGGGTCATTTGAAGCTCAAGCTGGGACAGTTTATGAGAAACCCAAATGACTGCAGGCGCCTGACGGGATGAACAAGAGAAGCCCTGAAGACCCCACAGCAATAAGGAAATGACCATTCTCAGTAGAAAGAAAGAGAAACCCTCAGCTCCAAAATATGGGAGAGTGGTGCTGACACTTTGAAAGCAAAAATCACGGCAGGCACGAGAGTTAAAGTGCCCTTCCTGTATGCTCTGAGGTTCAGCTGCCCCAGCCTATCCCACCACAACCTGCAGGCCTTGGGCTGGAGCTCAAATCACCCCAGACAGGCCGAGGGTCCCCTGCCTTGGTCACCCAGTGCTGCACAGGGGAAGAAGCTGCATTGCCACCTAATGGGGTGTGCTGGGAAAGCCCTGCGTGCCCTTCGGGGAACCTGCAAGACAGGGGTACATCGGGGGCATTAAGCAACAGGTAGAGATGCTCATCCAGCTCCCCTGCCCCGGCTGAGATCTTCATTTCGTACTTGTCAGGATGTCCCCTGCACTGTAACATAATACAGTTCTGGGGGCTACAAATCAAAGAGGATGGGGAGGAGGTGAGCTCAGAGTGATGCCAGGAAACACTGGCATGAGGTAACCGCAGGTGACCCACTGGTATCACAGCCCAGATCTGAGCACACAGGGAAAAGGTTTATTGGGTATCCAAGTCGTTTTCCTTCACTGCCTCCCTGCCTTGTAAAAGCTGCCAGCAGAGCATGTTTAATATTAAGCTGTTTGAGGGAGCGGATATGTTGTCCAGTTAAACATGCCTCCTTGCCAAATGCGTCGTGCATGTGGACATCAAGGGGAAAGCAGCCCCACAGGGACTCCAGCAGTGGATGTTTAGCCCACAGGGCTGTGATTAGCATGGCTGGGAGAAGGGGTTCGTGCCATGAGAACACGGGACCATTTGCATGGAGATTGATACTCCATGTCTGCAGCCACCCCAGATCGGCTCTGTGACTCCAGGCAGGCTGTTTCATCTGCCTCTGTCTCCCATTCTCCATGCCCAAGAAAACCAGCCCAGCAGGCTGGGAAAGAGCTCTCCTGCCAAAACTCCTGAAGTGGCCAACAGGATTTGGAAACTGTTCTTCTCAAAGACATGAATTGGTAAGTACAGGTCAGCAGACAAATGTGGCACTGAACATAAGTGTAAGACTATAGACTTAAGTTGGTCTGCATGGATAACTTTTCCTTTAAGATGCACATGGAGGCAAAACTGATGCCATATTCCACTTCAGTTCCTCATCTCCCTTCATCTTTCTCCATCGTTTCTGAAAGGCTTCAGTCTCTCCTCCTCACTGTTGATCCACAAGCACCCTAGGGAGAAGTGGTGAGATGTTTGAGAGCTGTGGTGGCTCCTGTTTCTCATTCTCACTGAAGGCACAAGCTCTGTCCATAGCTTGTCCATTTTAAGGATCATTTCATCTGGCAGGACAAGTCTGGCTTTTCTGTTTTATCACCCAAGAGAGCATTGCACAATGGACGGAGCGGGCAGAGTGAATCAAGGCAAGATCCAAGATTAAAGCCATGCCACAGCATAGCCCTGGTCCTACCACACACTACATGCTGAAATTTCAAAAGCCAGCTAACATAGACTTTAACTGCATGCTTAACTTTACCCTGTCCTAACCCTGGGGTAAATGAGGCCATGTCAGCTAGCCTCAGAGAAGTGTGTCAGGGGTAAGAGTTGATAATCTTTAGAGATATCTCTACCTCCCAGTTCTCAGCAATACCCCAGCAGCAGGCAGCTGTGGTTCAGAGCAGCAGAAAGATGAAAACCAGGTCTGTATGTAAATGTGAATTCTCAAAGGAAAGTGGATCAACTGAATAACTACTCCTTGTAGGTACTGCAACCAGGACCAGGACCCTACCCCTGGAGCAGGATTTATAACTTCCACAGCAGCCAGGCTTTTAGGAAGTCAAAGCCAAGACAGACCTCACATTCCTGTCTTGGGTACAGTGGTCTGAGTTTCACCAGTACTCAGCAATGAGAAAAAGCAGGAAAAAGTTTAGACAACTTCCTCCTTCCTTCTTCCAGTGCTCAGAACTGCTGTGTAACCAGGCACAAACCAGAACACAAGAGGGGACCTTCTTCCTCAACGGCAAATCCATCCTGCTCCACTGTGGATTCCACCAGTTCTGAACACCTCTGCTCCTCACAGGATGATAAAATCAATGCTCTCTCCCAAGACACTTCAAGAAGATGATGGTACCAGCAAATAGGCACATACAGGGGGCCCATCATACCAAGGCTGAACATGTCATGCTTTCTTTACCTTTGCATGGACTTGCTCAGTTTTTCAGAAGCATCAAATCCCTTTCCACAACAGAAGCTCTAGGATAGATTTTAAAGGCCAGAATTTGACTCTCAAATTAAGCAACATGAGAAACCAGAAAGGGCCGATCTATAAAACGGTGGCTTCATGAATCAGTTACATCTCATTTTAGGAAATCAAGAGTGGTATCACTCTGCTATTCTGTTATTAGAAAGCAGCACCATCCAGTTTCCCACTTTATGCCATAGGTGTACAAGAGCCGAAAGGAAGGTGCCTGCAGGACTGGGATTAAAAAGAACGCAGAGACCTTATTCTTCAGCCCTTATTTGCTAAATTTTTAGCCCACAGCTAAAGCACAATTGCGTGTGGTATGTTTGTAACCTACTGAATGCAGATCCACCAGCTCCACAGCTACGTGCTTATATTTCTCCTTAGACCTCTGAGCAGGGATGGGATTCAGAGCTGGGAAGATGCTCTCTATAGGTGCAGACACCTTCAAACCAAGCGAGGGATGCCGCCTTTACCCCCTGCACAGCAGCACCACCCGGGACTGCCTCCAGGCCATGCTGTGCAAACTGTTGGTACACTAGCAGGTGCAGGAATGAGGCGTGCCGGTCGCTCCCAAAGAAAACCGGAGCAAGTGTCATCGCATTAAATGCCCAGCTACCTCTGAACATGCTCAGCACCAACTATGCTAATCGAGACCAAGTCGTCTCAGGCACACAAGGTCTGGGTATAATTTATAGCTGGACGTTTTGTTTGGGAGGGTGGAGAACACCAGCAGAAATCACGGAGTTAGGAGCGGTCCCATCAGATAGAGGCAGCCAGGATGGGTTCCAGCAGCTGCCGAGGAATTACACAGCACCAGCAGACAGCACCAGCAGACAGCACGTTTGTTTTGATCTCGCTGTGTATATGTATTTGGCAAATAAAAATTCAGACCCGGGATCTGCAGCAGTACTTGCACGTTTCATGCCATCCTGCTGCCTCGGGCGCTAGCACGGGGATGCTATCAGATCAGCAGCTATGCAAAGAATGCTGCCCTCTTATCAGGGTTAAAAGGGTCAGATCAAATTAAGTAGTTCTCACTGAATTACTGCGAGGGGAAATAGTTTTTCCTTTCTCAGACAAGCTCTTTATCATGGCGCCTGTGCTCTTTCCTCTAGCACAATAGCTATTGCCAATCCATGACACCAAAATTGGAGGAAAGCACTGTGCTGGGCACCAGGACCCTAGAAAGGTTTGCTCCAGATCTGAGCTGAGCTTTGTCTCTTCCTTCCCAACTGCCACGGGGTTCGGAGGCCTTTAGAATAATCTCTGTGCTCCAGGGAAGAGAAACAGGACTTGTGGTTCAGGTGCTAGGGGAGCAATGCAGATCCAGTGTTATTCTGTGCTCTATGTCTAGTATCAGCAGCTGACCCACGTGTGAAAGGAGCCAGAGTGCAGCACTTCCATGCTCTAACGTGGAAGAGGCCAATCCGACCACATGAACATGAGCAGGACCAACAGAGAACCGCTGAAATAGAGGAGTGCAGCAGCCTTGCAGGAGGAGGCTGCCAAAACTCACCCTTACGTTGCTTGAACATTACTGCAAGCACAGGCCAGCAACAGGCACCTAGGGTAAACATCAGTTCTCTTACAGCCTCTGAAGAGAGCAGACTGAGCACGCAGCTTCGAATGCCCATATCATCCTCTAAACAGGGCTTTAGCAAACGCTCATTTCATACATGAGGGAGCTAAGCCAGACCCAGGAAGCAACATGGCCAGAGGTGCCAGTTTTGACCAATAAGGATGGGAGCTCTCAGCGCCAGCACCTCTGCCTCACCTGAAATTGGTGCAAGTCAGAAGGTCGGGAGCCATGAAGGAGACCCAAGCTCTTTTATCAACCTTTGGACCTTTTATTTTTCTCTTTTTATTCCCCCCTGCCTTAAAGTCTTCTTTTAAGGTTGACAGCTTTTGAGATTCTCCATAAATGCTCACCTTACAATAAACCTGAGGGCATCCCTTTCTTGAGTGCAGACTGTCAACTTATGGTGTGCCATCCCACCTCTCCTCTGGTTGTTTCCATTAACTTTCACACAAATGATTCATTTTGCCCAGGCTTTTGTAAACAGAATTTGAAGCCAGCTGGAATTTGTTGTGTGTCTAGATTATACTTGCTCAGCAAGCTATTCCACAGAAGGGATTCATTTCATTTTTTGTCTGTGGTGGGGACAGAGCAACGCACATCTTCCGTGAAAGGAAAGCAAATCCGCTGCTGAAATAAAGCAGATTTTAGATAGCAAGTTTAACATCTAAACCTCATGGCTATTAAGACATGAAAGTAACACTGAAGGAGGAAGAGATGGAAGACACTCATTGGATTCCTTAATTGCAGCCCTGGGCCTAATGTCACTGCTGAAGAGTACAAAGTGGGATGGGGGAAGGAAGGAAAGTTCTCTTGGAAGGTGAGGAATGAAATGTCTCAAGCTAAACTGGAAAGCTTGAGGGGTCTGGATGTATGTGATAAGAGACTGACCTGGTTACGCCCCACAAGGCTCCAGGTGTCCCCTTGCTGACGAGGAATTAACAGACACGTTGGGAAGGCACCAACACTCACCTGTCAACAGCAGCAAAGGCCAGAGGGGGAGGCTTAAAAGAGTAAATCTGAAACACGTTAAGCCAAAATATTAAAGCGGGACAGGGCTTGGCATGAAACCACAAATTCTTGAGGCTGACAGGTAGTTGCCACAACCTCCCCCTAAGGCTGCAGTGTGACAAGCATTCCCCTCGGTGGCAGGACCCATTCATCCACATCTTCTTTCCTCTTCTCGAACTCCACTGCTGCAGCAGCATGGGGCACCCAGTGGGGAGTCACGGGAATGCTGCACTAACCTACTGCAAGACCTCAGGGAAGTCAGTGGCTCTTTCTGTAAAATGGAGCTGGTAAATAAAAATTAAATGGAACACTCTTTCCTCATGAACGTGTCTTTGTAAAAGGAGCAGATTCATGCATAGAATATGATGGGCTGGAGGCAAACTTCACTATGCATAAATACAAGCAAGAAGTCAGGGCAGTGGCACAAATGGCAGATAATACCACACACACCACTAGTTGCGACTAGGTAAGTGAAAGGAAAGGTGCAGAGGAGTTCAGTAATTTTATCTTTTCCTCTCTAATAAAGAGCTGAAGGCAGAGCCATTTCACTAGCACAGCACAGACTGAAAAAGCCAAAGACTCCACGAGCTGGCTTGCTAAGAGATGCTCTTAGATGCTGGAGCGGGAGGAGAAAAAACACACAGCAAAAGCTCCTTCCTGCAGAAGGAAAAGATATTTCCTTCAGATTTAGTTATAAGCAGCTTTAAAGCAGAGTTTAAAACTTTGATTACAAAATATATATGCTTAACACATACAGTTATACCTCACTGCTTGCCATGTAAGCCAACACTGTTTTTTCCTGACCAGGATTAAGCTCCTTTCTATCTAAAGTGCAGCTCAGCTCACACGCACACTCTGTTGAACAGTCCAGCTAGAAAAGCCAGGGAAGCTGATTCCAAATAGTCTCCGCCATGGCAAAATTAACCTGACCACCTCTCCTAACACTACACACAGCACAAAATGCCTCTCTAGATCAGAGAGGAGGTTTCCTGAACAGAACTATGCACGTTATTACACCTGGGAAACAGTGCAATACCCCAGTGTAGGACACTTGTAAAACAGGGCTGGACCATTCAAAGAAAACTTGAACCTTCTGCAGATGCTTCATCTCCACACTCATTGACTGCTGCAAGATGGCACTCCAAGCATGGAAAGGAGAGCCAGCACACCAAGTGCTCAAGATGTCTTTGCTTGCGAGAAGGTGACAATGACCTGGGTCTCCAGGTGTGTACGGGATGAGAGGACCAGAACAAATCTTCCTGGAGAAGTCATGGGATCTGGAAACACATGGCTGAAGTGCAGCAAACTATGGTGTACTGCCCACATAGCCACCGAGAGGTGAAAATTCAGAGAGATCTTAGAGCAGGTCGAAGTGCACCAGTACCCCCAACATACCTGTGGGTCAGGAAAAGCAGCCACGGCTGTTCAGCACCACAGGAGCTGCTCCCCTGGGCTAGCCAAGTCCCGGCGAGGCAGCTGCGAGGCCTCTGGCCAGTCTGCTCCTGCGTACGTAGTCCCTGCTCCCATGTAAGGACTGGCCTCACTGGAAGCACCGCTCCAGGACTAGGCTCAGACCAGCACCAAGACCAGCAGGGTGCCTGGAAAGGTGCTATTCCTCAGGAGCAGCCTTGGAGCAGCAGGAGATGGGGGGCAAGTGCCCAGGAGCACATGCATGTCACCAAGGCGCACGGAGGACATTGGCTAAATCCTTCTCCAGATTAGGCCCCAAGGCCAGAAAGCTTCAGGACTCACCACACTGGTTCTGCCGAGTTCCACACAGGTCCAAGGAACAGCGACGGCCACGGATCCAGGCACTTGCTCACATCCATGCGTGCACCCGCCGCGTTAGTGCAGCACAGCACCAAAGCAGAGGGAAAAAGCCCTTTTGTGACTAAGGAAACTCTAAAGCCATAAAAGATGCAAACACAGAGCTAGGAGATCAGTGAGAAGCACCACATTTTTTTTCCCCTTCTGTTCATTTATCGTGGTACGTAACTGGGCCCCCTGGGCACTTGTTAAAGGAGTCTCTTCACAATAGATTTGATATGGGAAGGGGCACTGGCTAGACACTGGCTTAATTCAAAAGCATTGCCCTGAATACTGGAATGCCTGGCAGCACTTTTATTCGGTGATTGAAGTATTTAGCCCCTTGCTGGAAATGCAGAATTACTGCAGACTAAATCTGGACAGCACTGTTTGAACCAAAGCCAAGGTGCCTCATTTGTGTGACTAACTAATACCAAATGAATCATTTCTTTAAAAAGCACTCTAACTTGGATTTCGGGGACTTGCAAAAATAATGATTACTTGCTTTGTCTTTTATGCATAAAAAATATTTTGAGCTATGGCTTCCTTCTGAGGGAGAAATTTTGAGTATAAGCAGTGGCAATTACTATGAAATTTTTACTTTAAAGCATAGATATTTCAATAGAGCTCACACTTATTTCCTTCTCCCAACAAGCTTTTCTTTATGCTTGCACGCTTTGATCTCATGTCCACTGTGAGGCTTCAAGAACAAAAGAACACATCTCTCTAAGCAGGTGCATTCTTCTAAAGAAACTAAAAAAAACCACCATGCATCACAGAGCAATAAATTAACTTTGTGGGAGCCAGAAGGATACAGATTTAATCTCTCTTGATTTAAGAGGACAGCAACAACACAGTATAATATTACATAACACAATCTTGACGAAAAGGAAGTTCAGCATGGGTTTTAAGTTTGCCCCTGCAATGCCAGATCACAAATACATCACCAATACTACCTAATATTCATAGGAAGAGCACCTTGAATTCATCAGGGAGGAATAAACTCAATGAAGAGACTTGCTTTGAGTCTATTCTTTTATTCGGTAGCTGGAAAATGAATCACCCAGCATTTTTTCTGTTCTATACAGAAGTGATGCAGAGCTGGCACATGGAGCTCGGCTGCTTCTTCACCCGGGTCCTGCCGCCGGTCACTGTCGGGGCTTTGGAGCGAGGCAGTCGCTTCATTTCAGCCAGATCCACTTGTCACCAACATCAGCATTGTAGCCTTTCTTAAAATTGCGACCAGGAAGCTAGAGAAAGCAGAAAGTTCAGTCAGAAACGTTTTTCCTCTTCACTGTTTACTGAACTTTTGGATTCTCTATAAAGAGAAACAGTGGTACCTGCAAGAGCCCAGTTTGAAACACTGGATTTTTTTTTTTTTTTTTAAGAATAAATGTCAGTACTTAGAGAAAATTCAGTTCCTTTTGGGAAAAAAAAAAAAGTTGAACTGCAGAACTGGTGGGAAAACCCACAAAATACACTATACTACTTAAATACTTGGCCAATATCTCGCCAGCGCAACAGCATCTTGCATCTGGGTTCACACAATTCTACTCTTATATTCCCTTGTTCCTCCTTTTAGCAAGAGATAGGCCCTAAGAGATTTAACCACAGCACGCAGCAGAGGAATCAGCGAGTAGAGCCTCACTCCAAAATAGGCACACGTTATTAAACACATGAAATATTTCATGCATGAAATACTGAGTTAATTATTACATTAAATTAAACCAATCAAATGAAATTGCATATTTAGCTTTCAAGAGCTGAACTTAACTTCATTAAAGCAGAAAGCAATAGCTGTCTGTCTTCACAAGCAATGCCAGAAACCACTATTGACTGGGGAGAGCCAAAAAATGCTCGAGCCCCCTGCCCAAATTTCCCCCTCGCCCCCAGAGCGGAGCCGCGGCCCTCACGTGCTGCCTCTGAACCCACGGACGTTTCAAGCAGCAGTTCTCCTGCACAGACCCTTCACGCTCCCACGAGTTAACCTCTGCCTAAGGAGCTCACAGCCAAGGTGGCTCCCGCGGCTGCCTTAGCGGTTCCCAAACCAAGGCCCAGGGAAGCCCCTGATGCTGCAGGGAGCTGCAGCTCCTGCACCGCGACCTTGCAGCGCGTCGAGTATTGCACACGGCAGGGCAGGGTTAGGAGCTGGTGCACGGAGGCCTTTCCAGCAGGAACCTTCCTGCAGGGTCTGAGTTAGGGCTGGTTTCAAGAGACATCTCTCTGGAAGCACCAGGGACCATGCAAGGGACAACTCAAGTCTAGGAAGCCAAGGAAGAGGCTGCAGAGGGAAGGGCTGGATGAAGGATGGACTGACTCACACGACCCCTCTCTTTCACAGCCTGCATGAAGGCTGGGACCTGCTCCTCCAGGAGCAGCAGGCTGCAGCAGGGCAGCAAAAGCATCTGACGCTGCAGAAGACTCTGCCTCACCTCGGGCTGGCCACCAGTGCTGCCATCTACGTCTTCTTACCAACTTGTTTCACAAAAGCAACACAGTTTGTCAGTGCAGTTTCAGCCTCAATAAACATAAGCCATGCTCTGCCCCAGTGGATAACAAAGCCAAAACCTCTAAACTACAGAATAAGGACACAGAACAGGTATTTTGGCAATTATTTTCAACTGAGTCACGTTGAAGAAACAGATGGAGAGGCATTTCAATATTTTCCTCTTCAGAAAGTATTGACGATGACCTAAAATACTAAATAGTCTTCAGGATACTGTCTCAAGAAACAGCATGGTTCTTCATAGGCAAATGACAGAAAAAGACAATATTTATTTTGAAGATATAACACTGGCATGCAAAAGCAAATGAAGGTTGTGAGAAAGTCTGAAGATGCTATTATAAAACTTTTTTAAAAAATAAGCTATCATCTGAAAAAATATTTCAAATTATTAAAATTATTAAAAATAATCAAAATTACTACAACAGAGGCAACGCTTGCCCCACAGAAGACCCTAAACTAGTCTATTCAAACCTCCATCGTTCTTAAGAGAGCTGCTTGTGTGAAAAGCAGCATGGTCAGGTCTCGATGTCATCTCTATTTAGGCCACAGAAATAGCTATTTACCCCAGAGTGAAGCCTGTTATTTTCTAATCTTAATTAAAAAAAGACATTTCTTTACATAAGATACAAAGCCTACAAGAGTCTTCCACCTCTTTCATAGCACACACAGCATCCTACCTTGTCAGGAGCCATTACAAGTCATTCCTGATCAGTTGTACTAAAGCTTTTCATTTAAAGTTGTCTTTAATGTCTTATCTAAATATCAGCAGAAACCATGCAGCCCTGTTGAGAATTACTCCTGCTGAGCAAAGAAGAGATGCGAGATGGAAATAAATGACTGCACTATCTCTGCCATACAAATCTGCAGCGGTGGGCTAAGGAAGACCTCAAACCTGCTGTGACCAGCCTGGATCCATTAGCTCTAGGACAAAAACAGCTTTCCCTGGTTTTCTCCCGGCAGCACATAATTGTCCCTTTGATACTTGAAGAGACTCCCAGTAAACTAGATTATTAAAGCGACAGGAGCTCTGTGGGAAAATGCAGGATTTCCAGCTCCATTTCTGGGTAAATTGCTCCCTTTTAAAAGGCACAGTATCAATCCCAACAGAATCCAAATTCACCATCCAAAACAAATTCCCCATGTGCCTTTGGTTAAAGGCATCCAGTACATCAAAGCCATTTTTATAATAAGTATTCATCCCTACTCAGTCAGTCACAGTGGGCCTTGGCATAAGCACTGGAGTTTTGGGATGTGTTATGGGCAAGCTTTCAGAATAGCCAAATACTCATCGGGAAAGGCACTGTATGCAAAGCCCACGCTGCCCTGCAAGCAGAACCAGGTGCATTTCTGCTCCCTGCAACAACTAGCTCAGGTACAAGTAACAGACACGACTTCAGGGAAAGGGGCCTTCAAAGCCCACGTTTGCTACACTGTCCTAATTGTTGTGCCTAATGTAGGCACAACTTGGAATGAGGTGTATGTATTCCAGAGGGGATGAAGTTGTTCTTTGGCACATACGGAGCATTTGGAAAAATACTGGAAAAAAAAAAACCGCACAAAATACCATCCCTTCAAGAGAACAACAGTGCCCAACATGCCCAACCCTCTGCTCGCTCCGTGTTCCATGTTTAATTTTGCATTAAAACAGCCAAATTAAAAGTCTGAAAGTGCTGAGTGGACCAAGCAGCTTGATGCCAACAGAAAGGAAAGGTCCTGCCGTATCTCCCAGCCATGCAGTCCAAACCAGCTCTGCAGCTTTCTGGATCATTCTGTAAGATTAATCAACTTGATCATCACTCCATGTGCAGGGAGAAGCCACTCACTCCTGCTGGCTGGGATAGTTCCCAGTGACTCAGGGAGCTCAGTCAGCCAAACACACACCACAGAGCTGCACTGAGACTGGTGGGAATGAAGGGAGGATTCAGGGAGCCAGGCTGGACAGCAGCAAGGCTGCAAACACCCCAAACTTCATCCTTGATTTAGGCCCAGCTGAAGTTCCCAGGCTGTTTTTCCCAGTGTTGCTCAGCTGGCACAAGGAAAGGGAGATGAAGCAGGTGGAAGTCAAATGGAAACACTGAGACCATCAGTGCTGTAGCCAGAAGAGGTCAACTGTTCACTCCAGAAAAGACATGACCGAAGGCAGGCGGCACAAAGATCTGCCTGAGCTTCCAGCAGCAGGGAGATCGAAGACAGAAGTGTTCACTGTCTCTTCCTGCACAAGATCTAGGGGGCATCAAATGAAGCCAGAAGGGGCACGTTAGAAGCAAACAAGAGCAGTTTGGTTTTCAGGTCACGGGTAGTAGTTTAAGGAGATCCTTGTGGAAGGATGATGCTGACACTAAAAGTTGAGACTGTCTCTCAAGGTGACACTGAGCAAGTACTCAGAAGAAACCTTTCTCTTTGCCATAGGATTTCTCCATTAGAGCCTGTTTCACAGTCAAGACTGCAATGAAAGTCAGCAAGGCCACATCATTTGCAAGTGGTTTCCACATTCACAGAACTGCTCCATGCTCGTTAACTTTAAAATGGACTAGAGAAAGACCAAAGAAGAGGTGCAGCTCAATGGCCACGTTAATAACAATAATAAAGCATCTTATGACGCAGGATTAATTGTTAACCACAACACATTTTTCCACCAGGGAGCAAGGCGAGTGAGCGCAGAGTCAAACACTAGCTCTAACAAATCCCTTCAAACCTTGGGGCTTTCACTGACATTGGTCACCACAGACCTAAGGATCATACCAACAAGTTTCCCCAACAGCAAGTAACAGTGAATGCACTAAACTGTGATTGCACAAAGCTGGAACTATGTTTCCAGTGAAAGAAAGGAAAGTCACAGTATCACAGCAGCAATCTAGCAGACACACGCTCTGCAAGGCAGAATTTGGTCTATGCCCACAGGAACTTGCCTTTGAAGCAGAACTGGTCAAGCCAAAAGCTGCAGAGATGCAACTGAACGGACCCAAAGAGGTCACCCCTCTCCCTGCAGCCAGGGTCAAGCTCCTGCAAGACCTGACAAGGAAGGTTTTCCCCACTCCGGGGAAACAGATGTGACTGAGATTCCAATCTCTGCTGTGTTGCCCTGGAGAGAGCCTAAAGGGGCACTGAGGAGCAGCTCAAGCTGCAGGCCAGAGAACAACCTCGCAGGGAATGATCCTAATGACATGAGCCTCACCCTGCAAAGGAAGAGCTGCCCAACTTTAAGAGAGCATCAGTAAAGAGATGAACACAAAATCATCCCAGCAGTTTCTGTAAGAACTCTGCCACAGAAATGTCTCTCAAAACTATTAACGTTATTTAAAAAAAAAACAAAAGCTGTAAAACAGTATATGCTGCAGATAACAAAAAGCAGCTTTATCCACACATTTGCTCTGCAATGCAGCTGAGATCCTTAAAAAAAAAAATCAAACTAGCCCCACCTATAGTCATATAGGTAGAGCTTTGGAGAATTTTGACTATCCAAAAAGGTCTACATCTGTCAGTGTTTAGGCCAAACACTGTCCAAGATTTCCGGAGCAAAAAGAGTTACTATTCTTTTTCCTGCAGTTTCTGTGTTACTTTCCACTAATGGCTGCGCTTAACAGATAATCTAGAGCTAAAAATAGCACGTTTTGAGCAGTGCTGATCAAAGAGCACTTAAAAACAGAGACATTACTCTACAAAGCACGGGCTCATTCATCAACACACAAATCCTTTCTTTTCCTGACTCTTCATAATAAGTATAATAATAGCACCTACCACCACCGCTATTAGAGAAGATTACTGCTATTTCCTACAGAAATCCTGCCTTAAAGTAGTTTAATGTCAACGTTAATTGCTGGCACATAGCTAAAAAATTAAGAGACTCTAACAAGAGGTAACTTCATATATTCGTTGCATTCTGGAAATGTTTGGTTATTATGTTCCAGAGCAACAGGGGGGTGAGGAGAGGAAGGAAAAAGAAGGGAAGGGAGGTGATACCTCCTTCCAAACACATCTACATTCAAGGTGTCCACGGGTTTGGTTTTCCAAGGAGTTGCACAGATAAATGCTCATTTACAGCTCTATTGCTGCCATTACTCCAACAAAATTCTTAACGAGCTTAACATCCATTATAGTCCAAGTACCCAAATTGATATTAGAATATTCTGATATTTGAATATCTGGATTTGAGGTTAAAACAATTACAGTTTGCTGAAAATGTTCAATGAATGTTGTCCTACTCTTTCCTATAAAGAAAGAAACCTTTTGAAAAGGGAAGCAGTGGAGGATTATTACTATTTATTTCCAGAGCTGTGTTTGATGAGAAATCAGATCTGTAGAAATTAATTTGTGAATTGTAATTTGCACAACTGCAAGCACCATGAACAACCTGCAGCACATCTCTACCCCTGCAAGGCAGCCAAGATTAAACAAGCAACACAGTTTAATTAAATATTATGTCGCAGCTTTTATCCACAATGCCAGCTTGCCCTGGTGATTATTCCACATACTGACAGAATAAAATATACTTGTTTTTTCCTTAGAGAAGAGAATGTTAGAAACTCCAATTAACCACTACAGAGCACAGACAAACAATAGGAAAAAGCCAAGCAAGGACATCCAAGCTGGGTAAAGTGTTTAGTAACTGCTGACTCACTTCAGCTGGCCAGGTAAAACACAAAATGAGGCTTGCAACAGCATTCTCTATGTTGCATTGCTCAAAGTAATAGTAGGTAAATCATTAATGGAAGGTCTTTCTTCCTAGCTGTTTTTCAGCTTTGTTTGTTATTTAAAACACTTTTACCTTGGGGAGCATGTTCTTATTTTGGAACGGGACTGAGGTTTCATAGGGGGAGAATGTGCTCTCATTAAAAAAAGAAAAAAAAAGTGTTTTCTTTCACAGTAATGCCAGTGGAATTTTACTGTCTTTTTGCTTTACATGGGCACCTAGTGCCCGAGACTGCATTTTTTATCGTCTAAAACAAGACAGATGCCACCTAATAAGGCTGAGATTTGAGATGGCCTCAATGTCTTTCAAGTCTTGTGTATTTTTTCCCCATATTCTGGGTGGATAATCCTTCTGCTTGCCCATTAAATCCCTCAAGAGCATTTCTAAAGGAGAAGAGGTGCTGTACAAACCTTGAATGCTCCCTCTGTACCTGCAGGAATGGCAGGAGCAGTGAAGGATGGGGAAGAGAAGGAGAGAAGCAGATCACATGCCCATTCTCCCCTCTTTCCAGGTAACCTTCAGGAATAACTTTATAATTCCTAGCTTTCAGTTATTCTTCAGGTTCTTTTAATCTTACCTGTATTCAGTTATCTTTACACATGTGTATGTACTAGGTAAATTACAAAAGGTGATGCCAACATCTTACTGTTAGTTTAGAAAAAGATAAAAATATTTTAAAGGGATAAAATAGAAAAAAAGATAAAATAACTTGAGTCTTTATTCCAGTGATGGATATGCATGACTGAAGTTTATCTTACCTGAGAACAAGACACAACTGGAGGTTTTAGGGGAGGAGATTGACAACGATGAAGGGTTCTGAAAGGAATGCAGGGGTCGAAGTAAAAAGGATTGACAGTCAGTGTCCAATGATCAGCAAGCAGCCAGTGCTCGGTGGCGGGGAAAAAAGGATAAGTGGATAGGGAAAGGATGAGAGGCAGTTAATTCACCACCTTCAGGGAAAACACTGCAGATGGAAAGGTGACAAAACTGATTAAGGAAGTTTTACACACAGGCAAATGCAACCGCTGGAGCTGGAACTCTCTGCAATAGGAAACTTTGAAGGTAGTTCAAGAGCATGGAATAAATTCTTCAAAGGATTCCTCACAAACTTTCTGCTTCAAGGTACACATCCTCGACTCTCTTTTTTTCCAACTCAACAAATTGGGCTAACAAAAGATACAAGATTTTGATATGGGCTTTGCTCTAACACAAAAGAAACTCCTAGGTGTATAGCCCTTTTTTGTATGAAGAAGGAGCTGCATACCCAAACACTTGTTGGTTTTCTTTTGTATACAAACACAGACTTAAAGAATTCCACCAAACTAGAGAGAATACTCCAGGGGCTTGCTCTTATCCTCAGGGAAAGGACTGGGAAAACACACAAAAAATACATCCCTAGAGCATAAGATGCAGGCTGTAAAGTTTAATGTAACAGGCTGCACGGTTTTAGCTCACAGAAGTACTTCAAAGAAATCCCAAGCAACGAACACACCTCGAAGGGAAATTAGAATGGGAAAACGAGTGAACACAGGTAAGAAGATCACTCTCACCAGTGAGCAAGAGTAATCAGACTCTAGGAGACTTTGTGATAAGCAACCCAATAATTTACCTTTTTATTTAGGAAACACAAGTTTGCGTAAAAGAAGTGTTGATCATTTCCACTTATCTGCAGTGAGGGGAGAGGTGCCAAAGCCCATTTCGAAGCTCTCCAGCTCAGTTTTCAGAAGTAAAGAGACAGGCGATGGTTTGAATGAGAATCTCACACAGCTGCATTTTTACGTATGCAGAAAAGAGCCCACATGTAAGAAAATTCTTACTTCACCCTCCCTAGGAGACTGGAGCAGAATCTGCCAACCTCAATGGGGAGTGTGAAGTGCATAAGTACATTATTTAAGTACACTGATTCCATTAAACAGACCCATTTGTTTTCTTTTTCTCTGCAAACACATCTGCTTAAGTGCTCCAGCTTCACAGGGAGAACGAAGAATCCGGAGCATTATCTGCTGGGATTGTGTGTGTGGTTGGAAGAGAGCACAGAGATGGAGCAGTTATTAAAAGAAAAAAGAAAAAGAATAGTCATGTCTTTACTAGTCTGACAGGTCCTAAAATGTTACTTCATTTAAGAACGAACGCACTTATCTTTCAGGGATCTACAGAACCTGACTCAAAGGCTACTTTTCCCCCTGCCAGAAGCATCTTTGGAAGTTTGTGAATGCCTGAACAAACTGTCCAACTCAGCCAGATGATTTTACGGTGAGAAGAGATAGAACCCACCTCCTCCCTCACAAGTGCAGAGAGGATCTACAGGAGAAATTTAAGGAATACATGAAAAAAAATACATCACAGGTCTCAAAACTCTAGGTGTATACCTCGTGATTTTAACTAAAAATGAATGTACCTAAAATCTTGTTCTCTGGAAGCATTTCCTCCTCCTCCCCAGTTGCTTGTGACTAATGAAATATTTGAATAAAACGCAGCTTCTGTCTGGGATTTGAGAAGCCCTGAGAGCTGCAGGAGCAACGTGAACTGCCTGCACACAACTCTGAAAAGCAAAGGAGTTGCTGTCTACTTGTTTGATCAAGGATTTCTGTTTAGTTATAGGATTGCTGAGGACAAAAAATCCCCTACATAAACCACTGAATTTACTTGGCAAAGATTATACTAACTTTAAAAGCATGCATTTCCCACACGGAAATACTAAAGTTATGTAATTACACCATAATTAAGTCTTTAATTACATGTCATGTGAGCCTAAAATCTTTATCTCTCTGCAAATGCAGGAGCAGAAGTACAGATGTACCTGTCTGTGCACAGGACAGCGACAAGGCAAAGCTTCAGAGGCTGAAATCCATCCTCATCAGACCGAGCAACCTCACAGTCAAGACCTGTGATCTAAATGATCCTGACTTCTGCTCATACTGGTTGATCTAATAACCTCTGAATACGAGTCCTCACCCTGTCATTTGCTGAATAGAACTAAGGGGGTGCGGGGGGAAATGAAGATCTTAACACAAAGAACTTAAATCTCAGAACATAAAAAGGTAGGTGGAGCTGCTGCTTTTGTGCTTTCTTTGCTTGTAGCTTTCTTTTCTTCAGTAGCTTATGAGAAGTAGGAAATTTCAGCATTGTTTGCACTGGGCATAACCCTGCACAGACTTACTGACACCAAGTTGAAAAGATCCTTCCTGAGGCCAGGACTGAACAAGCAAAGCATCCCAGGCTGCCCAGTGCCTCACTGCAATTAAATCTTCTGATCATCTCCACTTGGCTGTGCCTGAACCTTGACTACAAAGGCTAAAGAGAGAAAACTCATTTTATTTTTAGGTCATGACCCATCCCCGTGGAATTTTATACAAAAGGCAGAGACCACCACACATGGGGCCTTGCATCTCTCTCACAAATGAGAGATCTCTTACCTGTCCCATGACAAGGAATAAATGACTGGCTTCAGGAGATGGTTCTCTGGCACTCACACCCAAGAAGCAGTGAAAGGCTGAACAGAAGCTATTCAGTAATAAGATTGTTTTCAAATTAAAAACAAAAAAATGTAAATGAGAAAAGACAGCATTGCAGGTCACTGCTTTACAGAAGGATGAGAAAAGAAAAGAGGTCAGGCAGATCAACCTGGCTAGAGGCCTTCTAAACAGTGGCTCCAATAGACACCTGAAGGATTAGAGCAAGTGTTAAAGCACTCAGAAAAAACAGTGCAGCTGAGATAGTCTCAAATCAACAGAACCCTTCATTAAACGCACACGATCCCTTCTTATTGCAAAAGACAAGGGCACTTTGTGTGGTATTTTCCTGAATGAGGGCATGAAAACATGCCTACAAAAAGAAGATAATATTTTGGAAAAGCAAGATGTTTTTCCCCCCTGTGGATAATATTCAATTTCATCTCTCAACTAACAGCCACCAAACTGAGTAACCCACATTCACCATTTCCCTTCCCAGGTACTCAGATTCCTATGCCTGAGCAAGCCTGCACTACGCCTGCAAGGCAAGTCCCCATTTTTCCTGGGAATTGGCTTGCTTCCCCATTTTTCCTGGGAATTGGCTTGCTTGTGATCCAGCATCCTCCGCTTCTTGCCAGCGCAAAGAGGGACGTCCTGCCGCCGGCTCAGGAAAGAAGAGCCTTTCAGAACTAGTAGCCCGGCTCCCCGGGCGCAGCGCTGAGGTCACATCTAGCTGTGTGTCGGGCAGCCTCAGTAATTCCCTGCTCTGCTGCAAAGTGACATTTCAACCAAAAAAAGGGGCCTATTATCTCCAAGAAGAAAGGCAGGGCTAGCAGAGATGGATGCTGCATGCTGGTGGCAAGTCATGCAGCAGCTCATGCCGGCACACGTGCTGCAGCACAGATGTCCCGTGCAGCCAAGGGCTCCCAACGCTCTCAGTCTGAGCCTGCAGCTTTGATTTAAACTGCGATATCCCCGAGCACTAAATTCTGGTAGCAATTCCTTGGATGAGCCAGGCAGCTTTCAAAGGCACTAGATAAACTGTAATATTGACGAGCTTTCTGCTACCTTAACCTTAGCTTTAGCCCCTTTTACGAAGTGCAAAGAACATTTTCTTACACAACCCAAATGAGGCTGAACAGCACAAACTCAGAGAGTCTCCGCGCTGCACAGCCACAGGAATAAATCATGCCGAGTATCTACAGGAAATTCTGAAGCGACCATTCAAAAAAGCATTTACTAATTCAAGAGTTTTTGCGGGCTTGTTTGGAAACTATACCTCACATTTTAGTTCTACTGACAGGAACAGAAAAAAGATAGTATTTTCCTTATGTGGATAGCTGTTGTTGGTAACAATTTCTACATATATTCCTTCATCTTCAGGAATTGCTTAAAAAAAAAAAAAAACAGTGGCAGAGCAGATTTTAGAAAGTAGAAAGTAATCCCCGCCTTGCAATTTCAAGTTTGTCCAAACGATAACAACTGGCATCAGTTCCACAATCTCCCTAATGAGAACTTACAATACTTGGGCCTTAAGAAAAACATGGCCTGGTGTGACAGGATCCCTTGCCAGCCAAGCAACACCTGATAGGACTCAGGGCTTAGTCCATTTGAAGCCCTTGTCTCCAGAAGCAGAAAGGCAAGCAGCTAATTAAAACATTGTGTGGGAGCCTGCATGAGGTGTAAGAAAGTGCTGGGCCACAACAGGCTTTGGATGCGTGCCCGCTAACAGAAACACACTATTTAAAGCAGCAGCTCTTCTGAGAGCCACTGTAATGCTCCTATCTCCTCAGCCTGCTTCAGAAAAACTCCTCCCTCCCAAAGGGTTTTATAAGCAGTTTTCTTTTTAGAAGTCTCCATGGGTTTCCAATTTTCTTCTTTGACTCGAAGGATTATTTTAGATTGCAGAGGTCAGAGACTAATCGGGGCAGGAAAAAACAAAAACAAACGAAAAGCACTTATCCTTTAGTCCACATCTAAAGATCAAAAAGAAGAAAATCAGCTTACAAAACAAACAATTTGCTTCATTATTCCTCTTATGTGGAAGCTGCACTTCAAAAAAGGTTGGGATCCCAAATCCAGAATTTACTCTTAGAAATGTGCACCTATGTGCATGGGATTAGCAGCCAGGCCATGCACAGGACAGGCTTCAATACGTTCACACCTTTGTAGGTGAAATCATACAGGTACTGTCCAGCTGCTCCTCTCTCAGGATTACTGCTCCTCTTCCAGGATTACTTACCGATCGATACTCATAATAGATTTTATCAAACTCTGTGCCTCCCATTGTTACTTCGGGAATGTAGACAGGGACGGCGGTAGGATCTAGTACTCCATCCTTGTCCTGAACACTGAAATGAAAGAAAAGAGAGAAAAAGAAAATTGTTAGTCTACATCTAGCCCCAAAGAGAGCAACAATAGCTCTGAGTTTGACCAAATATTCAAGAGCTACTTTTCTGCTAAATAATTCTACACATTCTGTCTCTCTCCTTTTCCCCCATGCTGAAATGTTTGGGTTCCCCACTGCACTTTACCTCCCTGCAGTTACTCTGTCATTCCTGGGAATAACTTTCTGCATAGGCAGCTCCAGCTTTTTGCTTTCCCATATAAGCAAAACGAAGCCAATGCTTTCAGCAAGTTCCACACACTCTCTTGCTGCATCAACTTAATTACCTCCTGTTCAATCTGTTTTCACAAATGAACCCTCACAAGCATTAATGCTCTTCCTCCCCAAATTCCCACCCTAAACGTATCAGTACTTACTAGGTACCTTGCACTGAGGGAAATCAAATGGTTTGGAGGAAAGTAACGTCCTGCCTGGGACTAATTTACTGGACTTGTGCTGTAACAGTGATTATGACAAGTGAGCTATGAGAGGTGCAGATACCAAGACCAAGCAAAAATCCACGCTTGTGGAAACGGCACTTTCCAACACCCTGAATTTGCAATGTCTGAGAAACTGCTAGAAAGCCACCTTCTGGGTACAGGCACTATGCACGGCTCAACAGTGCCATCTACACGCACACAGGGAAAAATACATCAGCCGCCAACTTGCGGGGGACAAGGGCTGCATCCCAAATTCGATACTCGAGAGCTTGGCTAACAATTGCATAATGAGATTTCAGGGAGCTGCACTTCCTTACAAATTGCTCGCAAAGGGGCACATAAAACAAACAAATGCCCCAAACAAGGCAGAATTAATTGTCTTTCAGAACAAGCACTTTCCCTTGATGCACAAAGCCTGTGATGGTGCTACGCAGCGAGCGGACTAGTTCAATGAAAAACACTGACACACACGCTGCAAAATCATGCCCCTGCTGCCAAATCTGTAATGAACTGCAAGAATCCTCTTAAAGGAAGGGGGAGGACATGAGCATAAATGCCTGTTCACAACATCGGCATGAACAAAGATGTTTCCTACTAACTTGTATATTATTTGCCCTCATATATATTAAGTCAAATTCTAATCATTTGGGAAAAGCTGTTTCCAGGACATGCTAACATCAGGCCTCCCATGTGCCACCCTCAAACTTCCCATTAGAGGAGAAGGGTGGAATAACTGAGCTGGGATGGACAAGCTGGCCCAGATGGGCACACTTGGATTTTCTTCCTGAATCCCAGAAAACTTGAAAAGGCCCTTTGAAAGACAACAAGCTAATTACATTGATTAAAAGAGGGCTACTAGCAGGCAATTTTTAAATACCTTGTTGAGTTTAGCCTTAACAGCACAGGCTGTGGAATACTCACAAATTGAACAGTGAATAAACACCTGCATCCCTTCTTCCCACCCCAGCGTCCCATAGTAATGGGATAGTTGAGCTCTGCCAAATAGCAGCAGATGTTCTGGACCTTTTAAGTCTGCAGGAGAACACAGACATAACCTATCTGGGCATATGTACACATACACACACACCTCCAATCCAGCTGTCACAGTGCCTGCAGTCAGGCCCTTCTTTGAGGCATCTCAGCCAAATGCTAAACGGCAGCTTCAAAGCACAATTGCCAAGCACAACTTATTGTAGGCAGTGCCTGGGACAGAAAACCTGCTGCTTTTAATTTCTTTCACAAAACCACTGCACCCCGCACCCGAAAAAAAATAATGCCTAACAGAACATCCAGGCAAGCTAAAGGTACCAGAGATACCTTCTCCAGAGTGCTTTTTATATTAAGAAATCCTGTGGAAAATGAAGTCAATGCACCATGCAAAGACACTTGCCACAACAGCAAAGGCACATTTGCTTGTCTGAACTCATTCCCTGACCAGCAGGAAGCATTTAAAGGCACTTTAGAAGTATCCTTAGTTTTCTCTCTCTTTCCCAGTACCAAAGAAACGTCTCTGTTCATTATTTTCTGGCACTTACCATACTTCCTACTCACAGCTTGCTCACAGTGCAGTTGCATAAGTATCAGAGTAGATTCCATCTATCCCTAGTATTATGTGAAATTTCAAGAAAAACTGAGGACACACAGATACTACATAGTCCTAATAACGTAGGAATACTGGGGTTTAGCTTACCATTATTAAAACAATTCACAACCCAACTAGCTATTTTCCCATTGTTGCATTGGTCAAAGAGTCAGACTTGGAACTACGTTACAGCCCTGGATACTCTCATCTCTTCTCCCAAAGCATCCAGGGCACAGGCTGAGGCCCCTTGCCATCCTCTTTCCCTGCCTGTCCTGTTTGTCCCACGTCTCCTCAAAGGAAGGGCAATGACCTAGGAACCTGCTTCTGCCATATGAACTTCTGTCAGGGCAAGAGGGAAAGGACAAGAGAGAGAGGTGGGAGATGAAAAATACTGTTATGCAACTGATTTTAGAAGGAGAAAGCTCACTGGCTTGATTGGCTTATTTACTATTTGCACTACCAAAGGACTCTGAGGTACTGCTAGGGTTTCCATACACTAGGTCCCATCTAACATGAAAGTTATCCTCACCTGCCCTTCATCCCTCCTCCTCCAAACAGCATGCTGGTAGGAGCTGGAAGGGATTAAAAAAACAACTGCCCAGGGCCAAACAAACCAGAAACCAGAACTGAAACTGGAAAATATGTATCTATAGATATCTATATTTATATACCTATATCTATAGATATACTGCCTCCCATTGCAAAGCCCAGATCAGCATACATAGAATTTTTAAGTCACATCCGACCCGAAACAGCTGAAGTCCAAATGAGTGGGCTGTGCCAAGCCCTGGGAGATGGAAAGCAGGCAAGCATGACTAGGCAAACAGCCAAGTGCTTTCTGACCAGGCTTCCCATCCCAGAATCACTCCAGCACAGGATTCATCATCAGTCTGGCACCCACGAGAGGGCAGCATGTGCCAGCATATGGAGCAGGCCAGCCCACGGGCACACAGCACGCTGGAAAATCAGGCCAAACTCAGAAGTAACACAGGGATGGGACATCTGAGAGCCTGTGGAGGCCACGGCATCACAAGGTCTTTTTTATTATTATTATTGGAACATTGCAAAAATAAGGGCAATAAAAAGAAATATTGACAACTTGGGCATGTGGAGATGCAAAGGATGGGCTAAAATACGGAGTACAGACTTGTGTCAGCTTTAACATTCATGAACTAGCACCTGAATGTGGCATTTGATGCTCTGGGGTGCAATTCCAATACTGAGTTTCCATTTCCACGCATTTTCTACCATCTGAATCTTATCTCTTCAATGGCTCTTCTCTGTCTATGGCTGACAAGGATCTTTAACATAAAGAACAATCTGAAATGATACACTTGACAATTATCTTTGTTTTTATTAAAAAAGAATGACAAAAATCGCAAAACTTCGTTCTGTAAATCAGGGTTAAATCTCCTATAACCTCCTAACACACTGGAGGTTAGGAAAAGGAGGAAAAAAGACAAAAAAAAAAACAAACAAAACAAATAAACCAAACTTCTTCACCAATTTGCCTAGTTTGCCCATTTCCTTTTCCCTCTATTCTCTCAAGCCAGTTTCCTGACTGCTGAAAGATAGTTAAGGACAGAAAGTTCAGCATATAAGAAACTGAGCTAGCTTTAGAAGAAAACATTTTGAACACAGCCAATCTGAAGAGCACTGTCTTGCAGTTACATACATTTTGGCATACTGTGACCATCTAGAAGTAGGAGAATTCACAAAAAAAAAAAAACCCACATCACACTCTCCCCTAGAAAAGCACTTAGGAAATGACTATCAAGTTTTGTTGATTCATTTACCAAAGGGGAACTATTCATCTGCAGTCTCTGGTCCATCAATTATGGAGCAACAACAGCAAAACTCCACACCCATACCACAACGTCAAGCACCCAGGTTACAAAACCCTGTTATCACTCCTGATTTTTGATAAAGAAGAGAGTCACAGTGCAAATATAAAGATACTTCAAGAAAAAGTCTAGTCACTGACTTCCCAGAGCTCTGATGCTTAGTAGTGTTATGCTATTCAAAGGCACCATACTTACTAAAGTCTTAAATGATGGAACGAAACATCATCCTGCTCCAGCCAAGGCCCCTTATCAAACTTCAGGTACTCAATATCTTCAATCACCTGGAATCAGAGGATAAAATTATACTAAGAAGTGGTGTGACCAGACCTCACATGTACAAAGAGAAGGAAACAAAAATATCCAACATTTAGTGCATCCCTTCCCCCTTTTCTTCTTTTCTTCTCCTCCCAAAAGGTTCTGTAGTCCATTAATTAAGAAAAGGTAGAGGAGCAATTTACTACCCAGAAACTAGCTATTCCACCCTGTGGCAATTGTTTCTTGGTGCTCAGGGCTCACACAGTGGAAACTGGTTAATATCTCAGGCTTGAATATCCTAATAAAGCAGTAACACAAGCCCAGAGGCTCCCATTTGGATTGGTCATCAGAAACTACTCGTGTGTCCACACACAACCTGAGCAGAAGGTGAAGGCAGAACTCACAGCTCTGCACCAAGGATGACTCACACAAGTAACACGGCAAACCACTGATCTAGCAGCTCAGGGGTTATCAATACTATATTTGAGCTCCATTTACTGACTGGTTCCACCAGAACACACATCTTTGCTGGCACACTGGATAATTGCTTAACACAAACACGAAGAAATTACCCACAAGTGACTTGATCCGAAGGAAATCGGGAGGATGCACTGATGCTATAAATCCCCGAGGTGGGGATAATACCTTGAAACAACTTGGAAGGAACAGATCAATAGAGCTCCTGAGCTATTTAGGTCAAGGACCCAAATCCTGTTGACAAACTGTTGTTCTGTTAACAAGGAAACAGGTGCCAGTAATAAAGTAATAAATGAAAAGCTGTTATTTGCCATATACTAAATCCATGGTAATCTATTCCCTGTAGTGTGAGAGAATGTTAAATTCCATTTATCACCACTTAAACTGAAAGGGCAATAAAAAAAGTTACTACAAAACAAAGTCAACTATGAGGGTCCCTTCAATCACCAGTCTTACATTTTATGGTAGGAGGAGGTACTTTAAAGACATGACTAACTGAAAAATCATTTCACTTGAGACATTCATATTGCTTAGAGACTATATTTGCTTACAAAGCAGGAATAGGGAATTTTTCATTATTCTCTTCTAGCCTCTTCGACAAGAAACGCAAACTCAACCTCAAATTGTTCTTTGTATCTAACAAAAAAAAAAAATCTTATTACTCATTATTACTCCTTCTTCAAGAAAGGCTCTCAGGTCTGTCCCACAGCAAGAAGGAAGTGCCCTCCCAAACCTATGTGTAATGCCATAGGTGGCCTACTATTTCCCTTTGATTCTTGCCCCTTTCTTCTGTACTGTTGGAGTGACTGGTAATTATTGGAACCAGCTCGCTTGAGGATTTTCACCTGGCGAGGGGCCTCAGAGCCCGCAAACCAAGTAACACAAAGAAGGAAAGAAAGGATGGAGTGAGTTATGGAAGATACCTAGGTGTGCTCCAGGCCTGCAGCCTTCGCCAACCATAATTGCACATTTTAAATTCTGCTTCAAAGCATAACTTCTTGGCTCATTTTTGAAGGAAAAGCAGCAAAGTAATGCCAATTGCATGAGACTTTAGCAAACACACTGCCACCACTGCCTGACTGAGAACTTGAACCTCCATACAGACCATGTTCTTTCCAAAGGGAGCAAGGATGCTCTCCCAGATAAGCTGTTTAGGGGGTGCTATTAAAAAAAAAATGTTATCCTCCTGTCAGTACAAATAGAGTAGAGAAAAAGCAAGCAGGGAACAAGCAGCCTAAGCACAGTATTGAAACTTATAAAAGTAACATTATATTGTTAAAAGCACCATTATACATATTGTCCCTAAATTCAGCATGTAGTAAGCACCTGCTAAAATGAGAATATTTGCATTAATAGGATATATTTTAAATCAGACTACTGTTCTTCCCTTTTCCCCAAATAGCAAGTATTCCAACTTAAAGTTATCACCCTGACACTTCCAGCTTATTAGGAATGAGTCACCTACTAATATGTAAAGGTTTGGGCCTATTTCCTCAGGCAGAAAGCAATATAACCAGCCTCCCATTTTTTACCTCTGCAACAGAGGCAAAGAGAGCATTAAATGGAGCCCTGAAGGATGTGAGCTTTTCAGCAAGAAAGAGAAGATGAAAACACTCAAAATGGTAAAACATATCAGAAAAGGAAAATTATAGTGCAGCTGATACTCTTACCTCCACTGCAGAATTTGGGAAATAAAAGGGATTCAGTGTGAAACTTTCATCCCTACAGCAGGAAGAGATACTAAAAACCTGTTCAGAATTACGTAAGGCTTGGACACTGAAATTTTAGGTAGACAGAAAGCAACACCTACAGAGAAAAATTTACTACCAGGAGACAAAAGACTTCAATTATCCCCCTAGCAAGCACATCTGCAGAAATAAGGCAAAGACGCTGCACCTACTCTGGAAGTAACAGTCTGGAGCAGGAGGAATCAGTCATCTCAGGTTAGTGCTGTTACATACTAGGAGGTAATTTATTTCTGGCAATGAGATGGCAATTTATCTGGCTTGGTCCAGAACTAGCTTATCTGAACAAAGCAATTAGAGACAAAAACTGAATGATGGACACTTTGCCTTTTGCTCCTGGAACTTAAAAAAAAAGAGTCAATTTTGTCGTATGGTTAATACTAAGGTACAACTTTGACAACTGCCATGTTGATTATCCAGAAAGGATGACAAGACCAAAACAGGAAAGACAACAAATCTTTTCACATAATAAAGGCAGCTTTACAGCCAACACACGTGCTGCAAAAATCTTACCTTGTCCACATCTTCAGCCTCAGCTGAGGTGTACTGCAAAACTTCACTGGTCTCACTGCAAAGAGAAGACATCTTCAACTCACAGGATTTAACTGCTATGCCTATCCTCACTGCCCTGCTCCAAAATGAAATAGAAATGAAGTTCCAAGACACAATAGTAGGAGTATTCAAAATTTTTAGTGTATTTATTTAGAATATTTATGGAGTTCTTGTAATAAAATCTCCATTAGATCTGCAAGTTGTTTCTTTCCTGGTACAAAAGTGTTTCCAAAAAACAAATAGCCTGCAGTACCTACACAGTTTCAGTTTAAAAAAAAAAAAAAACCACCCCAATATGTGTATTTGTTTCTATTTCATGTGTATATAGCTGCCTCAATTACAATTTTTCCAACCTATCTGAAGCCTAGTGGCACTTCTTACCACTTACAACCGCAGCTCCAGCAGATTTTCACTTTTATAGCAAGTATGTTAATACTCAGAGGTTATTACAAAGAAAAGATTAAATTCATTTATCATTAGTACCTAGGCCTGCACTAACTCAAAGCAATACGACACAGGTTGCTGGATCTCTAAATTGAGAAAAAAACACTCATTTATAGAGTGCCTTTTCTTCTTGAGAACCCCATAGCTCTTACAGAGCCAATGACAAGCATCTCATTTGAGGTTCTGCAATGCTGCAGTTTAACTACTGCTCTTAATGGGGAATTCTTTAAAGAGATTGTTCTTAAATTGTGTGGAAAAAAGCAGAAAGGCTCATACAACTCTTCACAGTCACAGAACAGCAGAAGATAAACGGCATCCTTGTCAAGGGAGCTGTCCTGACAGCGGAGCGTGCACACTGACATCTTCCTTTTCAACTGTCCTCAGCAAGAACAGGCCAGACTTGACCAAATGCAGAGCTTTATCCTGGCCATTACATTAAGAGTGCACATCAAGTAACTTGATCCTCTGCAGATTATTGAGGTTTTCATCAACAAAAAAATCAGCTGCTCTGGAGAAGCAACATTGAATATGAAAGACAACTTCGGTAATCTTAGACTCTGGGCCCAAAGAAAGAAAATGCAGTGAAAGACAAAAGCAATCTGTTCAAAACACTAAGCAATATCTGCCACAGCACCAGCCTTGCAAACCACTATCAAAAGAGACATTAAAAGGCATCCACAAAAAGATCAAACTAGAAAGGAAACATCAGTTTTAAAAGAGATAGCTACATTACACAGGGCATTCCACTTGGGGCAGTGCCAAGACGCTTCAGCTAAATCAGAGAACAGGAATGCTACTAACAAACCACATTTTCCTACTGAGTTTCAAGACCTTTTCAAAAAAAAAAAAAAATAGGATAAGCTTAATTTGAAGAGGGTCTAGGCCTGGAATTTGCTTCAAAATCTAAACTAAATTCTGTTTTGCCTGTCTGGACCTAATTTTGGTTGTCCCAAAGAACTAAGGAATCAAATACTTCCTTGTCCATCCAGAAATTAACAACATGGCACAAAACAGTTTACTGTGTCATCCTGCAAAACAGTGAACCAACAGTTAGAGGCAACTGTGGCTTCTGTTTATTCCTCCAGTACGAAAGCTACCAGTGAGGACCAGAGAGGTGCAAAGCAGAAGCTCTGCATGCTTCAAACTCTTCCATATTCAGGGGACCGACGTCCTTCAGACTTCAGCACAAAGACTGAACCTGACAAGCTACTGCAAACCTTTACACCAACAAGGATGCCTAACAAGTCTACTGACCATGGACTGCCAAAGGGGAAAGAGTTGAAATCATAGCAGGACCAGTCATCCTAGGATTTAGCCTCACTGAACAACACACTGTATTCCCAGGGCTCAGTTTGATCCAAAGAAAAAGCAGCACTTTCCTCCTCTCTGGTGCATTCAACATTGTTCTGCCCTCGGGGGGATGACAGTCCTAAGGTCTCCCACCCTCCCTCTCAGGTCACAGCTCCAACTTGCCTGACACCTGTGTTGGCATCTGTGGGGGACACATTTTGTAACGTCCCAGGACAAGCAGGATGAAGAAATGCTGGTCATGACTCATTAGCTTTGCAGTATCTTAGATGAGTTAACAAAGTCTAATGAATTTATTTTTCTGCATACCACTCTTCCACTGCTTCAAATCTCAGTAGAGTCAAAAATAGCATTCAAGAAAGGCTACACCTACAAAACCTTCATTTTTATTCTTCCAATATTGTAATGTATGTATGACATGGTTTCATTTGCTTCTATTGGCAGAGATTTTAGGGTCTGGACATATTTTTACTCAAAAATGTGTTTACTCACTGGATGACACAGTTTAGTTTGCTAACCTGATCTGCGGGAGGAAAGTTTTCTTATATGAATCTTCAATGTGCTGGAGATAAGCAGTAGGCACCTTTTTTTCGTATGTCTAAAAATAAGCAGAAAATAGAGGAACAATGCTGTAAAGTTTGTTTCCATTCTTCTCTAACAACACAGACTTCAGAGTTTAAGTAGCTATACCAGCTGTCAAGAGCTCACTCTCTTATTAGCAGCCACACATCCACTAAACTGCACACATATCGATGAAGGTGGAAAGAATCAGAGAGTTCAGAATTTGTGGCACTAGATATCTAGAGAGACCGAGGAATGATTCGCACTCTCCTGAAATCACTGCTTTATCCAACACCTAATACCTTAAAGTCTTTAATAATCAGCCATACGAGTAAGATTTTTGTAATAGCCTAGAGAATCTAGAAAGAAGGGGAAAAAAAACAGTTTCAATAGAAGAATACCAAAGCAAAGCAAAAAAGAAAACTTTTCTTCCTGTTTACTTCAGTGTGTTAGGGGAATCACCTGATTTTTCCTGAGTCTGTGTAAATTAAAAGCCCTATTCAAAAAGAGCTCTCAAAAAGTTAGTTTTCCAGGGACTGATTAAGCCCAGGCAGTTGCAGAAACTATGCGAGTCTCGAAGGATTTTGAAATAAAAAGTCACAGTGTCCTGGCAATTGCCAAAATTAAAAACAGGCAGATTCACGTACTTTGACCTTACACAAGATTGAATTTGTACAAGTGGCAAACCAGCGCACTGCAGTTCTTATTAACTTTATATCACATTAGCTGAAAGTTCCCTGGATTTTCTATCTGATGAAAGACCTATAAAATAAGTTAGCCTTCAGATTAAAAAAGGACAGTTCTACTGAGTTAGCATGAAAGCACTACGCAGTAAAATTTTTAATTTCACAAAACCGACACAAAATGCTGGGCATTTGTTCTCTCAGTGACCCACACATTAACGTCAACAGTCCAGCAGCTCTGAAAAAGCAACCAAGCAGTAAAACTGGAAAAGGAGGCAGCCAACTGCAGCTGACAGCACTCAGGAAGCAGAGAGAAATGCAGAGCATGTTGAAAGCAGCATGTTGTGCAGATGTGACTCCTGGCATGCCAGGAGTCGCATCACAGGCTGATTTTTCAGAGTGCTCAAGTGTTACAGCTTCTCACGTCAGAGGTGAAAGAAGGCTGAAGTGGTCAAAGGGTTTTGTTTTTGTTTGTGGGTTTTTTTGTTTTTTTTTTTTTTGAGTTTATGTATCAGAATAATCAGTCATCAATGAACACAGTTCTAATGTCTGAAGAGGACCAAAGCTTTTCAGAAGCAGAATTCTGCAGCAAATCCTATGGAATTCATGCAAAAGGGGCAGGTTATGAGAGATGCAAGTGGAGAATAACAGCGGTTTTAAGAGATGAAATTACCTCTCCTTTCTCTTGAATCCTCTTATATACGTCTGAAACAGGCACATCTATATAAATAACCAAGTGAGGTGGCAGAAATTCACAGATGCTTATCTCTTTGATCTCCTTGTAGTGATCAAGGCCTAGAGAAAAACAGAAAAAGATGGTACTGACCTGAGCCGCACAGCTCAACACATACAAATATACAAAATAAGTAAATGAACAAGAGCAATGATAACTCCATTAAAATTATAAAACTAGGTAATGTGCAACCACTTCTTGAGGGTTCTTCCTGCATTTGTTGAGCATATTCTACACTCAAGTAAATCATTTCCCCACCAGAGTATTTGTGGTCTCCTCTTCTTTGAGGATATTTTAAGCGTAGGATAGGCTTTTCCTCAAGTAGCACTTCAGGCTGAACAATCTTCCAGAAATAAAAGGTAAAAAGCAATATAATTAAAATGAGAATCCATAAGCACTGAAATGTAAGAATACGTAACAAATTATTTGTACCAAATGGAAACTCATTTCTGACTTAAGTTTGGAGAAACCTGAGTTTTCCACATCCTGTGCAGAGAGCTTCTTGTAAAATACAGTGAAGGTGAGAGCGTGGCAAAAGGGCCACAGTGAGGGGGTTCTGCCACTGGATTCTTTTACCATATCAATGACCTAAAGCGATTAATAGCTTGAAAGTCAATATCATGCCCTGACTCAGGGCAAGCATTATGGCGAAGTTAACTCCTGTTTGCAGGTAACTCACATCGTTTGTGGATGTAACCTTCTTTAAACATCGCGTCCAGAAACACAAAATCACTGTAGGGAGAGCGCTCCAGAACCACGCCTTGTCCTGCAATTGAAAGAAAGTCCCAGTCAAGAAAGGCTCAAAAAGATTGTCTGCGACAACAGCAAAGACCAAAGATAGTGCTGCTATCATGGTTAATTTTCTGAATATTTTTCTAGGAAGTTTTAAATAAGACAAAAGAATAAGTGCTTTCCACTTGCACAAATATAGTGATTAAGTATAAC
This sequence comes from Nothoprocta pentlandii, assembly GCA_013398315.1. Lineage (NCBI taxonomy): Eukaryota > Metazoa > Chordata > Aves > Tinamiformes > Tinamidae > Nothoprocta > Nothoprocta pentlandii. The sequence goes on along the minus strand of VZSG01000094.1, from coordinate 1,246,154 downwards.
ATGCCTGCCTAATCCATACGTTCAGTTACCATGTCTATCCTTATGTAATTGCTACATTTAATAAGCATTGCTTTTACATTTTTGTTAGAAACTTTTTTTTTTAAAAAAAAAGAGTGATTAAAGCACAAGCAAGAGGGATGTATAAAAGCTTCTCTCACCTTAATTGTGATATTTAAAAATTATAAGAATACCCTGACAGTGCAGTACTTAATCCAAAAAGCTGCTCACAGGAACACAGCCTAAGCAGTGTTTAAAAGTCTGTATAACTGATATCTTAAGGAAACAGAGGCTCTTCCAACATACTCATTTTTATCTTTCAGGAAAGTAGAAACTTGCTATATCGCATTTCTTTTGCTTTGCTTTATAGAACAGTACAAGACCATACTCACTTCAGGCCAGTGTATGCATTTCAAAGACAGGGCTCATACCTAAAAGTTAATTTAGAGGCGAAACTCATGTACTGTGAAACCTAACCTGTGCTCAGCAAATGCTCCAGCGCGTCCGCGTACTGTATGACACGGTTCCCAAACACCCAGGCCTGCAGGCGGTAAGAGTGTCCATCGGGACATTTGGGATCATTGTAAAACCTCTCGAGGTTACAAAAGCCATGGAACTTCTCATCCAGCAGTGTTCCGTCTCCTGTGATTCTGTCCAGGTAATGGATATCTGCTTCTGGGAAATATTTCATTCCTGACAAAAAAAAAAAAAAAAGCAGAACACATGTTAACATATTAAGTTTTGCTTGTTTATAATAAATATTCCCCATTCATCTTATTTTAAATAAATACCGCTAACCTAAACAACACTTTGGTCAATCGGCTCACAAGGCTGATGAAGCCTTGTGGAAATTATTACCTTCCTAGCTCTTTACAATGAGCACTAAGCTGTTCTTCTAAGCAGAACGTTTTTCCCTCCAATGCTCTACTCCCTTTCATGACATGAGCCCATTAATATAGGAAAACTCTACGTAAAAACATCTTAGGTGCGCACTGACTTTAACGGATTTAGGAACTTGGCGAGAAAACAGTTCATAAGAAATAAAATTTCAAGCCTCACCAACATTTTAGTCTCCCCATATCTATAAACCCTCCAGGATAACAGTGGCATTGCTGAAATAATACTTTGCTAATCCAGAACTGCTGGTTTGGTGAATTAAATAAAAGAATGACAGTTGCACTGTTAAATTCTACAAAACACTACAGAAATAATTACCTAATTAAGACATACCCCAAAATATGACATACCTAATTTTTCTGCTATTTGTTGTGCAAGTTTGCCCTTCCCAGAAGACAGGTTGCCCTCCACTGTGAAAACCTTGCTGTTTTTGTCAAACTTTTTAGTGGTTCTGTCTCCCAACATGTAAGCCAGCCAGCCATACTGCAGATCCTGCTTCGGGCTCACGTGAAACCCGGCCTGGAAGAAAACACAACGGCAAGGTTAACAGAGTTTAGCATTCTTAATTACGCTCAAGGAGTCGCTTTTCCAGGCTTTTTGTGTGGATAGGCATAATTTGATAATAGTTTTAACACTATTAAATGGGGTAAACACTAAATGGGGTAACACTAAACGGGGTAAAACCCGTCAAGCGCGAAGCGGTGACCTCCCGTAGACGAGCTCCGCCCGCAACCCCCCTCCCCGCGGCCTCCGCTTCCCGCGGCCTCTACGCCGTGCCCG